>CM053592.1:22089312-22114263 GCA_028646515.1 Pseudochirops corinnae
AGTTTTAGAGCTCTAAAATTTGTTTAGAGTCATTTTTTATGAGTATTTGAGGTGGCTATTTGGGAGCTGTGATACCTTGCTGCTCCTACATCACCATCTTGGCTTCATCCCCAACAGGTGCCCATTTTGTTTCCAGTATTTGTTACTACAAAAAAATACAGAAATTTGCTGCTGCAATATAAATATTTATGCCTAGTTGTAGAATTGCTAGGGTAAAGGGCATTGACATTTTAATGACTTTTCCCAGGAATTGTAGATCATTTAACAGAATGGTCATACCAATTCACAGCTCCTTTATGAGTGTGATTATCTGCTGGCTGTCCCCTGATCATTTCTTTTTTACATTCTTGTCTTTCGTAATCTGAAACGTCAGATTGTTTTAAAGTGCATTTCCATTGGCAGCTAGGTGGCACAGTAGCTGGAATACTAGACCTTTAGTCCCATAAGGAAAACACTACTTCAAATCCTGCCTTGGATACTTAGTAGCTATGTGATCCTGGGCAAGTTAGTGACCCACTAACTCGAAGTTTCCTCACTTGAGAAATGGTGGCAATAATAATAGCTAGCTCACAGTGTTGCGAGAATGAGATAAGATGTTACATGTAAAATGTTTGCAAACCTTCATGCACTAAACATGTTATTATATTATTGTATAGTATTTATAATTTTTATATTATTATAATTATTTTATTAATTGTAACTTGGAGCATGCTTTATATAACCAACATTGTGTAGAATTTTTATAGTTCTTCTTTTGTAAACTGCCTAGTCATATTCTTTGATCACTTATCTACTGGGGAAGGGCTCTTGTATTTATATATTGGTATCAGTTCACTCTATATCTTGGAGGCAGCATGATATAATGGACAGACTATTGTTTTGCAGCCAGGAAAATGTGAATTGGGATTCTACCTTAGATGCACACTTTTGTTTCTTATTGTTATTGGTTAGCATTTCAGTCACTTCATGATTTCTTTTCCATATTTACCTTCTCATGATTCTTGTATTTGAGTGTCAAACTCTTCATGACCCCACTTGGAGTTTTCTTGGTAAAGATACTGGAGTGATTTGTGGTTTACCATTTCCTTCTCCAGCTCATTTTACAAAAGAAGAATAGAGGCAAATAGGGTTAAGTAACTTGCTTGGGATTGCATGACCAGTAAGTGTCCAAGGCTGGATTTGAACTTCAAAAAAACACTCTTCCTGATTCTGAATCTAGTGCTCTATCCACCATGCCACCTAGCTGCCCATAGAAACACACTCACTTTCTGCATCAGTCTTCTCTTCTATAAAATGGGAATAATATTAGCAACGTATCTCATAGACTTGCTAGGAGGATCAAAAGAGAGAATATGTGAAAAGCACTTGTTAACCCTCAACCTGAAAGTGTTATATAAATGGGAAGCACTTAGATGACACAGTGGATAGAACACTGGACCTGGCATTATGAAGACCTGAGTTCAAATCCAAGCTCAGACACTTCCTAGTTTGATGACCCTGGGTAAGTCATTTAACCTCAGTTTCTTCATCTGTAAAATGGAGATTTAAAAACAGAACCTCCCTCCCAGGGTTGTTGTAAGGATCAAATGTGATAATAGTCATAAAGTGCTTGGCACATAGCCCAACACACAATAAGCTCTCTATAAATGTTGATCAGAGATAGTTATTGTGAAGACTATTTAACCAATTAATAACATTTCCCCCTTATTCTAGGCAAAATTGATTTTTATTTGTGTAAAGCTTTAATATTTGTTATTAAACGTTTTAAATCTTTTATTATCCCTTGCGCATTAAAAATTTCTCCCCATAGACATAATGGTGATGGATATTTTAAAAATGAAATGGTCTTCTTGCCTGGCTACTTTGGGACTTCTATGACTGATTTCTCCACAAAGACCCAGGAAAATCATTATTGGGATGACTTCAAGAGCCTGTAAGATCTCATCAGTCTTGATTATTGTTGGTTAGTAGTTTTCAGTCATGTCTGACAGATCTAATCTCATTTTTTTTTTTTATCAAATATACTCAGTGGTTTTGCCATTTCCTCCTACAGCAGATGAGGAAACTGAGGCCAACAGGGTTAAGTGACTTGCCCAGAGTCACAAAGCAGTTGTGTCTGAGGCTGGATTTGAATTCAGGAAGACGAATCTTCTTGACTCCAGGCTGGCATTATATATCCTGTTCCACTCCACTCTAGCCATCCTGTTCAGTCCAGAAAATCCATCTGATCACCACCCTCTACCTCTTTGATTGTGGGCATGTCCATGAACTTCAAACCTCCTGTTCAAAGAGATATCTCAGCTTCAAAGAAATGTCATTGATTTTCAGATTCCTTTCGTGTTTTGTCTTCTTCTATTAGATTGTAATACTCAACAAATGCTTATTGACTGCCTGACCATTTAGGCAGAATACACATTTGGAGCTTATTATAGTATATGGTATAAGATGTTGTTTTTATACACTTTTATAACTATCCTCAAATTTACATGTAACGGTGGGGGCTTGTTCACATTATAAACCCAGAAGGCCAAGATTTCTTGATTGAATAAATTAACCAAAGGTATAAACTAGATTTGGACAAAACCTTAATCAATTTGAGGAGATTAGAAGTGCTTGAGTTATTGTATGAAAATAGATGATATCACACAGGAAATATTTTGTTATTGATTGAAACAATCAGGCACACCTCTGGACTTACGTATAATTTAGCCACGCATATTGGAAACATCAAATTCATCAAAGGAGAAGTCAAGCTTTGAGGGCCTCTAGGCTTGGGAGCACCTTAAGGAGGCAGATTTTTAAGCATGTTTCAGGGGGACTATTACAATCTCTGTCTCCTATGTTGTCTGTGTCATCAGAGATCAGACCCAGAGCAGACAATGCATCCAGCGGCAAGATGAGAGTTTAAGAGACATAGGAAGGACAGGCAACTTCAGGATTCTACACCTAAAGAGAACTCCACAAGAACTTTAAGAAGGAGAAAAGGATTTCTAGTAACAGGAGACAAGTTCCTCCTTTGCTAGATGTATATCCTATACTTCCTTCCCCCCCTTTTAGTTTGAGCCCACTCTTCCCATGTGTATTTGTGGGATCATATACCCCAGAAAACTAAAAATAATTTGGAAGAATTTAGGCTTAGAACAACATCTTATACCATATACCACAAAAGTGCTAAATTTTCACCTCTCAAAAACTTAACTAAGCAAACAAAAAAGAGAAGTTTTTTTTTCTTTGCCAAAGTGGTGCTGACAGGCTACACAGAAGTACTTTCTCTATCTTGATAACAAAGAACATTCCCTGTTAATGCATTATTTGCAGAATATGTTTTTGCACCAACATTTCTCACTAAACCACATTAATAAATATCCTGTTCTAACATAAGGGGTTCATAAGAAACAGCACTAATAACCTTCATACTCTCAGGGTTACACCTTTAACCCTTAGTGGAAGAGTTTTTATTGCCTTTTGGGAACCTAACCTGCTAGGCCATTTCAAGATGGGAGAGTGTCTCCAGAGGTGCCACAGATAGATTATTTTTCTTTGATTAAATTTTAATCACTGTTTCCTAATGACAGATTAGGATTAGGTTAGATCTTTAACTTCACACATAAGGTTGTACTATAGCATGGATTACTACTGGGAAGGTATCTTGGATATAATGAGTAATAAAGCAAGGCACTTGAAGGATGGCTCCCCCAAAAAAAGACCTTTCAGTCTGCTTCCCACCACAATTTATCTTGAGCCACTTTTATTGCTGCTCCAGAATGTCATAAAGAGATGGCACATTTTTGTTTTAAAACATGCTCATGGGTTCATTTTTTTTCATATTTTCTGGTCCTTTTAAACCCATATTATAGTCATTCACTTCAATAAAGTATATTCAGATCTTTTCAAGTGCACTACTTTTACTATAGTGTGTCAAGACAGTGTCAGGGTACAAATGATTTATAGCTGAGTTGTTATTAAGTACATAATATCACATTGACAGTTTGCTTTGCATACTTTGTGTACATTAAATAAATCTGTCCCCTCATTCTTTTCTCTCTCTTATTAGCTTACCTTACTTCATTCCCAAGGCCCAGGATGAATTCTACTCAGTTTTCGACTGAATTCCACTCAGTTATTTTTCTCTCTCTTCTCTTTCTTCATGTTCTCATCCCACACAACTAGGATTCACAGTGAAGTCACTTGTTTGAGATTCACATGCTACAAGAAATCCTAATTCAATCTATATTTCTGACTCTGGAATGTCTGAACAATGTTCTTTTTCTTTTCTTTTCCTTTCTTTTGGAGGGGGGAAGGTAGGGCAGTTAGGGCTAAGTGACTTGCCCAACGTCACAGGGCTAGGTTTTGTGTGTGTGTGTGTGTGTGTGTGTGAGGCTGGATTTGAACTCAGGTCCTCCTGACTCCAGGGCTGGTACTCTATTCACTGTGCCACTTAGCTGGCCTAACAACGTTCTTTTTCTTTCAGTCATTTCTTAGATTCACATCTGGAAATCAATTATACTTAATTCTTTGATGTCCAGTTGGATCTGAGATGCCCTCAAATTCATAATGACTTAGGAAGAAGGTTGTTCATTATGTGAAAGCATTCATGATGAACCAACTTGATTTTAATCACAAGAGGTAGAAAAGGCGATATTCATTGAATTGTATATCCTGTCATTTCTATATTTGGGGGCCTGACTTTTGGGTGTGTGGCCATCTTTCCAGGGCCTGTAGGGATCAGTAAGTTGATTAACAAGTCTAAGACTCGGTAATTGCAATATATTCTTTTAAAGGAAGTACAGGAGAGAGCTAAGTTTACCCGTATGCTATTTCATCAAGGACTTTAGAACATGACCATTAACCATAAGAGATATGGATATTATCTCATGTTATACATATTACCTAATATCCCCTTTTATTCACTCTAAGATAGCACCAAAAGACTTGGTGGGAGGGCTGGGTCAGAAGTTTGGTTTTGTTACTTACTAGCTGTGTGTCTATGGACAAGTTTCTAAGCCTTAGCTCCTTCACTTGTCCAATATGGATAGTAATGTTTGTACTATCTCTTTCATGACATTACAGGTAATGGAATGCTAGTTGACTGAGTGACTGATGGGATTGTCATAAGTTAGTGCCTTCTAAACTTAGTAAATTATTATATAAACAAAAGTTATTACTCTTATCCATAATTAAAGCAATATGGAGTTGAATCCATTATTTTCTTAATGCAACTGGCATACAAACATTTGGGCAGAAAGCCTCTTCCCCTCTTGTCATCCAATCGATAATTCTCAGTTCTTTTAGTTTAACAACTATTGGAGACCATATACTAGTATTTTAATAAAAGACAATCCCATTAACGTGCAGATGCTTTGGGGTTCAATATCCTTTCTGAGGTATGCCGAGATTGAAATTTGTATTTGTGACAGAATAACACACCAGTAAAATCACATATCCTTGAAGTATTTAAAAATATAGAAAGATATCTTAAAATAACAATCTGTTTTGCAGTCTCTAGCATTTAAAAAAGAATATGGGTTGGTGTTTCTCCCTCGAAACAAGAAAATAATATTTTTAACTTCTAATTATAACAATGAAAGTCATCTCATGTTCCCACTCAAGTTACTTGATAACTTGTTAAACAATAGTTTATAAATTAGGTAGATTACTCTTTGTGTCAAGAAAAGACAGCAGCCTAAGCAATTGTTCTATAACAAAATGTCCAGGGTCAAGCAAAGGATGGATATGGATTTGACAGCCATGGATCAATATGAATGGTTTTTATTAAATTGTGGCATATGTAGCATCTAATGAGAGAGGGAATATGGTGTAACACAGGCATGGGGAAACTTGAGGCCCCAGGTTCCTCACCCCTGGTATAACAAATGGAATGCTAGGCTTGAAGTCAGAAGACCTGAGCGCACATTTCACCTCTGACACTCTAACTGTGCGATGATGGGCTAATTCCCAATTCTTAGTTTCCTCATCTCTAGAATGGGAATAATGTTCCTTGTCATAATCCTGGATTTGTTCTGCAAAATTTGGATTCAGACAGAAAGCTGCACTTAAGGACCTAGAAGTTCACAGGATTCTCATCCCTGCTCTAGCTTCATTGTGTCTTGGTTCTCTTCTGATGATTGTGCATCCCTTGATATCCTTCTAGTACTAACATTGTAGGTCCTCTTATATACCAGATATATTAGTCCAAGAAGAGGATTCAGAATAGACCTTCATTCTCTGTTACTTCCAGACTCTCTCTTTGTTTTGTTTTTTTTCACAAAGCAAATTTGCCTCGTATAAAATCCATTCAATCCATATTTTCCACCCAATCCAAATTATAGTGACTGTAATAAACTGACCTCAGGTCTTTCTTCCTTTTCCTTCAAGGAATTCAGTGACTGGCTCATCATCTTCTCTTCCCCTACTCCTTCTCTTTTATTAGGGGACTGTAATGTTCCCATATATGATCCCTTTGAATCCCTAAACTCCTAATTTCTTGGCTTCCTTACATCTCATAATCTACTGCTTTTTTCCCCCTTACCCAAATATAGGGATAGTCAGACACTAGATCTCACTGTTACCCACTACCCAAAAGTTGTACTTTCCTAATTAGGAAACTCTGACTTTCTCCCATCTCACCATAACCTCCTATCACTCCATTGCTCTCTATTCCTCACCATCTATATCAGCAATGCAGTATTCACAATACCTACAGCAACTATAAGTATGCTGATATGGTTATTAATCACAAAATGTAACAGGCTCTCTACATGGGAAATATAGCTAGAGCATTTATTCAAATACCAGAAAACTGAGTCCCCAAACCAGAAAGTCAAAGCCAACACAGTAGTTATGAAGTTGGCACGTGTAGTTAAAGTAGTAAACACCCACGTTCTCCAGCCTTCAAAACAGAACAGGCTACCTCAGGCAAAGATCCTCCTCTCCTCACTCACGCCAACTGCTCAGCGTCCAGGCAGCTTGCTCCCAGCAGCTCCTTTCCCTGGAAGTCCTCAGCAGAAGTCCTTAGCAGAGATTCTGGCAGGCTCAAAGAAAAAGGAGTTCATGTCGCAACCATAGCCGCTGCTGCTGCTGCTGTTTCCAGTCACCACCGCACAGACACTAGCTTGGTTCCAGCTTTCTCCTGCACCACCTCTTCCTGCTACATCAGCAAGTTCAAGGGGCATGGAAGATCTTCAAATCCCAGTATCATTACACCATCCTAAACCTACCTTTCATTTTCATGAAGAATCTCAATTCCTCTACCTCTTAGTATTTTTTTGGTCCATTACTATGACTCCACTCTCTGACTACATTTCTCACCTTTTCCAACCTCAATCCAATAGATAGCCATTTGAATTTTATACTATCCCCTGTTCTGGAATTCCTTGGACCATTGTCATACTCCATCTGCCCCATAACTGCTACTTATCTCTTGCCAAACCCAAGCCTTTGGTACTTCCTACCAACCCCATTCTGTTCTACTATCTACTATCTAAAGACCATTAAAAGAAATTTCATAACTGTGTTGACAAGGTAGGTTATAGCCTCAGTGAGGCTCTTACTGTAACTAATTGAATCCTTATTTCACTACCTCAAAAGTTATTCAAATCTTTTTCTTCTTTAACCTTCTACACTTCCTCCCCTTTCAGCTGAAGATCTAGCATCTTACTAGATGGAAAAATTTGTGGTGTTTTATATACACTCCCCCTTCTCCCATTTCTTGTCTCAAAACCCAATTGGCATCACCCTCTACTTTCCCCTTTGTCCTGTCTACTCTGACAGAAGGGTGGCTCTGACAAAGGTGGGGGATGAGATGGATAGATGATGTCATGGAAACGCTGAACATGAACTTTGAGAGAAAATGGAGAATAGAAAGGCCTGGAGTGCTACAGTCCATTGAGTCACAAAAAGCCAGACATGACTGAACAGTTTAACAACAACAACAATGGCAACAAATTTTTGCACATGGCTTGGAATGCACTCTATTCTTACTGCCATTAATTGCTAGTGGCTTCCTTCAGTTATATCGTATATAACTACTTTGTGTATATTTGAATTTCTTTGTATTTATACTGTACATATGTATACATGTATATATATGAATGCATATGTATTTGTGAATATACACACATTTGTATGAATATATGTATGTATATATATATGCACAGGTATATATGATGTGCATATACACATACCCTTTAGTTGTAAGGGTGCCTTTTAGCCATCTGAAACCAGAATTAAAGGGTTAAAGGTGGAAGAACACCTGGAGCCTACTATTTAACCACCTCTCTCTACCCAAGGAACAATGACTGAGCCAAAGGTCTCTGCCGGTGACCAAATACGAAAGCATCAGCCACTTGGAACTCTAGTCTGCCCTGGATCCTAAGTCTATGTCTCTGACCTGTGAGGAGAAGCCAAGACCCAAGTCCAGAGTTCCTGAGACTTACTCCAAAGACTGGACTTCCTGGAAGTGTGAGTCAAATATCATTTGGTTATTGCTTCCTAAATTCCTTTGCCCAGCCTCAGAAAAGGCAGCTGTGGGGAACACTGAGTCTTCAGTGTTGAAAATCTGGTGTCCAAGTGGGCCTATGAACTGTCTGGGGGTCTGCCTAGGTCTAGAAGTTACAGACACACAGTCATGTGGAAGATGCTTATTATGTTTGGTTTTATTATATTGTTACTATGCAGAAAGTGAAATACTCAATATTTCCCTCTCCTTCCTGTTCTTATGACTTTCTAGACTTCTACATTATGATTCAAATGCTTTCTTACCCTGGAGCATCCCTCTGCCATGCTGGATCACTTTTCCCATTGGTGAGTTCCATTGTAGGGTAATAGACCCAGGCCAGTTCTGTTTCACTGCCCTCCTGTCTCTGTTTCTGACTCCTTAAGGGCAGAGATTGTCTTTCTTTTCACTTGGGGAATTTTTGCTGGGGATTTGTATCCCCAGTTAGGTCATTCCTCCATTATACCAAGAATACACAGCCAGGACTCAACAAAATAGTGTGGGTTCAAGGAGGAGGAAGGGTAAATCAGATTGGTAGAGACTCATTTTGACTGGGCAGATCCTATGTTAATTACACCTTAGACTGATGAAATAGGTGGCCACCCACATAGCTAGAGGAGAGAAAGTGGTCCATTGCTTCTATGGGAATCAAAGAGAGACAGATACTTCCCCAGTACTTTGACTCAGTAAGGTGGCAGACATAGATGCCAGGGTGAGAACTAGCTCCTCTTTCTTACTGAATGAGATCATATTAGTGAGATAATGTATTTGAAACACCTTGAAAACTTTGAAGTACCATGTAAGTGCCAATCATTATCATGATATCCAATAGTTACTATACTTAAAAAAAAAGAAATAATCTCCAACTAGTATCCTAGACAAGTAGAAAATACTACATTTTCAACTACAATGTATTCCTGTTGATTGACTTCCATATTTCTTTATGTTGTTGTTTAGTCATTTTTAAGTCTTATCTGACTCTTTATGACCCCATTTGGGGTTTTCTTGGCAAAGATACTGGAGTGGGGGGTGGCTAGGTGGTGCAGTGAACAGAGCACTGGCCCTGGAGTCAGGAGGACCTGAGTTCAAATCCAACCTCAGACACTTAACACTTACTTACCTTGGGCAAATCACTTAACCTCAATTGCCCTCCAAAAAGAAAAAAGAAAAAAAAGATACTAGTGTAGTTTGCCATTTCCTTTTCTAGCTCATTTTACTTTTATTATTATTAATTTATAGTAATGAGTTATGTATTAAATTTAGTGAGGAAACAGAGGCAAATAGAGTTAAGTGACTTTCCCAGGGTCACACACCTAGTAAATGTCTGAGGCTAGATTTGAACTGAAGAAGATGAATCTTTCTGACTCTAGGTCCATCACTCTATCTACTGGGCCACCTAACTGCCTTTCTTTATGGATAACAGTAATAATTCACATTTACAGAGCATAGCAATAACAGTTTTTGGCTAGTCTTTGAGAATTGTTGTGCTAAAATATATTAATTACCCAGTGGCTAATCTGATGATTCTGAGCTTTTCCAAATTTAGCTTGACTCATTCTCAGATATCAGATATACAGCTCCTCTCTTTGCTATACCTTTGTGTTTATAATGTTAAAACCAGCAAACCAACAAAAAACCAAAACAGGGACCCTTTACCATACAATTAAAAGTGATATCAAGATTGTTTTTTGCTTCCTTGGGTTATAAATCCAATATTACACATCCTGTACTAGTTTGGAGGCTTATGTAATTGATACTGGGGAATGTGATTACAAGGAGTGTTGTGAAATAGTTCCATTTCTTCTTACTTAGCACTTGTAAAACACTCCTAGCAGTGCAGTACCCAAAACTAATTATACAGGCATTTCTCATAACTCTCTCAAGAACAGCAGTGTCATCAACCATCATTTTCATTAGGAAGCCTATGATTAACTTAGTCAGAAGGGTATTATTGCTGAAACAAGGACTCTAATCTTTCTTTTGAAGCAGTCTTTTCAGTAACATCCTGAATTTTATCATCCAAGCGATAATGTCTTTGAGTTGCTTTTCCCTTGTCCTTTGCGTGTTCCGTAGGCTAATTCATTGGCCTCCTAGTGAAATCACACTAATTATATGTTATATTTAAATATTTGTTCCTTTTCAGTTGACAAAGCACTTTTACATCCATCCTCATTACACAGCCCAGTAAGGTAGATGAGATAATATTCTTATCTGACATAGGAGAAAAGGAGGTCTACTTTATCAGGGAGTTCGTATTCATAGCCTGCTTATGGGATCTGATATACTATTCTTGTGTATAAAAAGGAGTCCCTGATGAATACTACTTAATACTCATGAAATTAGAATCGAAAGGCTAGACCTGGGATCAACATCCAGATCTTTGGATTCTAGGAAAAGTGCTTTACAGATCTGCAACCATCGGCAACACCTTGGGACCAGCCAGAGACTTAGTTTTCTTATCTGTAAATTGCAAATGATATACTTGAACTAACTATTTAATGGAATTATTGGGAGGAAAGCATGTCATAAATCTTAAATGGCTATTAAATGTATGTTGCTATGATTATTATCTTTTGACATTCTGAAGTTTTCTTTCCCACTTGCCTAGGTAAGCAATCACTATTTGGGTAGGCCACAAAGTGTTATGTCATTAATTTATTTTATTCTGTTCTTACTGATTTTGAGCTATCTTATTCAACACCTTTACCACCACCCACCCCCACTGCACATGCTTGCTTTTTTTTTTAACCTCACACCCAAGTCCGTCTATCCCTAGTATGTGTGCACATGAATGATTTATAACTATTCCACACTAACCCACAATTCAGATGTTATTTCGAGGTAGTGTCATGTAGTAGATAGCTGGCCTTAGAATTAGGAAGACAGGAGTTCAGATCCAATATCTGATCCATACTTGGTGTGTGACTGAGCAAGTGACTTAACTCAGTATCTTTCCAGGCAACTCTGTTAAGCGTAAAAGTTGCCAAGCAGGTGCTGGGATGGTAAAGGCAATTTCCTTCTCAGGGAATTCTTCATATCAGTGAAATCCCAGGATTGTAGGGCTTACTCATAGTGGTTGAAAATGCAATTTATTTTATAAATTAGTGGCAATAAGACATAATAATAGATTCTTTCTCGGAAATCAACTTGGTGACTGTTGATGGTCTGGTGTTATCAGATTTCCAAGGAATGCCAAGAGCTAGAATTCATATATTTACATAGGTAAAGAAAGAAATTTATATATAATTAACATTGAAAACTTAATAAAACAGCAATGGATGAAATCTTAGACATCTTACTTCTTTTAACTTTCAGCTTTGTTCTATGACCATTTGTCCTCTAATTCGTTTCTTTCTCTTGATATAGTGGAGAAAATAATGGCTCTGGAGTTAGAAGTCTTTGGTGCAAATCTGCTTCCCCCTCCCCCCTTAGCTGACATCTTGTGTGACTGTAAGCAATTTACTTAATCTCTGTGCTCCCCTCTTCTCATCTCTAAACCTGAGTCGGTCCAGATGGCTTCTGAGGTCTCTTCTGAGCTCCTATGAAATGAGGCTCATTCCCAACTTCAAAATAGTCTCAGAATGGAAAAGGATCTTTGAGGTCACCAAAGCCCACGAATTGTAGGAATCCCTAATATATGTACAATTGGTGGGTGCTCAAACACTCTCAGGGATAAGGAACTTACTAGATGATGTATTCCATTATCCTAGAGCTCGAATTCGTCTTTCAACCTATATAAACCACGTAACTCCTATTTCCTCTCTTTCTCATTCTGGATCTACATAGACTAATTCAATTCCTCTTCCATAGAACTGCATTCCAAACATCTGAAACCAGCTGTTTCACTCCCCTAAGTCTCCTTTCCTAGCTGTTAAACACACTGTCTTCCACCCTTCCACTTGGTGAGGTTCTTTCAAGACCAGTCACCAGTCATGATGATAACCTTCCCCTAGATGCGATTCAGCATTATCAGTAATGTTCTTCAAACAGAACTGCTTAAGAAGAATGATCCAGTGTTTTGTTTCCCACAGTCCTCTGAGCTCCCTAGATGAAAGGCAACGCTAGACGCCGGTGTCATTATTTCTATTATTATTATCATTCCTGGGAGTGCAACAGTATATAATAGTTTCATTTTATTCAGGGACAACTAAGCTATCTTATTCAACACCTTCACCACCACCCACCCCGACTGCACATGCTTGCTTTTTTTTTTTTTAAACCTCACACCCAAGTCCAGCTTTTCTGGAATCCCCAGCCTGAGAAATAAACATCTATTCTGTCCACGGATAACCCCTGTGGTTTCAGGAAGGGCCAGTCTGGATAACGCTGGCTCAGCTAGCCCGACCCCAGGCTGCCGCTTTACTTTCCTCTTTCTCCTTGGATTTTGAAAATAATATTTTTTAAAAAAGCCCTAAAAGTCAATTCCTGCCAAGTTCTCAAACAATGCCTGATACCCCAGGTTCGATTTCAGGACACTAGTTTCTCTCTAGGATCAAGGGCGTGGAGAAAGAACAACAGCAAAAAGGAGGGTCAAGTGCCCTGACACAGATGTGAGTCCTCTCGTGCAAATTAATCCCTGGAACTGGGGGCGGTGACCAGGATAAGACAGGGAGGAGCGGAGGGAAAGAGGAAAGTGAAGTTGGACGTTAAGCGCCGCTGGATTGCGGTCACTCTGCGCCCCCGCGCGGGTCCCTGCACGCTTCCCCTGCTCCGAGAGCCAGAGGGCCGGCCTGCTCGGCAGCCACCCCGGGGCTTTCAAGTCAAGCCCGAGGCCCCTCCTTCCCCTTCCCTTTATCTGGTAAAGGGCGAAGCATCCGTTCTCTGGGGTTTCTCCGTAGAAAGACGGCTGAGTAGATGGAGAGAGAACAAAGACAGCCAGAGAGAGGGGGAAAGAGAGGCCGGGACAGGCGTGGAGGGGGTAAACGCACGTGTCAGAGGAAAGGGGGGAGAGGTCGCTGGGCACAGATTCTCCCGGCTTTTCCTCCTCGGCAGAGGAGTCGCTCCAGGGCGAGTCAGTCTCTTACCTAGCTGCTAGTCTCGGGAAGTAAAAAAGAAAGAAAGGAAGTGTGTGCGCGGGGGAGGGAGGACAGACGAAGTTGGCGGATCTGGGGCGGTTGTTGTTTTTGGAATCCCGGGGCAAGCCTGACCCCGTATTCCTCCGCAATCCTGTTCCAGAGGCGGCGGGGAAGAGCCCTGACTTTGGCCAGCTCGGGTTTCGGAGCCTAAGGTGGTCTGGCGCCGGGTTCCCTGGTCCCCGGGCGCAGTGGTGGAGTGGGAAGGGCGCCGGGGAGGCTGACCCCTCCAGCCGCCTTTATCTCTCTTTAACCCCTTTGTACTCCTTATCGCAGGGGCCCCGACCTGCCGCTGCCTATCGCTTCCTCCCTGCTGGACACTCGGTTCAATGCCGGCCAGCCCTGGGACGGCCCAGGAGGAGGGGACTCGAGCCTTGGCTAGCGCAGAGGGGAGCTGCTGGTGACCCCACGCTCGCTGGGCACCGAGGCGCGCTACGATCAGGCGGGGCCGGCCGGAGGCTCCGCAGCCCGAGCCAGTCCGCGGCGTGGGACAGAAGCCGTAGCGCGGGCCCCAGGGACCAGAGGGTACCCGGAACGCGGCTGTCCCTAGGGCAGGCAGAGTGAGCGGTGCGTGGCGCACACGTGGGGAGCCCTGGAGCGGGCAGCCTCGCACTCTGCCATGGGGAGCCGGGTCCGAGGCGTAGCGGGGATCCTGCTGCTAGCCGCGATGGGGGGCTTCGGCGGAGCTTTCGGCTCCGGGTTACGCTTCACCGAGGATCTGCTCACCGTGTTCGGGGAGAACCGGAGCCTGTCCGTGGCTCAAGTGGGTCACCTGCTGGATGATCTGGGCGCTGCGTCGAAGAAGTCAGTGGAGCAGCTGCAGAACTTGCATTTGCACTATAACCAGGTACTCTGGGTGACAGTGACTGTGACAGTAACCCGGGCTTTCGCTTCCTCCTCCACCTTGGGCCTCACTCTGCCTCCTCTCCCAGCCACCTCCGGGCGCCGCAGCGGCTGGAGAGGTGCCTGTGCTGTTCCCCCTGGCCTCTGCTTTCTCCTGTCTTCCTTTGCTGTTCTGCCAGGAACAAAAGGGAGAAATCTGGTTGATCAGAGGAAACAAGTGAACGCTGGCTTTTAAGATCAGTTTCACTGCCTAACTTAATTTATCAGCAGTTTCACCGCCTAGCTTAATTTTTTTTAAAGCAAGAGTAGTTTGTCTTCAGCAGACTATTCGAAGACAGGGGTGTGGAGTAGGTTGCAATTTTTAAGTCCGCGGTACAGAAAGGTGGGTGAAAACCCTGTTTTTTTCTGGGAGGCATCTTCAGAAAGAGGGTAGTTTCCTAGTTCTCCAGCGGCTAACAAGACCTTAGGAGCTAGGTCATCCCTTAGGAGGACCGAACTCAAATCCTATCCAAAAGATTGCAGCTTATCCATTTCTTAGAAATGAGTTTAGAACAACTCTCATTCCCTGGGGATAGTGATTTCATTGATGCTGGGAACTCTCCTACGAGGCAATTCCTTTAACCTGGCCCTTAAGTATCGTACTTGGCACAACATAAGTGCTTAATAAATGCGTCTGAAATTGGTTTTTCTTGCCCATTTTATCCCAGGGAAGGCCAACATCTCTGCAAATTATAATCTTAGTTGCTTGAGGGCACCGGTAAGTTGAAAGACTTGTCCAGGGTCAAACAGCCAAAATGTGTTAGAGCCTGGCTTTGAACCTAGGCCTTCCTGGCTTCAGTCAGCTCTAAGAAAAATTCTGGCCTTAACATAAAGGCTGCCAATAACTGACAGAAGCACTTTTCGTACTGGATTTCTTTTAAGCCTCTTGACTACTGGGTGAGATAAGTACCAGATATCACCATATCTTGTTTACAAATGTGGAAAGAAAGGCTTAGTTAAGTGACTTGTTCAGACCTATATAGTGATGGGTGTCAGATTGTAGGATTTGAACTCTGCTCTCTAAAAACTCCAGAAATAGAATTCTTTCTGCTCCTTGGAAAGATATGGATGAGCCTTCTTCTCATTTCTGAAGGAAGGAGAATTTGCTCTTTGCTTACATTTTTCTCTAGTCTTTTGTTTTTTGAATTTCTTTCAGTTCAGTTCCCTGGCTACCCAGGAGTCTTCACATATTTCCTTGGCCATTCAGCACCCTTTAATTCTCTGAGTATCCTTTCAAAGATGGGGTCTACGATTTCCTACCCAAACAGAAACTCGGTTTGTGCTTTGTTTTGTTGGGTGCTAAGGTCTCTTTTCCTATGATCACAGGTGGTAGTGGGTTAATCAGATAAACTGATTCATGCTAATGTGTTGCCCTGGCAAGCTAGCACTGTGCTTATTTAGAATGGACTAGGCCCAATCTTGAGTCTTGTGGCTGACTAGGGAAGGGGGAGAAATTTTTTTTCTTTGTTTTTATATGGCACACCATCACGTGAGAACTAGAGGTGGTGGGTTCTGATAATAATAGAGATGTGAATGGTTATCCTTTTGAGTCTGACATGCCACTCTTTATATCTGATTGTATCATCTCCCCTTCCCCCTCCATAAACTGTAATGGCTCACTATCACTTTAAGAATCAAAAATAAAATCTTCTCTTTGGTGTTCAAAGCCCTTCTTTATCTTCTTCCTACTCTTTAATACATCAGTGCTGACCTCCTTGCTGTTCCTCAAACAAAACACTCCATCTCCCACTTTAGGATATTTTCCCTGGTCTCCTCCTCATCTCTGCCTCTCAGCTTCCTTCATTCTCTCATCCCACCCCACCCCCAGTCTTGTCTAACCCCATTTGGCAAAGATAGTGAAGCGTTTTGCCATTTTGCTCTCCAGATGAGGAAACTGAGGCAAACAGGGTCACACAATCAGGAAGCATCTGAGCCAGATTTGACTCGGGAAGATAAGTCTCCCTGACTCCAAGCCCAGCAATAAATCCACCACACCACCTAGTCCTAGCTAAAATTCCATCTTCTACAGGAAAGTCCTTCCTGGTCCTCTTTATTCTGGTTCCTTTCCTCTGATTATCTCTGATTTATCCTCTCTCTCTATAATCTTCTTTGTACATCTCTGTTGCTTGTCTCATCCAATAAACTGTGAACTCCTTGAGAACCTGCACCGTTATCTTTCTTTGTATTCCCAGGACTTGGCACAGCAAAGGTGCGTAATAAATATTGATTGGCTATTAAAAAAAAAAGTAAAACCCAATACTGTTTCACTTATAGTCTATATGCTTCCAAAGACTTCAGATCACTTAGAAACTACTCTCCCCTTTCCTTTTGCTCCAAAAGGGAAAAAAATATGTAGAATGTTTACTGTAAGTAACAAATAAATATTTATCAGTGGTTTGCTTCCCTCCTCAGGGGTAAGGGTGACTCAAATGGGTGGATTGTGGCTTATATCGATACCTGGCCCCATTTACCTGATTGAAACATCTAAAGGACCTTGTTATGTTTATTTAGTAAGAGTCTATTAATTTAGGATTTTTTTTTTTTTTGTAGTGAGCAGTATGCAGGGACAGCTTGGAGTAGTTTGGGGTTAGAAAGCTGACTTGGGAACTGGGAAGATTAGGGTTCAAGTGAGACCATGGCAAGCCATCACTTCCAGGGGTAAAAGGTTGTCTTGGGAACTTCTTAGAGAAAGCAATTGGCTTGCTGCTTGCCTGGCCTTTCCCTGATCAGAAGGTGGCCCAAGTGGACCTTTCTTCTCTCTCCTTCTGGGCCTTTCATGCATATCTAAACCATCTTGAAGTTAAAGTTGAGATCCTACTCCATGGAAATATAGCTTCCAAATACGTAATTTTTTTTCAAATGTGCTTCAAAAAAGTTTTTGTAAAGTATTTTTTTTTTGCCTTTTTTTTTTTTGAGGGCAGTTGGTGTTAAGTGACTTGCCCAAGGTCACATGGCTAGTTTTTGTGTTAAGTGTTTGAAGTCAGATTTGAACTCAGGTCCTCCTGACTCAAGGGCCAGTGCTCTATTCACTGCACTACCTAGCCGCCCCATGTAAAGTATTTTTTATGTGTTGTGAATAGTTGGTTTTCTAGAATTCCAAAGGAAATACATTTCACAGTTGGTAAATATGCTTGTGTGAATCAATCAAATAAAATGAAACTTACAAATGTTTTCCCAGAAGGAAAAGGATTTCCTTGGAAATGAAAAAAAATGTCAGACATGCCAAAATCCTAAGATTCAGATGTCTCCAGTCTGATATTTCTGGGTACAAGAGTCAATAATAAGAATTTATTTCATTAAATATTTCCCAATTACATGTAAAAAAATTTAACATTCATTTTTAAAAATTTTGAGTTCCAAAATTTTCTCCCTCCCTCTCTCACCCTTTGAGAAATCACAAGGTACATGAGATGTTATTAACTAGGGATACATTCAGGTTTACCAGCAGCTGCTGTTCACACTTTGCGTTGACCTGTCTTGACTTTTCCAACTCTCCTCATAAAAAGTAACCTGTTGCATCCTCTTTTACAGTATTTCTGATATCAACAAACAGTTAATAACACCTGCTGCTTGGCTGGGCCTCGAAGGAAACACAAAACTTAGGTAACACTTGGGCTTTAGCTGTTGTGGAGTTCTTAGTCTAGTCAGAGAACAATACAGACAGTAGTCAAACATTTATTATTAGTTGTATCATGTATACTCAGGACTTATTAACCTGGGGTGCAGTGAACTTATTTTAAAAAACCCGCAAAGATAATTTAAAAATCCATGTCTCTCCTGTCAGAGACTTTTGTTTGTACATTTATTATTTTAAAAAAATATAAACATTTTAAACCCCACAAAAATAATAAAAAAAACATTTTGATGGTTATATATCAGTACATATGTATGTATAGTACATATATTTTAGTATAATATGTGTGTATTTCCTTCACAAAGCTAGGTATTTTATACATTTTAAAACATTCCCAGATTGCCCAAGGAATCAACAACACACAAAAAGGTTAAGCCATGCTATAGGGCAGTGTGTGTATGTGTGTGTGTGTGTGTGTGTGTGTGTGTGTGTGTGTGTGTGTGTGTGTGTGTAGGGATATTAGTATGAGATAAAATAGCCATCTGTCTCAGTCACTAGGCTTTCTGTATTATCTCTTCTCCACTGGGCCCTCACCGCTCCACAGCAATTCCTTTATTCATTTCTATGTAAGAAGAAAAAACTGGAGAGTGTCCAGAAGAGGCAACCACAATCGTGAGGGGCCCAAAGTCCATGGCACATGAGGATTGGTTGTTTAAGTAAGGTGTTTGCAGTATAGTTGTGTGAAAGAGTTGTAAATGTTTGATCTTTTTGACCCTAGAGGGCAGAACTTGGAGCAATGTGTTGAAATTGTCAAGAGTCAAATTTGGGTCTGATATTTGAGAAATACTTCTCCCTACTTGCTAATAGTTGAAGCTATTTAAAAGTAAAATGGACTCTCTGGATGTTGAGGTTCCCTTTCATAGAGGTCTAGCCTAGATAACCATTTATTGGGTAAGTTACAGTGGCAGTGCCTTTCAGGTATGAGTTGACTCAGCTGTCCACTGAGGTATCTTTTTGACTCTTAAAATTCTGTGATTAGTGAATTCTGTAGTCCAGACATCTCCTAGGGTCTGAGTCCGAGACACTAGGGCTCTGGCTGCTAAAACCTTATTTAGGAGTAGGCCCTCAGATGCCAAGCCCAACCAGGAACTGGATATATTAGTTCTGGACTGGACTGGACTTCAGTCATCCCTTGTCATTTTGAGATGATGGTGAATATGCTGAATTGGCCTTCCAATCTCTTGATTATTTATTAACCATACGTGTCTATTCCAATTTTCCTTTTTCCCTTCTTTGAGAGAGGACATTGAGGCCATCATAGAGAATAACTTGTATGTAACCTGTGTTATGGCTCTATGGCTACAAAGGTCTCAGACAAAACTTTCATCCCCTGCTTGCCCCTCCCCCCCATCTCTTATTTCTCTCCATTTTTGTGTTGCTTCTCCCTGGTCCCTAATCTTCTCTCCCTTCCCCTCCCCCTTCCATTATGTCTTCGGGAACCCCCACTATCATTAACTACCCTTCATATTACTTTTCCTTCCATCTTTGTGTAGTCACATAAACCTGACTCCCTCCCCAAAGTATCAGCTACAATGTACCATAACTGCGAAGTTATAAATATTGTAACTTTTAAGCGTCTGCATTAGTTTTTATCTTCTCAGTTCACTTGAGCCTAAGCGATTCTCAGCCTGTGGGTTATGTTCAGTTTGTAACAATGAAAATACATCCTGCATTTCAGATTCATAACAGTAGCAAAATTACAGTTATGAAGTAGCAACAAAAATAATTTTATGGTTGGGGAGTCACCACAACATAAGGAACTCTATTAAAGAGTCGTGGCATTAGGAAGGTTGAGAACCACTGGAAGCTTCACATCCTCAATCACTTGGAGTTGGCTGATGACAGCTGTTTTCATTTGAGCCTTCTATTTCCAGGGTGGGTGATACTGGGTTTCAGCCTCTTGTCCTCCAGTGTTCAAGCTAGCCCATTGGTTTCGAGTCCAGCAAAACACTGTTTTAGAGAACTATGTGATTTCCAAATGCAGTGAAAATGTGTCATTGCAGTGCTAAATGAAGCACAATAATCAAAGGGTCCTAAGTGAGACCTATTTTCAGTAATTTTTCAGGTAATTAGAAGCATTAGGTTTTCAGGCGAAACAACATCTACCTCCCAGGATTGCTGTGAAGATCAAATGAAGTGACATGTTGTAATGGAATCTGAAGATCTTCCCTGCCCCTTGGCCCCTTGATAGGCTTAAGTGACTGAGAACATTCCCTGATTTGAAAATATACTCTGCCCCCCTAACAGGTTGAATGTGGTCACATGGAGCCTGTGGTGGGAAGCTTGTTTTTCAGGAATGCCCACACCTTGTTACTTTGTGATTGGGCAGTGGGTCAATAGGGTTGTGACATTCTCTGACCCAGGAGAAGGCTATACATACCCTGATGTGAGATTGGTTTGGGGCTCACTTTGGGAGGAGTTGTGTGATTTGGCCAGATGAGACTCTGGACAGCTGTTGAGCCCCCTGGCTTTGAAAACCCAGATGTTGGTTCTTCCCTCTCTGGTAACTAACTAGATATGGCTGTAATGGTGAGACAGCTGGAAGCCCTGCCTGCTGATCTGTTTCTCTTTCTGTATTTTTTTGTCTGCTTCTAACTCCTGTTTGTATTCTCTGAAGTTCAGGGTACTGACTATTTCCCCTGAACGAAGTAAATGATATATGTTTGATTGATTAAAGTCAGATTGTTGACCCATTTTGAATTGCTTTCCTTTAGAAAAGCAGATCTAAGAACCTGTGCTAGCAGCCATCCTTGGTTTGCTAGGGTGCTTGCTGCTACCTATGTGAAGTTATTTGCAAATCTTAACATGCTTTATAAATGCTAGCCATCATCATCATCATCATTTCACACTGATGAAATCCAATACAAATTCATGTTCTCTAATGGGAGATTCAGTGGAAAGTGCCTTGGATTTAGAATCACAAGACTGGAGCTGAAATCATGCCCCCCAGACACTTACTGTGTGGCCCTGGGAAATTCACTTAATCTTTTTCAGCCTCAGTTTCCTCATCTGGAAAATGAGAGGATTGGACTTGATGGTTTCTAAAGTTTCTTCTCCTTCTAAATGTACGATTTTATGAACTGGGTCCTCATTGTTGCATAACCCTTTTTATTCTCTGGTCAGTTTTCTTGAATTTTCAGAAATGGTTATTTATTTCAATCCTTCCCTCTGTCCCTTTTCCTCTTCCTCCCTCCTTCCCTTCCTCCTTCCCTCCCTCCCTCCCTCCCTCCCTTCCTCCCTCCCTCCCTCCCTTCCTCCCTCCCTTCCTTCCTTCCTTCCTTCCTTCCTTCGTTCCTTCCTTCTGGAGTAGTTTGCCGCCCTCCCCCCCCCCCCATCAAATCGCTGAAATCTTTCAGTGTTTGACAAATAAAACCTTTGTGCACAACTTTGAGAGCATATAGTGTAAACACCTTTACGGAAGTGATGATAACTTTGTCAACGGTCAGCTTGATATAAAAATAAAAACCCAGACACTGGTTAAAGTATCATGGGGGGGGGGGGGAAGGGAGGACAGGATACACGGTGACAAAAAAGAGAACTAGGTCAGTCCCTACAGAGATGCGTGCAGAGTCCCGAAGTCCACACACTCCCTGGTGATATTGTTAAAATAGACCCCCAAACCGTTCACTGTTCTCTAGCAAAACTTGCCTGATTGGAACAAAGGCAATCCCTCCCCGCTAGAAATGAGTGCTGCCTTGCATTTTTCAATGAGTAACAGTATTACAGTGGTTTGAGGAACTGAAGTCAACAGGGTTAAGTGAATTCCCGGGGCCGCACAGCTAATAAGCTTCTGAGACCAGATTTGAACTCATTAAGATGCATTTTCCTGATTCTAAGCCCAGTACTCTTCCCACTGAGCCACCCAGCTATATCTGTCTTCTTTTCTAAAGCCACCCATAGCACTCCTTGCCCCTGGCCTTTTACATTATCGAGAATGCATTCTGTTTCCCCCTGTATTATACTTTAAGATCCCTATCCCTAATCTTTGATTTGTTCTGGTCCCTGAAAAAGAAGGGGTTCTTTTTTTGCCCAAAGTCAAGTCCTTTCCTTTTGCCCTTGATCCCATCTCTCTTGGGAGATTGCTTTCTCAGTCATCTTTCTTTGGTCTCTCTTCCTTAATCTCCAATTTCTTCTTATCTCCTGGCTTCTTTCCTGTTGCCTATAAACCTACTTAGATCTGTCCTATCCTTTAAAAAACAAACAGAATAACACCCCCCCCCCCAAAACAAAACAAAAAACCCAGAATCTGTTATTTCTTCAAGTTATCTGTGTTTCTCCCAAATACACACCCATTGCTACTACTTTCTTACCTTTGACTTCCTTCCCCAACCCTTGCCATCTGGTTTCTGATCGCACCGTTTAACTGAATCTCCTTTCTTAAAGATGACAGCAGTGTGGTAGTGGTCAAATCTGTTCTTTTCTGACTTTGTTATTGTTGAACTCTGAAACTTTTTTGGCCCTGTCAGTCACTACTCCTAGGTTAGTCTCTGTCTCTCTGTCTGTCTCTGTCTCTGTCTCTGTCTCTGTCTCTCTTTCTCTCTGTCTCTCTTTCTCTCTGTCTCTCTTTCTCTCTGTCTCTCTTTCTCTGTCTCTGTCTCTCTCTGTCTCTCTCTGTCTCTCTCTCTGTCTCTCTCTGTCTCTCTCTCTGTCTCTCTCTCTGTCTCTCTCTCTGTCTCTCTGTCTCTGTCTCTCTGTCTCTGTCTCTCTCTGTCTCTGTCTCTTTCTCTTTGTCTTCCTTCTTGTCTGGCTTTTTTGTGACCTTTGTTGAATTGGCTTGGATCCAACTCTGTAACAGTGGTGTCCCCTGAGGCTCTGTGCTGAACCCTCCTGCTTTTATACTTTCTCTTAGTGATTTTATTAACTCTCATGAGGCCAATTACTCTCTTTATGATGATTACTCCAACATTTTTATGTCTTTCCTTATCTAGGACTCCTAAAGAGAGGTCTGGATCAGGCTAGAGCAGCGGCTCTCAACCTGTGGGTCGTGACCTCTTTGGGGGTCGAATGACCCTCTCACAGGGTTTGCCTAAGACCATCAGAAAACACATATTTCCGATGGTCTTAGGAACCGAGACACGACTCCTCTATCCATCTCCAGGCGGGTCCGCCCACAGACAGATATGCCCACATACGAGTATTAAAGGATCACAGCATTAGGAAGGTTGAGAACCACTGGGCTAGAGGCTAGAACTGGAGATTCTTGGAGCAGCAACAATCCTGCTATAGAAAGTCACAGGGTGGTAAAGGACATTCAGCTCCTATCCACTTATATATGAGTGTCCCGTGTCTTTCTTCCTTTGCCCAATTTGGAGATGGAGACTTGCTTTAGCTGTCTCCTATGGACACAGAGTCAGAAATACTCAGGGTTAACCTAGGATAAGCTTCTAACAACTCTCTCCTCTCCTCTCTTCACTCTTTACCCTCAAGTGAAACTCCCTAATTGTGGGATCCCCCCTAGGCTCTTTTCTGAACTTTGTCTCTACCCTTTCTCTCAGTAATTCTATCACTTCCGTGGGTCCAGTGATTTCTATGGTGATTTCAATATTTGTATGTCCATCCCTAGCTGTTTTACTTCATCTTAGCTCTAGATTTTACTTATACCATGGCTAGTCCAGAAGTCCCTGGTTGGAGGGAGGAAGGGGATTTACAAGAGGGATAAGATAGGGGGAGGGTCTGGTACTGCCCTTCACCCACCTATTATTCCTCTGTTATTACTGTTTGTGTCTACAAGCAGGCCCAACCATATATGACCTGATAATGACAGGTAAGGTGTAGTCCTAGGCAGGGAGGCACCCAGATCAACCTGTTGGCCATGACTGACAGTGTCAGGCACCCAGAGACAACTGCTGACAGAGGTATGGTCTCAGCCCTCTGAAGCTGAGTTTTGTGACTTGTTTTCACAAATGATACTTAAGTTATATTTTAGATTTGTTTTGTTTTTGAATAAAGAAATCCTTCCTATTAGTGTGCAGTATATTTCTAAAATGAACTTTAAAATCCTGGAGAACAGGCATCCACACCCTAACTTTTGCGTTTCCCTTTATCCAGGTTCCTAAAAAGATACATTGGTCAATTCGTACTTTCTCTTTAGTATTCCTCAGGAAGAGAGGCAGTGTGGCCTAATGGGAGAAAGCAGGGCTTGAAGTTCTCCCCCCCCAAAAAAAAACTCCTGGGCTGTGTGAGTTCACCTTAGCCCATCCTTTCACATTTTGTACTCTAGGCCATCCTTTAAGATAAGTTACAGAGAAGGTATTGGCCTGGATTGATGAAAGGAGTTTTCTCACCTGGGACTTCCCTATACTAATGAAATCACAGGGCTAGTACCTATTACTAGTCTTTAGGAATGGCAGAAATACCATTTCTTCTTCTACCCTGAATCAGTGTTTAACCGAACAGTCTTTTAGCCCATTTCTCATATTCCAATATACCTTGTCTTAGGCAGACATGGGAAAATTGAGAGAATTAATAATAGTTAACATTCACATAGGTTTACAAAGCACTTAACAGATATCTCATTTGAACCTTACAACAGCCCTGAGAGGTAAGTGCTCTCATTATCTTTATTTTACAGATGAGGAAACTGAGGCAGACGGAAGTTAAATGCTTGGGGTTAGGCAGCTAGTTAAATGTCTGAGGTGGGATTTGAACTCCCGTCTTTCTGACTCCAGGTCCAGAAACTGTCCGGAAAGGATCAAAAGTGAGGGAGTACTCCCTCAGATTCAGGAAGTCTTACTAGGGAAGAGCTCCTGCTGAGATGGCAGATCCACAACCACTAGGATGTATTTTTTCCTTCTCTCATAATGTTTAGAGACTATATCTGAATGGAAGTTTTTAATGTGCTTTCCATAGTTGCATCCTGGTTATAACCC
>CM053592.1:22114763-22133393 GCA_028646515.1 Pseudochirops corinnae
GAAATTCTGAGGTGGGAGAGGATTAGAATGAGAGGAGACAGGGAGAGACAAAATGGGGTTAATCATCTCATGGAAGAGGCAAAGGATAACTGTTACAATGGAGGGGAAGAACAAGAAGGCAAAAGGGAAAGGGTCAACCTTACTCTCATTGAACTTGGCTTAGGGAAGGGATGACGTAAACTCTAAACTGGGTATCTTGCCACACAGGAGAGTAGGAGGGATGAGGATGAGATGTGGAATGATGGAGGGGAGGGCAGAGTGGGGGGGGAGGGCTGTTAGAAGTACACACTTCTGTAAAGGGACAGGGACAGAGTCAGGCTAGAGAATAGAATAAGCAGGGGTGGGATAGGAAGGAGGGACATGTACTCAGTCTCTCACAATATGCCCACTGTGGAGATGTTCTGCATAATTACACATGTACTGGCTATATTTAATTACTTGTCCTTCCAGTGGGGGTGGGTGATGAAAGAGGAAGGGAGAGAATCTAGAATTTAAAGTTCTATATTCAAATGTTAAAAATATATATGTATATCTATATATAATTATAATTATTATTATTATTATTAACTACATCCAACTGGGAATTAAGATACACAGGCACTGTGATAGGCAGATCCATCCTGCCCTACCAGAAAGTCAGAGGGGTGAGGGGGAGGACATAGGAGAGAGCAGATTGATGGAGGGGTTATACAGTGGGATGGCTGTTTTGAGGTGTTGGATAGGGGAGGGATGGGGAGAAAAATTGTACCTCAAAATCTCGTGGAAATGAATGATGTAAACAAGAAAACAATTAATTTTTAAAAAAAGAAAAACGAAACAAAACAAAACAAAATGGACACCCATTCATTGGGGAATAGCTTAAATAAATTGTAGTGTATTTCCATAATGAAATATTAATTTGTCATTAAGAAACAGTTATTAAGATTTCATAAAATCTTCTGAGGACTCATATGAACTGAAGCAGAATGAAGTAAGAAGAACCAGGAAAAGGATTTGCACAATAGCCATAAATAATATAAAGGAATACAACAACGAAAGACATCAGAACTCACTTCAGTGGAAGTTAATCCTAACTTCAATCAATCGATATGCATCTATGAAGAACCTGCTTATTACTGTGTAAACTCCAGAGGACCAAAGATGTGACATATCTCTTTTTCTTAACAGAGATGTTGTGAGCTACAGATGAACAATGAAATAAAAAATGACCAATGTATTTGGAGGGTTTGTTTTGCTTTGTTTTTCCTTAATTATCCTTTTTGTTACAAGGTGGGATTCTATGGACAAGGAAGGGAGTGGGTCATTGGAAAGTGATAGTCTTTTTTAAAGTATCAATACATCATTTTTAAGTGTTGAAAAATATGGATGAAAGTGTATTTACAATGCAAAAAAGAAAGGGTGTGCTCAAGTCATGAAGACTTGAAAAAGTAGCAATAGAATAAGAATTCATTGTTATAGATCCCTCATTGTCCGGCAAAAAGAAGTAGAGATAAGTACACTTAAATGTTCTAATATGTGGGCCAGGTATACCCTAAGATTTTTGGGATTGTATAGAAAGATGAACCACAAAACTGCTTTGCCCTGATGAGAATATTCCACAAAAGTATTTACTCCTTTTATTCAGTGATTACATGCTCACCAAGCAGCCTAGGTTAGGTGCAAGCTAGATGAGCTATAGTTCAAAGTTTTAGCATGTGTTAAATGGAATCCACTAACTAAATTTCCCGAATATTTTTATATTGTAAAGGGGGATGGCCTGACTCATACTCTGGTCTCTGTGAGAGGTAAATACCTCCATTGTACATGAAGAAGTTGGCACTATTGTTTATAAATCCTTCTTTAATGGGTTTAGTTAGTGAACTTCAATTCCTGGGATATTAATCAATGGAACTAGGAGACTGAGACATTGAGGAGGAGAAACCAGAGAAAGTAATGTCATGAAACCTAGAGAGAAGAGAGGATATGAAGGAGAAGACTGATTGATAGTGCCAAAGGCTATTGACTATAGTCAATAGTCAGTGTTGGAGAGGATGTGGGAAGATAGGCACACAAGTCCTTTGTTGGTAGAAGCATCACAACCATTTTGGAAACAACTTGGAATCATGCAAATAAAGGGGCTAAAGTATACATGTCCTTTGATTTAGAGATTCCATTATTAGGCTCATACCTCAAGGAGGTAATTGATAAGAAAAAGGTCCCCATATTCACCAAAATATTTATACCACCACTTTTTGTGGCTATAAAGAATTGGAAGCAAAATAGTTGTCCATTGAATAGAGAACAGTTAAATAAATTGTGGCACATGAATATAATGGAATATTACTATGCTATAAGAAATGCTTAGCAGTATGAGCACCAAGCAAGGATCCGCAACGCACAGTGCAGCCAAGGTGAAAACTGCTACTGAGCCCTGAACTGAAGCAACCCCATTGGATACAAGCATGTCCTTTATCCCCATGGCCGAGAACTCAAACTTCCTCATTCAGAACCTGCCCTATTGAGTCTTATCCACCCCAGAGAACCCAAGACAAAGAATTGGTGTGGCAGTTGGAGACTAGTTTTGGATCTCAGTGTGATTAAACACTTATTCACTGGACCTGTCCTTTTCAGTCACCAGGATGTCTTTGAGCAGCCAGCTCTTAATAGATTCATGGACTTGGGTTGTGCTGCTTGGAAGGAGGCAAGACTGTACTTGCAGAACCTGCTTTCAGCTGTGATAGCAACTTTGAGATGATGCTATTCCATGGAAACGTTCATTCACACTCCAGGCATATGCTACAATGCACTTGCTGGCCACCATTGGAGACTATACTGACTTATTCTTCTCAACGACATGCTACCAATGTTGGAATCATGTTCGGAGGGAAAGAAAATGCTTTGACGCCTAACTGGCTGCCCTTGCTAGTGCAATATCATGGCCAAGCCTCCTCTGTTGTGGTATCAAGCACACTGATCTGAAAATCTGTGGGATAGTTGTGCTCTGATGAAACCAAGCCTCCAGGAAATGGTTTTTCCAAACTTTTGGACTTTGAGTTGGAAACGGCATTCTTTGTAGGCCCTAGAAACAAACTTGGAGAACCGATTCCCATCAACAAAGCTCATGAGGATATTTTTGGAATGGTCCTCCCAAACAATTGGAATGCTTGGGATATCCAGAAGTAGTAATATGTTCCTCTAGGGCCATTCCTGGGGAAGAACTTTGGAACAACCATCTCCTCATGAGTGGTACCCATGAAAGTGCTCATGCTTTTCACATTGCCAAATCCAGTTCAGGATCCTAAGCCTCTGCTTTACCTCTGTCATGAAGAACCCTATACCTTTGACATCAATCTCTTTGTTGCCTTTAAAGGCGAAGGAATGAGCCAACCACCTACAATATACAGTTCTGATTTTAAGCACATGTACTGGACAATGAAGCAGCAGCTTGCTCACTACACTGTCAATGGCTGCAACCTCCAACCTGGGAATCTCTTAGCATCTGGGACCATAAGGGGGCCTAATCCTGAAAACTTTGGGTCCATGTTGGAATTATCATGGTAGGGAAATAAAGTCATTGATCTTGGGAATGAACAGACCTGGAAATTTCTGCAAGATGGAGATGAAGTCATTATAACAGGATACTGCCTCAGTAATGTTAGAGGGTTGGATTTAGCCAGTGCACTGGAAAGTTACTTCCAGTACCTTCAGTATTATAAAAGTTTCACATCTGACCTAAAGATAAAATAAAAATAATTCCAGCCTCTCAACAAAAAAAAAAAAGAAATGATTAGCTTGATAAACACATAGAAAGATTTATATAATCTGATGCAGAGTGAAGTAAGCAGAGCCAAGAAAACAATATATAATGACTACAATAATAGAAATGGAAAGAACACCCAAAGAAAAAAATTTAAAAGAATGTTGCCTAATTACAAAGTACAAGCATTGCCACAAAGAAGAAATATGAAAACACACGCATTCAATTCTAATCCTTTGCAGAGGCGGGAGGGGGTGCACAGTACAATCAATGCATACGTTTTCCAAGTCATACAATGTGCAGTGTTGATCAGGTTTGTGGACTTTTTTTCTCTTATTTCTCCGTAAATTCCTCATTCATTCTCAGATATTTGACACTTACGCTGTATGACCCTGGGCAAGTCACTTAACCCCAGTTACCTAAACAAAATAACTAAAGATAAAAAATATTGTTAGGTATATGGGATGGCTCTTTAGGAAGGGGAGTAGGAAGAGAAGGATACTGGTTTAAATTATGATGTAAAAAATATTAAGATAAATGTTATTTTGAAAAAAATCTTAAATACTTTTTAGTTGAGTAATTAAACATAAGAAATTCAAGAAAACATTGGAAGATCTTTACAAAGTGAAGAAAGCAGAACCAATGAAATTAAAAAAAACATTAGACCAAAAGGAAAGTCTAGTTCTAATAACTAATTCTGAAGTCAGAGAATGAATAATGAAACATATTTTCCTCATCTTGTAACTGCTATAATATAAGCACTCGAAAATATTGGAGGATGTTAGATGACCACTATATTACAAATTAAATTATAAAATATTTGACCAGAGAGGTAGAAGGCTACAAATTTTGTCAGATGTGGTCCTGGTATCAATTATTAATGGTTTTTCTCTGTTACAAGAAAGGGTTCAAAACCAGTGTTCAGGGTTGGAATATATATTCAGAAATAACTGTGATGTAAAAATAAAAGGTTTTAATAAACCTTACTTTGGAAAAAAAATAGTTAAGTAGCTGAGATTAAAAAAAGTCTGAATAAACGCTAGAGGGAGAGTCCCCCAAACCATCATATCTTCCTAACTTTGCTATACTACTTGTTAAGGATACCTTCAACCTCCTAGTCACCCAGGATTGCAACCTATTTGTCATCGTCAACTCCTTACTCTCTCACATCCACATCCAAACAGTTCCCAAGTCCTGTTGTTTCCACTTTTATGACATCTCTTGTATACCCTCTCTAGTGTGTCACCCCATCTGGATTATTGTTTCTCCTCTCACTAGGCCAATCTACACTCAGCTGTAAAAGTGATCTTCCTAAACCAAAAAGAGGAGTCAAAATGTTTTATCATTTTATTTGAAATACAGTAGTCATTTAACAATTTCAGTGTCTTTAAGTGCTTATATTGTAGCAGTTACTTTAACAAGTAACAATATCTCTTTGAATCCAAAAAACTTCACATTTACTTTATAAAGCAATGACCTATAGGAACCTTCAACTACTTAGCCCAACTTACAAAACTGATTCAGAGGTTTTTGCCAACCAAAAGGAGCATTGATAGGCTGTATCTCTATGATTCCAAAATAACCCACTGAAAAATGAAAAAAAAAAAAGTATTAAGACTTTTTTTTTTCCTTTTTTTAGAGGGGGAGGGCAGGGCAATTGGGGTTGGGGGTTAAGTGACTTGCCCAAGGTCACTTGACTAGTAAGTGTTAAGTGTTTGAGGCAGGATTTGAATTCAAGTCCTCCTGACTCCAGGGCCGGTACTCTATTCACTGTGCCACCTAGCCACCCCAAGACTTTTTAACCAATTAGTTTGAATACATAACAGCACACTTTCATTCCTCCCCCCCTTCAAAAAAATGGATTCCTTTTTCGAAATTATCTAAACCAATGACTTGCTGTAGCCAGACAGGAATATAAAATTCAGCTCACCCTGAATATGGTAATTGGAGTTGTCATATTGAGATGCCATCGTATGCATAAGGATGACTTAGAAAGGAAAATTGTTTTTACTCTTAATAGAAATTTCCATTTTTACTGTCATCTAATATTCACTCACTACCAGTTTTTAACTCATTTTATGTGCTACCTTTGCACGTTCCAAGTTAAGTACTTAGGATTTCTAAATATATCAAAAGCCAGTCAAATAATTTCTATTTTTCAGGTATGAATATGTTTTTTCCTGACACAGCTTCCCCAGCTTCCTTGATGTTGGTCTAGGATCATAAATGGTCCCAGCCATAGGGAGTCTGGAACTTGTTGGGTGCCTGAGACCACACAGGCTGCAATACCCTGACTCAATGCCTGGTACATAGTAAACATTATATAAATGTTAATTATTGTTACTGTCCTGATGCCTTGTTGACCAGATGGGTTTCTAGATGGAAATGGGAGGAGGGAGTTCATCTAGAGAAGACATGTCCTTGTTTTATATCCTTGATGCACTGGGGCAAAGTGAACCTCTTTGTTAAATGTTGAGCGCTTTGGCAAGTGCCTCACATTGTCCCAGAATCAAGCATGGAAGAGTAACTGGTGAGATGGCCTCATCAGTAAGATCTGGGTTCTAATCCTACTTCTGACACATACAGTCTATCTAACCCTGGGCAAATCCCTTCTTCTCCAAATGTTATCAAAATCCTTCTAAGACCCCCAGTTGCAGAGGAGGCAATGACTTCCATTGGTGGAATGAGTTTCTACAGTGGGAGTCCCCTCTAACAGTGAAATCAGAGGTCAAGTTAAAAAATTAACAAGGAGCCAGTTATATTATCCAAAGCAACTAAAAAGCTTTGGTTTCCCTCAGAAATTCCAGGAAAGAGTCATCATTATTTCTGTTTGATATATGTAAAGAAACTTTAAATCTTTTAATTAACAGATTAAGACATCTGAAAAAGTTATTAAATTTGGCAGCCTCACGGAGCAGTTGGTAGGCTGGGCTTGGAAGACCCTTCAATTTTGAAGTAAGGTTGAGCTTATCACCTATTCAACTGCTGTTAGGCAGGGTTTGGGATAAATCAGGTCTGCCAGCATTGGCTTGTAAAGCCCTGGGAGCTTGCTTTCCAGAGTAAAGTTCAAGACAGCACGGGTTGGCAATGAATCTAAGGGCATTATCAGAACAGGTGTTCTTAGCTGGCAGAGGAAATGAAATGCTTGGTAAGGCAAGCTAAGGGCTGACATATGGAGGCATGAGTAGCCAGGTAAGACCAAGGTCAGGTCAGGTTCCAGAACAATTTTGAAGTATTAGTGTAGGTCAAAGCTACTCACTGGAGTTGATAATCTGGAGGAGCAATGTAGGAGTCAATGCTGATTGACTAGGGAAGATAAGATACGATAAGACCAATGTTTTTCCTAATACAACTTCCATTGGCTCCAGCTTCCCTTATGCTGGTCTACAAGCATAAAAAATTCCAACCACAGGGAGCCTGGGCCTCTCAGACTTAGTGGGTACCTGAGACCACACAAGTCGCCATACCCTGGCACAATGCTTAACACATAGTAAGAACTATTTAAATGTTTTATTATTATCATCATTATTATTATTATTATTATCATGGAGAAGGAAATGGAAAACCATTCCAGTATCTTTGCCAAGAAAACCCCAAATGGAGTCACAAAAAGTTGGACACAATTGAAACAACTCAACATTGTTGCTGTTGTTCTGATGAGTTACTGATCAGATGGAGATGAAGGGGCTCTTATCCAGAGAAGCTGTGTCCTTGTTTTATATCCTTAATGCATTGGGGCAAAGTAAACTTCTTTATTGTCAAACAAGGACCCAATCTGGCCTCTAACATTTACTAGTTCTGTGACCCTGGGCAGTCACTTAACCTTGTTTGCCTTAATTCTTCATCTGTAAAAAAAAAAAAAAAAAAGAGCTGGGGAAGGGAATGGCAAACTGCTCCAGTGCCCTTGCCAAGAAAACACCCAATTGGGTCACAAAAAGTTGGACATGACTAAAAAATTACTGAAGCACAACACAAAACCTCTTTGTTATACGTTGAGTGCCTTTCAGAATACTTTGTCCCAAAATCAAACCTATACTAAGAAAGTTGTGTCTTTATAGTTGAACCCCCAACATTTGGCAGTCTTGGAAGGCTGGGACTAGGGGAGGTGACCTCATGGTTCCCTGGTTGGGTTGGAGAAAGAGCCCTGTAAATATAAGGGAGGAAGGTGGTCTGATTAGATAATGGGATACTTTCTGGTTCCTTGTTACCAGAGCACTCGCATATGGAGAGTCCTCTCTGTGCAACCAGCATTAGGTTCCCACTGAGGCAGAGGGCTTAATTTAGTGGGGGCTGGAGGAGTTTGCCCAAGAGAGTAAAGAAGCCAGCATTCCCTGGTTGTTGTTGACTGTATGGTATAAGTCAGAATGAAAATCAACTGGGCTGGCACATCCAGTAGTTAGAGACACAGCTCTCAGCTTTCAGAGACCATGCAGGGAAAGCTGAAAAGCAGCTATTGGACCCAATGACAGGGCAAAAAAAGAGATCTCTTCTAGTGAGGATGGGGCATAAGAGGCCCCCAACCTGTATAGTCTCTGATACAGAGGTCCTGAATCTTCCTAGAATAAGAGCCATAAGACTGGTGGACAGCAGGTTTAGGGAATAGAACAGAGATTCCCTACTGGCATTTAGGCAGCTGCTGGCTTATCCCAGACAGAAGACAGTGACTCCCTGCCTGAGGGAGCAAACTGTGAGCCACCCTTTCTACTAAATAGTGGAGGTGGTTTCAGGAGTTCAAACAGAGACCTGAGGAGATACTGGAGCCATGATGCCTGAGAGTGTGGACTAATGGAGTCAATGCTGAGATGCTCTCTGCCACAGGCTTCTATGGCCTAGCGGAACTCTCTGATCATCTACTTTTACAGAGCCAACTGAATTTATGAGATCTTTGTCCCTTTTAGCTTGGCTTTGCCCTTGGCCTTGTAAAGGTAAATTCTCTTTGCAGAGCTCACAGATGGGATCTTTGAGGGAAGAGATGAAGTTTCCAAAGAAAATGGGTTTTATAGATTGGATTTATGCATCCCTCTCCACCAAGTCCTGCCATACCCTATGCCCTGCCAGTCTCAGGTAATTAGATCCTGCCTTCTGAGTGGAGGCTCACCAGGTAATACCTTCAGGTGTTAGCTATTTCTCTCCCCCACCATGCAAACATACAGGGCTGATAAGCTGGTAAAATTTGAGCAGCAAAGTGGGGCAGTTGTGCACAATACAGCTACCAGTGCAAGTAGACATTCTGAAAGAAGAAAGAAAACATAGAGCCTGCAGTTACCCTGCTACTTGAGCAGAAGGGAATAAAGCTATCCCAAGGAGGGAGCTTTCAGTGTAGGTCCTGAACTATAGGATTGATAAGTAAGTGATGACTAACCCTGGGGAGGGGGTAGTGATGAGGGTAGGATGAGGAGGGGCTGGTAAAACTGTACAGAGAAACATAGCATTAGGGCACCAGGGGCCCTTTAGATTACCCAAGCTTGAGGTATCCTCAAAAGCCCTGACTAACTTGGATCATTCAATAGAGGCTACAGAGGGCAGACCATGGAGAGAAGGGGCGTTCTAGGTTCACTCAATATTTACGTGAGTCCCTTTAGCAACTTCTAGGCAAGTTACTATAAGTATGACTAAATGGCAGCCCTTGGACTCTAGTTACCTAAACTATCCCACGTAGTTATCACCACATAGTTGTTGTTTTTCCTCCTGATTCAAAGAGGACCAAAATGACATCACCATGTTGGAATCAAGGTTTTACTATGGCTGATCAGACCAATACAAGCTTGGAAAGCTGTACCACAGGTCTGGCACAAATAGTCCCTTTGAACATTGAGATGAGAATGTCTCTAAATTTAAGTATCTCACTTTTCTTTAAGCTACTGTGATTCTGCTTTGCTCATAGAACACAACTCCTTTCTTTGATGCAGGCATGCCATGCTGAACAGTCCTGGGCCAGTGTCTCCCATGTCTTATAGTTGATGTTAAAATTCTTCAGAGAGACCTTGAGAATGTCCTTGTATTGCTTATATATATATATATGGCATTAGAATGATGTGTTCATCCCATCAGATTTGCATTCTCTGCAGTAAAGTTTGAATGCTTGGCAGTTTGGTTCAAGAAAGGACCTCACCTTATCTTGCCAGGTGTTTCATATTCTTGAAGTTAGAGCAAAGTAAACCTGCTTTGTTACAAGTTTAGTGACTTGTGAGTGCCTCATTTTCTCTCAACATCAAACCTAAATGAAGAGGGTTCTGGCATTAGAGCCACACCTCCAACATAGGGGTATAGTCAGGATCAGAGAAAGACTTTTAGTTTACAACAAAACATAGCCCACATGGCATAACCTGGCCTACATACAAGGTCTGGAGCACCATCTTCCATGGATCTCCTTTTTTTTGTTGAGTTTATTTTCATTCCCCCAACAGCCAATTTAGGGCATACCATCTCCCTTTAACAAATGATCCATCATGTTGGGTATCAAGTAAGGAAACACAAGTTCCAATTATCCTGAAGCTTTGTAGTCATAACAATCATAGCATAATGCTTTTTAAATGAATTACACCTGGACTTTAGCACAACAATTAGAAGGCCAGTTTGACTGTTCTGGTTCTTTGCCAAGAACTCTTGGAAAGTTACTCTCACTGACTGGGTCAATGAGTAGATCCAGTTGGCCAGGAGTTTTGAGAGAAAACCGTTATTCATTTGCAAAGCAAATACCTCAACTACCAGTTCAATGGCCTTTTTTTCCAGAGAGTTCCCACCAAGTTCTCTGTGAGGCTGTGTATCAGTGATGAATAGGCCATTCCACTTCACAGCTAAGCTGGTTCCTCAAAGATGAGGATGGCTTCCAGATGAGTCAATCTACTACTAGGCTGGATCAAGCAGCTCAGGTCACTCATTTACTGGGCTAGCATCTTCCTTGGCACATTTGACTGACCACCAGATATAGTTGTTGCTAGACTGGACCAGAAATTCTGCTTGGTCGCTAGTCCCATCCTTCAGTGGGTAGTTGAGGTCTCCACTACCTTCAGTCTCTGACTCAGCTTGAAGGGCTATTGTGGTCTTTCAGAAAGAGTAGAGACCCTTAGCTGAAGATTGGCAGAAAGCCTCTACTCTTTGACTCTGTCCGGGCCTGGGCGTTGAGGTTTGCCACTCCAGGAAGGTGAGGTAGCTATTTTTGTCTCACAGTCCTCCCTGGTTCAGTTAGGTTGTCTCATCCAAATCCCACCCCATATATCCCATTCATATCCATTCATTTTGACCACTGTTGGAGTCTTATATAAATGAGCATCAAGGACATATTCATCACCTGAATATGTCCTCCATTGGTACAATAGTTACTTTGTCAAAAACATAGAGTAAAAAGCAAGACAAATGAGTCCCAACCCATTTTCCCTCTAGTCATGAGGAGAAGGAAAGGTTGGGAAGGGAAAATGTTTGTGATTGGAGAAAGATTACTATATCTTTACAGATCTGGTCAAGTATCTTGTTACTGTCAGAGTCAAGAATGGACTAAATAAGCAACTGATTTAGCTCAGTTTGGCATTTTGTGTGTTTTGCAATCAAGTGTGTTTATAGCTCTGCAATAGGTATATTTTTCTGTGGGAAATGATTCCCTTCTCTGATCTCACTTTAGAAAAAACAGAAGCCTTAATGTGGTCCAATCCTTCACGTCATGGGAACTAGTTAGGAATCTAACTAGTCTAAATCTTCAAGGAAACAGACATTTGGAGGTGGGATAAAGTTAGGAAGAAACAATTTGGTGAATGTTGGAGAAGAAAAATTTTTCCTTGGCCTAAGCGAGTCCCAAACAAGATTTCTTAGGTTGCTTTGATACAAATTAGAGGTTCTCCCCAAACAAGACCTAGACCCTGAGGGGAGGAAATTAGGATGATTTAAAGTTGCTATTCATTTTGTTCCTAGTTTTATCTCCCAAACCTGTGATTTCATTGGTAGAGGGACTCCTGAAGAAGCAAAATCTTGCTAGGACCAAAGGTTGTCATCTGTCTTAAAGAGAGGCCTGGGGTATTGAGAGGTTTGTTTAATGTCGTAGGGTCAAAGAGCCCTTAAGGGCCAGAGATCAACTAGGTCTTGACTCTCAAAGAGCTTCCAGAAGCCTTTCATCCATTCTACCACACTGCCTCCTTCTCTCGTATTGGTTTATAACTTTATTTCTTTATTTTGAACTTAATCAGTGAACACGTATTTATTTCAATATGCAAATGACAAAAAAGGATTATACAAGAAATTTGAACTTCTGGGGCCAAGTTAAATAGTTAATATTTTAAGATATATATATATATAGATGTATATGTATATATATATATATATTTATTGCTGTTAATAGATAACAAACCTGCTCTATTCATTTATACCTCTTTACCCCCTTTTTTCTTGTCTCTGGATTTTTCAATATTTTCTTAATGTTCTTCTCTGCATTTCACTTAACCAACCTGCCCCCCACATGCAGCACCAGTAAAGTAAACTTGTACAGTCCAGCAAAGCAAGTCAACACATTTCCCACTATTGAATATGCATGTCTCATTCTGTATCACTTCTTTGCCAAGAGGTGGGAGGTCCATTTCATCATCCAATTTTTGAAATCACTGTTGTTCCCTGCTTTGATCAGAGTTATTTTTCAAATTTGTTTTCTTTCTCTAGTATTTTAAAGGCTCCTTACCTAAGAAAGGTCACATAATTCAGATCATAAGTAAAATCTGTACAACAAAAGACTCTTCCCCTTTCCTATATATAATATATATATACATACACATATACATATATATATATATATATATATATATACATATATATATGCTAGACACAATTAAAGGTTTAATCTAGTTAAAACATGGTACAGTGGAAAGCATGTTGGAGTCTGGAGTCTAAAGACCCAGATTCAAATCCTTTTCTATAATTCTCACCACCAACATGACCTTGGATAAATCATTTTGCCTCATTTAGGCCTCCCTTTCCAAATTCTTAAAATGAGGATGCATCCACTACCATCCTCATAAGGTTGCTATGAGAAAAATGCCTTGTTGACTTTAAAGTGTTATGTACTTTTAAATTATTATGAAATGTGTCCATTCTATTCAATTTGAATCAATTGATATTTATCGAGTTGTTTCTCTGTGTTAGACACTGTTCTAGGTACTAGAAACAAAAAGGCAAAAGAATGAGATAGTTCCTGACTTCAAGGGGCTTCTGTTTTACTGAAAGGAACAGCGTGAACAAAATATATGCAAGTAAGTACAAAGTAATGGGGCAAGACTGGAGGGGAGAGGTGGCACCAATATTTTTTTTTCCAATTTTCCAATTTTGGTTCTCTGGCTGAGTATGCAAAGGAAAAGAGAAATGTATGCTACACTGGCCCAGATGGGGGAGTGGGACTTCATAGCTTTGGTTTCATACCTTCATATAAATAGAGCATTGTTGTGGGAAAGGCTCCATGTAGATAAGTGTACTTAGAATCTGGTGTAATTTACAGGAACAAATGGAAGCACAAACAAGATAGATATTATAAGGAAAGCTGATTCGGAGAAAACTTCAAAAGATCACAAGCCAAAAATAACATTGCCTAAGTTCCTAAAGACTGTAGATCAGTGTCACTGTGTGTCAGTGGAAAATTTCAACAGACATAATCCTTTACAATCCCTTAGGAAAAAATATAAGCTGGTTTACAAATCTGCAGTTATCTTTCCTTGTCTGCAATATCATCCCCCAAGTGCTTACCTTTAATCTTTAGGAATAAGTTAAAAAGACTGGCTTGTGATGAAGCCCAAATACCACTCAAGGTGCATAAGGGTTCACCAGGTAGTCTACAGTCTGCCACTGAAGAAAGTTACCCTCCCCAAACTGGCTCCTTCCTTTCAAAATTGGCATCTTCCCCCTTTAAATTGAATTTGATTAAGGATTCCTGCAGCTAGAAGAATTATCCGACCTTTAGTTCTTTGCCCCTTTGTCTTTCTACTGTTCCACCTTTCCTCCTCCCCATTAGTAGCACAAATCTCTGTTCCAGCTACTGAGGCACCATATCGTGATGATGGAAATCCTAAAATTGCCACTATTTGGGTCACTACAAATTCATGTTATCTAAATTCAATTTGTCCCAGATTATTTCAACAGAATTCCACCACTGTGCCTCCTATTTGGCCAGAACTCCTTCTCCTACTTTCCATTTCTTCTTTTTGGAGCCCCACAACTCTTCTCTATCTCACAAAACTTCTCTTTTCCCTCCCTTGTCCTTTCCTCCTTTCTTCCAATTCCAGAGGTAGAGATAACATTGCCTCCTTGCCAAAACCAAATCCTTCCACTTCTGCTCCTCTCTCTGCCGTCCTACAGTTTCATGAATAATTCCCTTTCATTGTCCCTCTCTCCCTCTCTTTTCGTTCCCTTTTCTCTTTGTACAGACATGCTTTTTGAGGATCAAATGAAATAGTATTTGTAAAGTGCTTACTATAGGACCTGGTACATACTAGCTTCTTTTAAGTCCCCAATAAAATCCTACCTTCTACAGAAAGCCTTCCTAAAGCCTCCTTAATGCCCCTGCTTTCCCTCTTTTCATTATATCCTATTTATCATGTGTATTGCTTATTGTTGTTATTCTGTCATTTAAGTCACTCCCCATTTGGAATTTTTCTTGGCAAAGATACTGGTGTGGTTTGCCATTTCCTCCTCTGACTTGTTTCACTGTTGGGGAAACTGAGGTAAACACAGTTAAGTGATTTGCCCAGGGTCACATAGCTAGGAAGTGTCTGAGGCTGAATTTGAACTCAGGAAGATGAATCTTCCAGACTATAGCCTGCACTCTCCATCCACCATGCTACCTAGCTGTCTATGTGGAGCTTACTTTGTTTATAACTTGCATTGTATATATTTGTTAAAGTGGTGTTTCCTCTATTAGATTGTAAGTTCCTTGAGGGCAGGGACTGTCTTTTGCCTCTTTTTGTATCCCCAGTACTTAGCGTATTACTTAGCATATAGTAGGTTCTTAATAAATATTGATTGATTGATAGACTCTAAATAAATGCTTCTTCTTCTTCTTCTTCTTCTTCTTCTTCTTCTTCTTCTTCTTCTTCTCCTCCTCCTCCTCCTCTTCCTCTTCCTCCTTCTTCTTCTTTCCCCAATGCTAAAAAAATTTCTTGACAATGCTAACCTCTCAAGCTGTCATGCTATATTTCTACTCCCTTCATTATTAAGCTTCTAGGTAGTCTTACCCTTGCTGTCTCTGCTTCCTTACCAATGACTCACTTAACCCCTGGCAATCTTGTGTCCTTCTCCATTCCTTTAATGAAACTTCCCTCTCTAAGATCATGAGTAACTTCATTGATATCAAATATCATTAAACTAATTCCTCTAGAAAAATTATGACAATTCTGAGCTTCATTTCCCTTCTGAATCAAAGACTTTCGTCGCAAATGTGAGTTACTAAAGATTCTAAAATTAAAATGTCCCCAGCCCTGACAAAGATTTGACTAATTCATTTAACTTTGTGTGGTTTCCTTTAAGATGAAATAACCAATCGTTGTACTGTTCCTTCTAACCTGCCCCAAAAGGATTTGAAAAAATTAACATGAAAATCATGCAAGCTTTTACTGATATAAATCAACGAAAGCCATTATCAGAGCTTATCCCATGTGGACCTCCCTACTGAAGTTGTCTGAAATTCTCAGACTAGGTCAGTCAGGCATGCAATGAAAACTTTTGGTGACAAATTGAGTACTTATGTCCAAGGACCAGCCATGGAGAAGAGCTCATCGCTGAAGGTTGACCATCATGCTTTGAATTTCCCCCCTTAAACAACTCACAAAACCTGTCTAGTAATGAGGGTGAATGCAAGGGATTTTATAGATTTAGAGTAGACAACTGAGTCCCCAAGAGATGAAATTATTTTTCCAAGGTCACAGGAACAAGTGATGTAGTATCCCTTCTGATGACATCACATATCTTGGTATTATCAGGAGACTTGGGTATGAATCCCAGATCTGTTACTTATTACCTAAGTAACCTTAGGGTGTTGATCACTAAGGTCACTTCCAACTCTAACAAGGTCCATTATTTTTATTAAAGTGCAGATTTTTTTCAGAACTTGACAACATGTACAGCTTTTAAGGCAGCAGAATAAAATGCCAACTCTGAGAACCATATCACAACTGGAAAGCAATCTAGCAGAAATTAAGCCTACGCCAACATCTTACACCATATTTAAATTCCAAAAGGATATGTGGCCTGAATGTAAAGATCATTTCATTTTTTAAAAAAGAGAGAAGAGAAGATCATATGCCTTTCACAGGTATGAGCAGAAAATATATTCTTAACCAAACAAGGGATAGAGGAGGCAATTACAATCTGGTGACTTGAAATTGAACATCTTCGTCAGGAATAAATTGGATGCATCTATGATAAGAAGGGAAATGGCCAAATGGGAGCAGGGATGGGAATCTGTATCAAATTCCTCAGATCAGGGTTTGCTTTTCAAAGGATCAATACAACTAAAAGAAATAGGTAAGAGTAAAAATTATTCCTCAATACGTAAGTGGTCAAAGGATATCAGTCACTTAGTAAACATTTATTAACCATCTGCTATATGCCAAGCATATCTGCTTAAGCACTGGGGATGCAAAGAAAGGCAAAAGATAGCCCCTGCCCTCAAAGAGCTCATAGTCTGACGGAGAAGATAACATAAAAACAAGCTATTGGATTCAGTCCTACTCTTCATGACCCATTAGGGTTTTTTTTAGCAAAAATTCTGGAGTAGACCAGAGAATGATCTAGCACAGACTCACTCTGTGTCAGATTATTCTGGCCCGCTTGTCCAATACAAGTGTCACAGATACTGAGGCTCCTTAAGAGTCTACCCATTATGATGAACCTTTAATAAACTTTACTTTGCTTTGGCAGAAAATAAAAAATTCTGAAGTAGTTTGCCATTTCCTTCTCCAGCTCATTTTACAGATGAAGAAACTGAGGCAAACAAGGTTAAGTGACTTGCGCAGGGTCACACAGCCAGTAAGTGTCTGAGGCTGGATATGAACTCAGGTCCTGGCTCCAGGTCCTGGGCTCTATCCACTGCCTTCTCTCCACTGCGCCACCTAGCTGCCCTTCAAACAAGCTATATACAGGATAAATCTGAGAAAATCAATAGATGGAAGGCACTAGGATTAAGATGGATGGGGAAAGGCTTTCTGTAAAAAAATGATATTTTATCTGGGGCTGGAAAGAAACCAGGGACAGCAGGAAGAAGAGATGAGGAGAGAGATCGCTCCAGACATGGGGAAGGGAAGGAAGGAAGGAGGGAAGGAAAAAAGGAAGAAAGGAAGGAAGGAAGGAAGGAACGAGGGAAGGAAGAAAGGAAGAAAGGAAGGAAGGAAGGAAGGAAGGAGGGAGGGAGGGAGAGAAACAATCATTTACCAAGTGCCTTCTGTGTAGCAAACACTGGACTGAGTATTTTACAAACATTATCTCATTTGATCCTTGCAACAACCCAGGGAAACAGAACACCCAACAAGTGGTTGTACTTGAAGACTTCCAAGGAGAGTAAATGGGAGGTGACTTATTCCAGTTTGGGGGAGCTCTAAGTTTTCGGAATTTTTTTTTTCTGATTTCAAGCTTAAATTTTCCTCTTTATAACTTCTACCTATTGCTCCTACTTCTAGCCACTGGGACCAAAGAGAAAAATTGTAATAACCTTTTCACATGACAACCTTTGCATACTAATATGTTCCCCCTAAGTCTTCTCTTCTGCTGGGCTAAACATCCTCAATGTCACCAAATGATCTTTATCTGGCCTGGCCTCAAGACCCTTCCCCATCCTAACTGCCTTCCTCTGGGCATTTCCAGCACCGCGTTGTCTTTCCTAAACTTGCCTCCAGAGCTGAACACAGTGCTCCTCACTCTAGTCTAGCCAGGGCTTGCTTCTCCATACAGCCCTACAATGTTTGCAGGGGCTGTTTTGACTGCCACGTCATCCTGTTGACTCATCCTCATCCTATAGCACTATTCTGAGTACTTTGGATTCAGGGTTTGAATTAAGACAGAATGATTCAGGACAACATTCCTGTCTTCTCTGGAGGACTTTACATTTTTATATCACTTTTCCTAAACAAGTGGATGCCATTTTGGAATGCTATATGCACTCCCATGAGTGAGTTGGTACAGCTTACAACTGCTTAGGGTTTCTACTTCTGCAGACACAAATAATAACAGTGATAAGAACAATTTAAATATTTTAGTATGGCTTCATGGTAACGAAGCTCTCTAAAGAATAAGAATCACTGAAACTTAGAGCTGAAAAAGACCATCAGGATTCTGTGCACCAACCCTTTCATTTTATAGAGGAAGAAATTCAGGCTTAAAAAAGTCCAAGTTTTTCTGTTGTTATTCAGTTGTTTCAGTCACATCTGCCTTTTTGTGACCCCATCTGTGGTTTTCTCATCAAAGATACTGGAGTGGTTTTCCATTTCCTTCCCCAGCTCATTTTACAGATGAGGAAACTGAGGCAAAAAGAGTTAAGTGACTTGACCAGGGTCACACAGCTAGTAAACATCTGAGGTCAATTTGAACTCTGAAAGATGAGTCTTCCTAACCCCAGGTCCTACATTCAATCTGCAGAGCTACCTAGTGGAACCCTTAGTTTACCAGGACTTTTTTTCTGCATATTCAAAATTTAGGAGAAAAAAAGTAAATAATTTTCCTCCCCCCACCAAAGGCTAACATTAGGAAGTAAGGTTGCTTGCTTTTTAACCACCTTAGGACATTTTTCTAGGGTCAGAATGGATTCAATCCAGCCACTAAATATAATCTTCTACAACTGGCATTTAGCATGGACAGTTTCCAAAATGGCAGCACACTTAATCAACAAAGAATAATTCTATTCCCCTCCAAATTATATTATATTGACTTAAGACTGA
>CM053592.1:22133493-22167768 GCA_028646515.1 Pseudochirops corinnae
ATATATATATATATATATATATATATATATATATATATATATATATATATATATATATACACACACACATATATATACATATATGTATGTATGTATATATGTATGTGTATATATATATATATATATATATATATACACATATATATACACACAGAGTTATAATAAGCTGTATCAACTCACTCATGAGTGTGTATACGGCATTTCAAAATGGCATCCAATTCTTTAGGAGAAGTGAAATAAAAATATAAAGTCCTCCAGAGAAGACAAGAATGTTGTTCTGATATATATACACAATTAATCAGATTGGTACTTGCAAGCCCAGCATGTTATCACCTTTGTTCTCATTTCTTCCATCCTATTAGACCACACTGACATCATCCAAAGATAATGTAACAAAGATAAATCTGTGTCTACATCAGCTGATTATGTAGATGCTACTGACAAATCTTTTTATTAGAAAGTTTCCATAATTACCTACTATATCTAGATTATATCCCTCACCAGGAAAGCAAGTTTACTTTTACTAATATATCAGATTTATAATTTTTGTGTAATTATATTATGCAAATATGACATCAGTGAGGTAATTTGTGTTCAAAAAAGACTATGAACATTAAGTTTATGGCCACAAAATGGCAAACGGATAAAGGAATAGACATTAACTGCCACTGTCACCATTTTCTACACAAATTTAACATAAATCGTAAGTAGATGGATAGATGTATGAATGGTTGGAGGGAGGGAGGACAGGAGGCAGGAATGTAGAGATAGATGGATGGTAGAATGGAGGAATAGTTGAATGGAGAGAGGGACAGAGAGAGAGACAGAGACAGAGAGAGAGAGAGACAGAGAGAGACAGAGAGACAGCGACAGAGAGACAGAGATAGAGAGAGACAGACAGAGACAGAGAAAGAGACAGAGACAGAGAGACAGAGACAGAGAGACACAGAGAGAGAGAGACAGAGACAGAGAGAGAGAGAGACAGAGAGAGAGAGAATATGTAATCTCCTCTGTGGAAAAGGCTAGGGAGCCTGAATCTGGAAAGTCATGATGCATTGCACTGGACATGCATTAGAAAGATGTGGAAAATGAGCAGATATTTTGAAATTGGTTCACTATGGCAATGAAAAGAAGTCTCTTTGCTATAATAGGAAGTCAGAACTGTGGTGCATTGAAAAAGGCACTAACCTTCTCAGGGCTAGTATCTTGGTATGGGCTATAACTAGACTTGCTGATGCTAGAAAAGGAGGATGAGATGCTAAGGGCCATGACTGAAACTAAGAGCTAATGACCCTGTTGCTGATTCTGTCCCTGTGAAACATGGGCTGAAAGCAGAGACAGCATGTCATACAGATGTCTGGAAAGTGGTGTGAAACACACAGTCTCTTTATCAAGAAGCCAAAGACAGTTAAGACAATTTGCAGAATCATTTCTCACTTGTCTCCACCCCTGACTTTCCAGACTTTCTCTACCAGGCCAGAGCAGCCTTCTCATCCTGGAAGTTCACTTCACCCCTGGATTCCTCACACTGAAAATCCCTATGTTCCCTTTCTCTGATTGGGAAATTCCATTTCTTGGAATTTCCATTTTGAGGAAAGAACCTAATCCCACAATGTTATTTCTCTTCTGACTATACAACTGTCTGCACAACCCTGAGCAAGTCACTTAACCCTGATTGCCTCACCAAAAAAAAAAAAAAATCCCCCAAAGAATGTAAGTTTCAGGGGCAGATAGGTGGTGCAATGAATAGAGCACTGGCCCTGGAGTCAGGAGGACCTGAGTTCAAATCCAGCCTCAGATACTTAACACAAAACCTATCTCTATGACCTTGGGCAAGTCACTTAACCCCAATTGCCCTCCAAAAAAAAGCAAAAAAAAAAAAGAAAGAATGTAAGTTTCTCGAGGACAAGGACTGGCATTTCTGTTCATATGTATATACTTAGCACAGTGCCTTACACATAGGAAATGCTTAATAAATGCTTGTTGATTTGACTTGAAGATATTAGAAAAGAATCATCAAGGGGAAGGTTGGTTTATAGATATGTTGGTGCAAGATCCAATTAAATCCAATCATCCCAAGAGCATTTTGTTAATAAAATGAAAGAAGAACAACAATCAGATGAAAATTGGCTGATATATGTGAATATTTTTTTCATATCAAGGGCAGTAGAGCCACCACATTTGGATTCTAACATGAGTTCCAATGAACTGCATGAGGAAAACCAAAAAGTAGAATACTAAATAAAACCAAGACATAAGTGATTAGACTAAACCAAAGATTACAACTGTCTCTACAGTCAGTTACATGTTCAAATCAATGACCTACAGCATTCGGTCTAGTTGAGGCAAGGATGATGATCAAAAACTGGATAGAGACAATCTCTGAGACATTCGCATCCATTCTGAACCTCCCCCATATGAATCTGATCTCCCTGGTGTCTCCTTACATTTCCCTAACTATTACGTTCTCCTTTCCTCCTTCTTTCTTCCCCTAGGAGACTGGGAGTTTGAAAAAGGAAAATATTTACCATATAACAAGATAAATTCAAAATGAGTACAGGATTTAGATATAAAGACTGATACTATAATCAAACTGGGAGAGCAGGGAATAGTTTACCTGTCAGATCAAAGGATATGGGGAAAATTAATGACCAAATAAGAGATAAAGAATGTTATGGGCTGTAAAATAATTGATTTTGATTGTATTAAATTAAAAAAGTTTTGCAAAAATAAAATCAGTGTAACCAAGATTAGAAGGAAAGCAAAAAAGTGGGGGATTATTTTTTATAGCAAGTGCCTCGATAGAGTCCTCATCCCTCAAGTATATGGAGAATTGAGTCAAATTTATAAGAATAGAAGTCATTCCTCCATTCATAAATGGTCAAAGATATCAACAGGCAGTTTTCAGAAGATATCAGAGCTAGCTATAATCATATGAAAAATGCTCTAAATCACTACTGATTAGAGAAATACAAATTAAAATAACTCTAAGGCATCACCTCATAACTATCAGATTGGCTAATATGACAGGAAAGGAAAATGGTAAACGTTGGAGGGAATGTGGGAAAATTGGGACACTAATGCATTGTTGATGGAGTTGTGAACTGATCCAATTTTTCTGGAGAGCAATTTGGAACTATGCCCAAGGGACTATTAAACTGCTTGTCCTTTGACCCAGAAACACCACTACTGGGTTTTTATCCCAAAGAGATAAAAAGGGGAGTAGGAGAAAGACCTATTTGCAAATAATTATTTCTAGCAGCTCTTCTTGTGATGGCAAAAAATTAGAAATGGAGATGCCCATCAATTGGTGAATAGCTGTACAAGTTGTGATATATTATTGTAATGGAATATCATTGTGCTATAAGAAATAACAAGCAGGATTACTTCTGAAAAATCTGGATTTACATGAACTGATGCAAAGTGAAGTAAGAAGGACAAGGAGTAATAGCAATATTGTACAATAATCAACTGTGAATGATTTAGCTATTCTCAGCAATACCATGATCCAAGATAATTTCAAAGGACTCATGATAAAAAATGTTATCCACCTCTAGAGAAAGAATCAATGGAGTGTGAGAGCAGATCAAAGCATACTATTTTTCACTTCATTTTTTTCACAATGATTTTTTTGCCTGTGTTTTCTTTCCCAACATGACTAATAAGGAAATATGTTTTACGTGATTGTACATGTATAACTTATATCAAATTATTACCATCTTAGGAGAGGGAAGTATAGGAAGGAGGGAGAAAATTTGGAACTTAAAAATTTTTTTTAATGAATGTTTAAGATTGTTTTTAATGTAATTAGGAAAAAATAAAATATTGTTCAGTTTTTTTAAAAAAGGAAAGCATTAAGAATTAAGCCTTAGTATTACATTTTACATACTTTTGGTGTTATTAGGTTACTCAACATTTAATTCAATAATTCAATCCAACAAACATTAAACACCTATAATATACAAGAGATATGCTATAAGGATAGCCAAATACAGACTTGTTCGAAAGGAATTTACATTACGTTAATGCATAATGAAGATAGCTAGAGTTGTTAAGTAATGAGTAGTTACTCGTTGAGTACTGAGTGCTCAATGAGTAATGAGAGTTGGGGAATAATATTTGAGTTGACGAGATAGATTAAGGGAAGAAATACAAACATGTTGAAGAAGAGAAATATTCTAGTTCTTTTTTCTGTCTCATTTCTGCTATATTCCCAGTGTGGGACTACAATTTCCCTGGCTGTTCTTGCTGGCATTCTCCCGGGTATATGATTTTAAAAATCACAAATACACATAAGAAAGAAATGGTATCAGTAATTTGGAATCGCAACTCTCTTGCAGGACTTTATTCAAACTCCTATATTGTACAGCACAGTAAAAAATTTAAAAAGGGACATTTTTCAGAGAAAATTAAGATGCTTGTACAAATTGAGGCAGAGTGAAATAAGCAGAACCAGGAGAACAATTTAAATACTATTAATGTTTTGAAGAAGAAGAACTTTGAAAGACATGAGAACTCTGATCAAAGCTAACCAGTGACTAACCAGGATTCCAAAGGACCAGTGATGAAATTTACTAGCCGCCTCCTCACAGAGAAAGACAAACTCAAGCTGAAGAATGAGACATACATTTTTGGAAATGGCCATGTGGGGGATTTGTTTTACTTGGTACCAAGGTTTTATTTTTCTTTCAATGTGGGTGGGTGGGTAGGTGGGGAATACCAATGATGCTATTAAAATGTTTTAAAATTTAATTTCCAATTAGCAAAAAAATCTACTTTCTCTCCCTCCGTGTTCTCCCCTATTGAAAAGTCAAATTAATAAACATTTACTAAGTACTTTCTAGTCACTCTGTTTAACCCTGGGGACACAAAGTCAAATATATCCCTTGCTCGCAGATCCCATATTCTAATGAGAGATGTAACGTACAAAATATGCATAAACAAGATCTAGATATGGTGAATAGAAGATAATCTCAGAGGAAAGGCACTAGGCTTAAGGGGATGTGAGAAGGGCCCCTTGCAGAAAGTGAGGTCTTGACTGAGACTTGAAAGAAAACAGGAGGTAAATATGATGAGGTAGAGAATTCCAGGCATTCCAGATATGAGAGACAATCTGTGAAAATGCCTAGAGTCTGGAAATGGAGTGTCTTGTTCACCAAACAGCAAGAAGGACAGTGTCACTAAATTGTGTTCTACCTGGAGGGGAGTAAAGTATAAGACAACTGGAGAAGTAAGAAGAAATCCAGATGTCAAGGACTTTAAAAGCCGGACACAGAATTTTATATATGATCCAAATTAACTGCCAAATCTGATGGCTTTTTCTCAATCTTCAACCTTCTTGACCAGGAATGGGGAACCTATGGCCTGAAGATCACATGTGGCTCTCTAGGTCTTCAACTGTGGTCCTTTGACTGAATTCATTCAGTTATCACCTCTATACAAATGATTCTCAGATCCAGCCCTAACCTCTCTCCTCACCTCTGCTCTCACATCCACAAATGTCTCTTGGACTTCTTAAGCTGGGTTTCCCATCCCCTAGACATCTTAAACTCAACATATCAAAAATTGAACTCATTAAATTTCAAAAACAAAACAAAACAAAACAAAAAAACCCCAACACCTTTCTTCCTAGCTTCTCTATCGCTGTGGAGAGTCCTTCCATTCTCCCAGGTACCTGGGCTTGAAATGTAGGTGCTATCATCTACTTCTCAGGCTAGACCCGTATTTAGATCCAATTAGTTGCCAAGTCTTGTCAATTCTAGCTTCATAACGTTTTCACTACTGTCCTCTCCTCTCCTCTTATCTGATCACTACCCTAGAGCAGGCCCTCTTTACCTCTTGCCTGGACTACTTCCATAGCCGGCTACTTGGTCTTTCTGCCTCAAGTCTCCCCCACACCAGTCCAACATCTAGTCAACTATCAAACGTTGTTTTCCTAAAGCACAGGTCTGCTTATGTCAGCCCCGCTAATCCACAATTCTATTAACTCCAGTGATTCCCAATTACCTCCAGGATCACAATCCTCTATTTGACTTTTAAAACCCTTCTTCAGAACCTTCCCTCTTCTACCTTTCAAATCCTTTCAGATTTTACCCCATACTATGCAACCCAGTGACATTGGTCCCTTTACTGTTCCTCAGACAAAGCACTCAACCTTCACTTGTTTTTCCCCAAACCCATAATTCTCTAACTTTTCATTTCAAACTCCTGACTTCCCTAGCTTCTCTCAAGTCTCAGCTAAGAACCCACCTCCTGTAAAAAGCCTTTTCCAATCCCTGATTCCTATTGATGCCTTCCCTATCCCTTTGAGATAATTTCAAATTTATTCAGCATGTATCTTGTTCATACAGAGTTATTTGTATGTTGCCCCCCTCATTGGACTGTGAGCTCCTTGAAAACAAGGACTTTATTTTTGCCTTTCTTGATTATACCTAATCCCTAGCACAGAACGTGGCACATAGTGGGTACTAAATGAACACTTTTTAGTTTGACTTGATCCTGGAAATAATAAGGAGCCGCTGCAATTTATTGAATAGGATGGGTGACATGGTCAGACTTGCTATTTAGGAGCTGAGTAGTGGATGGACTAGAAGAAGGAAAGAAAGAAAAAACACAAAACGCTTGTAATAAATACACATTTATTGTAATAAATAAAACATCGAACATTGGCCATGTCCCAAAAATATATATATATCTTGTTCAGCAACCTGAGTCAATCCTTTTTCTCTCTGTCAGGAAGTGGGAGGCATGATTCATCCAATAAAATTGTCACCATCTTGCCAAAAGTGTTGCCAAAATTTAAAAAAATGAAACAAAAAGAAAAAGAAGACAAGAGGGTCATTGAAGCATTTTAAAAATGCATAGAAAGAAATTTTCATGATAACTTTATTATATATTTAAAAGGAATAGCGAGTTATACATAACAGATTTGCAGTTTTCATGTGCAATCATCTTTTTTATTATACTGTTATGAATATGCTTGTTTTATTATATGAATTAAAAATAAGAAATAAATTTTTAAAAGAATATCATAAAAAAGGAAATGCATAGAAGAAAACAGGACAGAGATGAGTAAGAAATGCAGACAAACAGGAAAGTTTGGAGCTAACATGCTTAAATGTATTCTATGAGTAAAGTGAAAAGCAAGGCCCTCATAATGTGGATTGGAAGCTTCAGGTGTAGTCCCCTTTTTTTCGTTGTTGTTCTGCTTTGTAAATGGTAATGCTTGTCCTTAAAAAAGAAAAATAAAGAATAAAGAGTAACTATGTTCATTAGTTTGCATCTTTCACCTTGGTTCACTGGTCCAGATAATAGAAGAGGGGCAGGGAAAAAAAACACCTTTTTCTACCATGAATTTTTTCACTTGTTAAACTTTACAAGCCATAGAAGTCACAATCGCTTCTGTCAGTCCACTCTATGAATTACATTTTGCATGGCTTTTTAAAGAAAGCCTCCAAATGCTTTTGTTCAAATACCAATACCAGGAACTAGCCTTAGAACTGAAATATAGTTTATCTCAATGGACATCAGAGGGGTCAGTGCAGACAGTTAGAAGTGATAAACTTTACTGTCTTTTTATCTTGAGAAAAAACCCGGCAAGTCTTCAGTCTTTCTGGGTGCTTCAGAGAAGAAAGAAAAGAGACTGAGTAAGATTCCAGGAATGGGACTATATGGCAGGTAACACCCATCTACATTATTGTCATATATTACACTGACTTCAACTTTCTAGGCCAATATATTGATTATAGGTGCCCCTGTAGACATGCTTATGTGATCAATGTTATTGTTGTTTAGTTAGTTGGTCATATCTGACTCTTGGTGACCCCACTTAGGGTTTTCTTGGCAAAGATACTAGAGTAATTTGCCATTTCCTTCTCCTTTTATAGATGAGGAAATTGAGGCAAACAGGGTCACACGGGTAATAAGCATCTGAGGCCAGCTTTCAACTCAAATTGTCTTGACTCCAGGACCATCACTCCATTGACTGCACCACCTAGTTCTCTTCATGTAATTAGTGACCAAACTATTTATAGATGTAATCTATGTAAATTATTTAAATCTTCCATATACAAAATCTCATTTTTCCCCACCACAAATAAGATTGCTCACAAGAATTCCATTCAGAAATCATAGACTTAGAATGGAATGTGGTACCATAGAAAAGACCACTGACTCTGGGATAGGGAGAGCTAGGTTCCAGGCCCAACTATGACACTTACTATCTACTTGGTCTCTCTGTGCCTCAGTTTCCCCACCTATAAAATGTCTGGATTAGATGGCCCTTATCATCTCTAGGGCTGGGATACTATGTATAAAACTTCCTTCAATCTTAAAGTATAATAAATTGAGGCAGCTAGGTGGTTCAGTAGATAGAATGTTGGGCCTGGAATCAGGAAGACCTGAATTCAAATTTGGCTTCAGACACTTACTACCATTGTGACGCTTAGCAAGTCTCAACCTCTGTTGCCTTAATCCACTAGAGAAGGAAATGGCAAACTATTTCACTATATTTGCCAAGAAAAGAGTAGACCACAACTGAATAAAAGCCAAAAATATTAACTTGTGTCCCTGTAAACTTCTATTTCTTAGAAAAACACTGTTGCTACATTGAAAACAGTATCTGTGTCTACTGCCATCAGCCTTGCATTGGCACAATTGACTGGTCCCTGGTCTGTAGGTGAGCCTAGGGGGAACCATGATGATAAAGATTCTGCTGTAATCATCTCATTTAAATACAGCTCCCAGGAATACCTCAGAGTGATTCCAGTCATTTCTGTCTCACATGGTTCTATGTGACCTTCCAAACTCACCTGATCCAGAGTTAGAAAAATCAATGTTTCCTAATGGTTGAGAAAGAAAACACTGTAGGAAATCGGGGTAGTTCTCAAGGCTGACTAACGCCACATAGCCAAAACAGAAAAGTATGTAAGCAGAAGGGATTTCAGCTAAGATACTAATTGTGATACTCTGAGGTGGGCAAGGGTGCTGTCAGAAATCAATCATGGGAAAGCAGGCAGAGGGAGAAGGTTGTTTTTTCAAAGTCAGTCTACTCACTGGGCTGCTGTCCAGGAGGCTCAGGTTAAAGTACAAAGGCTGCAGAGATTGACCTACTTATTTAGTTTGAGAGCTTTGCTGCAACGAGCCCGAATGTGCTCATTTGGATTCGATTTTTCTTCTACAAATTGTTCAGATATTTTGTGGTTATTTTCTTTTCCACTTTTATATTTCACTTGATTCTTGTAGTTTGTCTAGATTTTATTCTGGAACATATAAACATCAGCAAGCTCCCTCAAGCAGCTGTTTCATTTGTCATTAAGCCACAACACCTACTTTTCCTAGCACATTTCTGTTGTAATTGTCTTTTGTATCAGGCATGTGGCTGCATTATAAGGCATCTATGCTAGCAATGGAATCGCTATTTTTTAAAACAAGTAATTCAATGCTTTTCAGAATCCAACAGGGATTTGGGTTTGTAGACATTTCCTAATTGATCAATTTTCTTCTTCAGTATTTCAAGAGATCTGTAAAGGTTAACTTCTAAACTGAAGTATTTCTTCCACTCCCCACCCCATCCCCCACCAAAAAAAATCTACTCTCCCTACTTCTTTGTGTAGAATATCTTATAATTTCTCAAAGGTGCCTTCACAAATATCCTGAAGAAACTGGGTATTATTTAATTTCAAATTTTTACAGATGAGGAAACTGAGGCAAAAAAGTTAAAATACTTGCCCAGAATCACATAGTTTGAGGTTGAATTTGAACTCAGGTCTTCCTGACTCCAGGTCCAGTACTACTACCCAGCAGCTTTATATCAATCAATCATCACGCATTTATTAAATGCCTTTCTATGTGCCTAGCACTGTACTGTGTGCTAAGCATACAAACATTATAGCAAAAACAGTACTTACCCTTGAGGAGCTGAAACCATGTGAATATGTAGCTTTTCACTGTTTTAACATCTCATTTTGTTGATGATACTGTCTCAACATTTCAGCCGTATTCCATGTAAAGAAACCAATCTGTGGCCAAAGGCCAGGGATTGTGCTAAGAGTTGAGGATACAGAGTGACAAAAAATACATAAAAACCTGGCAATCTAGCAAGTTGATTGAAAAAAGTGGACGGCAGGGATGGAGAAAAATTATCCTGGTTGTTTCAAGTTGTCTAGACAGCACTGAATTAACTTCTGCTAAGAAGTGATGCTAAGGAATTACATGGAACCTAGATGTGGTATCTGTGTTATTCTGATAAATCTTTCATCACTGTGTAATCACTTGTTAACTGAGATCAAAATTGAAAAAAATACCATAAAAGCAAATACATCATCCTTTCTAGAAGAGAAAATTTTTTGTTTGAAATGCTCATTGTCAGGGGGTGGCTAGATGGCACAGTGAATAGAGCACTGGCCTTGGAGTCAGGAGGACCTGAGTTCAAATCCCGCCTTAGACACTTAACACTTCCTAGCCCTGTGACCTTGGGCAAGTCATTTGCCCTTCCAAAAAAAGCAAAAAAAAAAAAAAGAAAAGAAAAGAAAGAAAGAAATACTCATTGTCTCAGGTGTTCATTTCAATTTCCCAAATCGGAAAAGCACTTCATATGATTAAGATAATGCAAAGCCTTGATATGATTTCAATAATTATGTACATATAAGGGCTAAGTTAAGATACTATACACATATACAGATAGATAGATGATAGACAGACAGACAGATAGATAGATAGATAGATAGATAGATAGATAGATAGATATGAAAGATAGATATAGATACAAAAGAAAGTATGAGAGAGAAGAGGTATCAAGCTGAATCCCAAACTGAAGATCTATAGATCCATTGTGCTGACCTCATTGCTGTAGCCTGGGAAACCTGGACAGGCTATAAGTGCCATGTCAGGAACTGAATTGCTTCCACTTGAATTGTCTTAAGAAGATTCTGAAGATCAGCTGGCAGGATATGGCACAGGACACTGAGGTACTCTCTCAAACTGAACTGCCAAGCATTCAAACTCTGCTGCAGAGAACCCAACTCTGATAAGCTGGCTATGCAATTCAGCAAAATAAGCTGAATGCCAAACATACACTTATCCAACAGACTATTTTACAGAGAACTCACACAAGGCAGGTGCTCACATGGTGGTCAGAAGAAGTGGTACAAGGACACTTTTAAGGTCTCTCTGAAGAACTTTCATATCGATTGTGAGACAGGGGAAATGCAGGTATAGGAGAACCAGCATGGTGTGTTCAAGAAGTTGCTGGACTGCATAAGAAAAGCAGAATCACAGTAGCACAAAGGAAATGTGAACTGTGCAAATCCAGGGACATCTCCATCCCAAATGTTGTCATAGAATATTTATAGTCAATCTGTGGTAGAGTCTTACAAATTCATACTGGGCTGACCAGCCAGAGTCAAACACACCTTACCTTGTCCCAAACATCCTGATGTCATTGGTCTCTTCAAAAACGAGACAACATATGCCTGTGCATACTACACAATCAGTTATTGTTTACATATTCCTTTGATTGTGTGCAGACTTTGGGGAGGCTGGGGTGGCCTTTCTGATTTCAGGGAGTTGAACCTATTCAATCCCCCTCCCAACTTGGAAAATCTCTAATCTTTCCTTCAACAAGATGTAAGATTGGAAAGGCAGAAAGAAGCAGATTATACAGGGCTTTGCATACCAAGCAGAAGTCTTAGAGGATTTGCTATATTATCTCTCACCTGGTACATAGCACCTGCAATTTGCTTTCCTTCTTATACCTCTATGTCTTGTCTTCCAACCAGATTATAAATTCCCTCTCAGCAGAGACATATACTTTATCCCTCCACATTCAGGGTCTTATGTCCCATTTGCCACTAAAGTCTAGTATAAATAGTAAGTGTTTGATAAACATTGTTGGTGATGGTGGCAAGAATTTCAACATCTTTTTTAATCTTTGCTACTATTTAATCATACATGCAAACCATTTATTGTCGCACATCACATTTTGCACTCGGCTCTGTCAGTTCCCCAATTCTCCCTACCTAGAATGGAGCAGATTTCCAAGACTCTATGTTCTTTCAGCATGGAGTGAATACCATGTTCATCCCCTCAGCTTTGCTGCTTCCTTGGAGTTGATCTATCCTGATTGGTGAGTGAGTTCCAGTTCATTCAATTGCCTCTGTCTAGCTGACCCTAGATCATGTGTCACATACCATCTTACCACCCACTAGGAGGAAACCAGGACTTACCAGGCATCTTGCAATCTGCTGTAACACTCTCCTGGTCTCCTCCCTTCTCCCAACACACACACCCACTTCTCTACTTCTTTCTTTTGCTCTGGGAATAGTCAACAAACGAATACTTCCATCATTACCAGAAAGGGTGGTGGTGGACTGCCTATGACTCCACTCACCATCCAGGTGACTGCTCAGACCACATCTCCCTTCCCTTGCCATAATTCTCCCATATGTATTTCATCCCTCTATTAGAATGTAAGCTCCCTGGAGACAAATCTTTCTCAGTTTTGGGTTTGTACTTTCTAGGGCCCAGCACAGTGACTGACATGTAGTAGGAACTTAATGACTGGTTTGTCATTTATTCATTCACGCAAAATGAGTTAGTATAGACCCCCACTGTAATTATGAATAAACATAAGTTTTCCACATTTTACAAGGTCTTGATCAATTTTTCAATTTTGAAGCCTCCCTTTTCATCAGGGTGGAAGTACACTTTACTAATGAATGTCACAAACCTTTCCATACCCTACTAGATATCTTTCAAGAATGTATGTGGTCAGAAGGTATAAGATATTTGGAAGTATATATACTGAAACACGCTGAGAAACTGTATAAATCCAAGTATGAAATACTCTTTATGAAAATAAATACAGACCTAAATATTTTGAGAAATAGAAGTTTCTCATGGGTAGATAAATCTAACATACTAAAAATGACAACACTTTATAAATTAATTTACTTATTTAATGATATACTAAAACAAACTACTAAAGGATTACTTTATAGAACTAGAAGGTTTTTTTTTCATTCCTATAGAGAAATAAAATGTTAAGAACCTTAAGGGTACTAATGAAAAAGAATGGGAAGGAAGGTGTCTGCTATCAGTATCAAATCTTAAACTACATTATGAAGCAGTAACCATTCCAACAATTTTTGGTTTAAAAAATAGAGGTTAATCAATGGAACAAATTAATTATATAACATAAAAAAGCAAATGAAAATTATAGCATAATGTTTGATATATTTAAAGACTTCAGCTACTAATGTTAGGACTCAATATTTGGCAAAAACTGCCTGGAAAACTGGAAAGCAGTTTGATGGAAATGAGGTATTTATCAGCATCTCAAACCCTATATCAAAATGTTATTGTTGTTTGTCTTTTGTTTTCAAAGAGGACCAATGACATCACAGGATGATGTCTTGACTCCTGTGTGAATTGGATTTAAGTAAGGCAGAGTTGCGTAAAATCATTAGATTCATTCTTTCAGAGTCATCAAAGTTCAGTGGCAAGGCAAAAGTCAGGATGACTGGAGATGGCCCAGAATGTAGTGGATGACCTTGGCATCTTCGATGTTTGACCAATCTCTAAACATCTGCTTCCATTGCCTTCATGGCCCTTGGAATGAGTTATTCTCATCCAACTATTGCACAGGGGGAAATCTTCATTTATCCAATCATTGGGTTCTGGGAAATAGGCATTGTTGATAGAGTTATGAACTGGCCCAGCCAGTCTGAAAAGCATTTTGGAACTATGCCCCCAAAGCTACTAAACTGTGTACTCTTTAATCTAGCAATACCACTGCTACATCTATCCAATCATTGGGATAGACATCACCCTAACTCACCAAGGGGTTGGGGACACATTGGCTACACTTGCCAAGATGGTTTTACCAGAGGGTAGCCACCATGCATGTTAAAGTTTCTTGGAGCCACAGGTGAGAATTAAGTGCCAGGTGGACACCAATGGAGGATAAACAGCCCTGAAAAGCTGGCTTAGACATAAAAGGTCATGTCATAAGCATATTAGAAACACAAGGAGGAAATGATCTTTTATGATTATGACTAAACATGTTTATGATGAAATGATGAAAAAGATCACAGGGAAGAAATTTTGTTTATATAGAATTTAAAAGCTTTGAACAAACATATCCAACACAGTTAACATTAGAAGAAAAACGAGTAACTAGGAAAAAAATCTGTACAGCAAGTTTCACTAATGAAGGCTTAATATCCAAGATGTGAAAGAAACTGATTGAAATTTATAAGACTATGCTATTCCTCAATAGATAAATGGCCAAAGGGTATGAACAGGACATTTTTAAAGGAAGAAATTCAAGCTATCAAGCACTATGTGAAAAAATGCTTTAAATCACTAACGATTAAAGAAATGCAAATTGAATCATCTCTGAGATTTTACCTCTCAGGCGTTAGATGACAAAAATGATGCCAAAGATGACAAAAGAGGAAAATAACAAATGTTGGAAGGATTCTGGGAAATAGGCATTGTTGATGGAGTTATGAACTGGCCCAGCCAGTCTGAAAAGCATTTTGGAACTATGCCCCCAAAGCTACTGAACCGTGCACACTCTTTGATCTAGCAATACCACTGCTACGTCTATACACCTAAGAAATCAAAGAAAGAGGAAAAGGGCCTATATGCACAAAAATATGTATGACAATTGTGGGAACTGAGTGAACCACACTGACTCCATCTGGTGATTCAATTCTGAATCTAACTCAGTTCCTTTTCTATTAAATTATGGGTCTAGTCCAATTTCTGTCTAGTGAGAAAACTTGATTCAATGATGGGAATTGTAAGAAAACTTTGTTTGAACCCAGGTCCTGCACACCTGGGGAGCTGGCCCACCTCGACATCCTGCTTAGAAACCCTTGGCTAAGGTCCCATGTTACACTGACCAGAAACCCAGTCAGATCCGAAGAGGAATTTTCGCAGAATTTTACTTCTCAGACAACCCATATGTATTATTTGAAAATTGGCACCACACTGGTCAATCAGTTATTGTTTACATGTTCCTTTGATTGTTTACAGACATTGGGGAGGCTGGGGTGGGTGGGAGACCTCTTTTTTTTTGTTTTCAGGGAATTGTACCTATTCATTCTCCTATTCCCAACTTGGAAAGACACTAATTTTTCCTCCAATTAGAAATCAGATTACCTTACTTTGTATCCTGATTAATTGTTTTCTTTTAATTAATTAGTCTTATCTGATTATTTGTTTTTAATATAAAAAAATCTGCCTCACTCTGTATCCAGAATCTTTCAACCAACTGAGAAGTCCATTGACCCATTTATTGTGCTTGTTTTGCCAAGAAGTTGAAAAGCTTGGATTGTTTCATCAATTATTATTAATTACTCACCACACGATTCTTTTCATAGTCATCCCAAACTGGAAAATAAGGGGGGGTGCTCACCTATTGGGGAATGGCTAAATATAAATGCGGAATATGTCATGAAATGAGGAAATGGACAGTTTCCAAAGAAGCTCGGAAGACCTCTATAAATTAATGCAGAGTAAAGTAAGCAAAACCAGGAGGACAATTTTTTCAATGATAATAATATTATAGAGAAAAATAACTCTGAAAGACTTTCAAACTCTAATCAATGGATGACAAACCAGGAGTTTTGAACTATGAAGACAAAACTTGGTATCCATCTCCTGCCCAAGAGGTAGTGGCTTTAGAATGCAGAATGATATATAAACATTTGGATATAGCTAATGTAGGGATTTGCTTTCCTGAGTTATGAATATTAATTGGGAGGGGTTTTTTTTTTATCGTTCTATTGTGAAGAGACAGTGGGAGAATACCATATTAATTCTGGTTTTAAAGTCAACCACTTTTTTAAAGAATGGATATGGCCCGAAAGTCGACATCTCATGGTCAGCCTTCTGAATAACTCATTCTGAACTTTGTTGGACCCTTGAGCAATAGATACTTGGGTCCATACTCAGAGCTTCATAAGACCTGTCAAAGCTTATAATTCTCTAACATAGATTTGATGAACCTGGTACTACCCCCATGCCACAATACATTTTCAGAAGAGGACTCTAATGGAAAAAAGTTTTAATTATTCTAACATAACTAATTTTACATAAGTAAGTATTTTCAAGTCTAAGTTATTACAAGTACTTGGATATTCCAGCAATAAGTAACAAGTCCATTTTGTATAGTACCTAGGTTTGCAATCAGACAACTTAGGTTCAAATATCAAGTCTCTCAATTATACATGTATGACCCTCAACAAGCCACTTAACTTTCAGATTTCTAATATCTAAAATGAGGGGGTTGGACTATGACAACCTTTACACTCCCTTCTATATCTAAATATATCATTCTGTGCTGTTGTTGTTCAGTCACATCCAACTCTTCATGACACCATGAACTTGCGTGTGGTGTTTTCTTGGCAAGAATACTGGAATGGTTTACCATTTCCTTCTCTGATTTTTACAGATGAAGAACTGAGGCAAATAGGGGTTAAGGGACAGTCACACAGATAGTAAGTGTCTGAGGTTGAATTTGAACTCAGATCCTCCTGACCCCAGTTCTAGTGCTCTATCCACTGCACCACTTAAATACCTCATGACTATCCTCTGTTGTTTGTTGTTCAGTCATTTCAGTCATGTCTGACTCTTCATGACCCCATTTGGGGTTTTCTTGATAAGACTATCCTATGATCCACCTTTAAACCTTCAATCTGTGATTATGTTATTTTTGTTACTATACAGGGTGTTCCAAAAGTCTTAGTGAAGTCTTAAGTTATTCAGGTTTTTAAGGTTTTTCTTCTAAGGTAGGGAGAATACCTCACAAGAGTGAAAATTGAGGTACAAGGCAGCCAATTGGCATTCCCATGATCCACCATTCAGTTGAAAACTGAAGCTCAAGTTTCAGATGAAAGCCTCCTGCTGTCTCAACCATTACTGTTTCCCAATGAAGCTCCACCTTGTAATTTCACAGAATATTAAGCCCATGATCTAATTAATCATAGGTGAACTTCATCCCTTAACATAATGAGAATTTGCAGCTAAAGGGTCCAAGAAACGAAGACATTAAGCCATTAAATGAAACAATTGAGGGGATTTCTGACTCTCGGTTTGGGACTCAAAAGAACACAACAAGTTTATTTAGAACAGTGGTTCTCAACCTTCCTAATGCCGTGACCCTTTAATGCAGTTTCTCATGTTGTGGTGACCCCCAACCATAAAATTATTCTCGTTGCTACTTCATAACTGTACTTTTGCTACTGTTATGAATCATAATGTAAATATCTGATATGCAGGATGTATTTTCATTGTTACAAATTGAACATAACCCACAGGTTGAGAATCCCTGCTTTAGAATAATACACTGATTGGAAAATAAATTTAAAAACTAAGTCAAGCTCAGCTGTAAATAGCATTGGTTCATCTAAGCCTGATATTTCTACATCCCTACAAGGCATAACAATTACAATCATCGGCATTTTCTATTCCCTCAAAATTGTTCTGGGGGCATATTCACTCCTGCTCTTTATCAGCAGTAACCAGGAGCTGAGCAGTAAAAGAACACAGCAGGTCAGAGATAGCACATTATGTTTTCTTACAACTTTTCTAACTAAGATATCAGGGAAGCATCACTCAGTGCTCTAGCACAGCTTTGGGCTCACTAGAACAGTAAAGTAAAAATGTATATGTGTATGTGTGCAAGATATTCTTACCATGATATATATTTTACCTAGACTTTCCCTTGACTCATGTAAAAGCAACTTTTTTTTTCATTTAAATAATACATTTGAATGTATTACATTAAATGTATTGGCTACATTTGGCTAAAACTTAATAACTTTATTCTTCTTGCAGACAACTACAGTATTTATTCTATTAAAATATTTTCTGCATGTGGTAATTTTAGGTCATGAAGCAAAGTACAGAATAGAAAGGATTAGGATGGAATTTCTTTCCACATATATATTTACAAGTTCTTTTTTGCAGGTTAGTAATTAGTATGTTCAAAGATTTTAATACACCATAAATTTTTATAAATTATTTGCAAAAGTAGTTATAGTTCTAAGTAAATTTTCAGCAAACAAGATTAATAAATAGGAATCCTCTTTATTAAAACAAAGTCCATAACTACAGTGCTAGGTTCATAAATCTTTGCTAGTGCAACAATTGTAACAAAGGGCACCAGTTCATTAAGCCTTTAAATTAATTACACTTTAAGAAAAACTCTGTAACTACAGCTTCATTGGCTTCTAGTGCAGGAACTCCCTTCACCAGGCCGACTTGCCACTCTCCTGCAGTTGATATAATTAGAGAATTGTTTGAGTCATGGATATGTTAGGTAACTTGCCTGTGGTCAGTATTTGTCAGAATAGGGAGGTCCCTCTATGCAACTCACCAGGCTGCCTTTCTTAATTCATTGTGTCCTTTTTTTTGGTGGGGGGAGGGCAATTGGGGTTAAGTGACTTGCCCAAGGTCACACAGCTAGTTTTTGTGTTGCATCTGAGGTCAAATTTGAACTCAGGTCCTCCTGACTCCAGGGCCCATGCTCTATTCACTGTACCACCTAGCGGCCCCTTCTTAATTCATTATGAAAAGACAAGATAACAGAAAGGAAAAAAAAAATATAAAATTTTCAAGACCACCATAGCAAACAGATACCAGTCTCAGAAGTCATGCAGTGAATATTTCCATGATTATTAATTTACTGGGTTGGTATAAATATGTTCTTTTCTGGAAGAAAAAAAAAACAGGGTGACAAAGAGTTAGTAATAAGAAATATATATATATGTATATATATAGTTTGCCTTTGGCTCAAGACTCCTTGATTTCAGGGCCCATCCTTTCAGTGGCCTCACTCCTTTCTCTACTCTCTTCAGGTGTCCCATTTTCTAGGGCTGCCCCTCCAAGGGGCGCTCCCAAGAGCACAGTCTCCTACTGAGGCAGCTAAACAGGGAAAGATTTGCTCTTGCTTTTTCTTCTCTCTGTTGAAAATAACTCACAGACTATCCCATCCATTTAGAACTACGAGACTTTCCAAAGGAGCAATCAGCTGATCTGATGAAAGAATCTCCATTCAGTAAATAATTTCATAAAGGAATGTTACCTGGACCCAGGTAACATTTTAACTGCCCTTTTTTGAAGGGGAAAAACAGGCTAGTTTTCATCATACAGACCAATGGAATAACTTTAATGGGTGGATTTCAGGCCTTCTAGGAGAAGATTAGAACTTGGAAGGCTGGTAGAAGGCGCATTTTGGGGCTGGCAGACTCAGTATCTCAAATCGCAAAATATAATTAGAATTCGCTTCAACCTAACACTCCAGACATCATATTAATTGTTTCAATATGTAATTGGAGGAAAAATATTATTGAAAAAAGAGACATCATGCTAAATTTTGGATATCCAAAGATCCTCAGAGTATACAAAAATGAAAAATAATATGATCCCTGCCCTCAAGGAGTTTATAGTCTAATATAGGCCTCAACAAGTATATGATCCAATGTGGAATGTGATAAGGACAATCAAAAGATCCAGACAAAGTACTATAAGAAAATTTGAGAGAGAAGCATTCATTTTCATCTGGGGGAATCAGGAAAGACTTGGGGTGATGCAAGGAAGGCAAAGGCACAAAAAAGTCTGTGTGAGTTATGTGCCAGGAGGCTCTTTTAGGATTCAGAGCTTGTTAGTGCAGGTAGGTGGCACAGTGAATGGAGCACTGGCCCTGGAGTCAGGAGGACCTGAGTTGAAATCCGACCTCAGACACTTAACACCTTACTAACCATGTGACCTTGGACAAGTCACTTAACTCTAATTGCCCTGCCCTTCCCCCCCTCCAAAAAAAAACAACAAAAAAAAAGGATTCAGAGCTTGCTGGGGACCTTGGACTTCTCAGTCTTTAACAACCCCATTTGCTGGAGATGCCACCCCTAAAATTGCTCTGTCCCCTATTTCACCCTCTAGAAAAGTTCTGGTACAGGGAGAAGAGGGAAAAGTCTAGTGACTCAGTTGCCCCGCAGTGCCTAGCCTCAATATATAATGCTCTCCCAAATGCTGGTGCTGCTGAAGTTGCTACCATCATACCTATACTTTTAGGGCCCAATTCCTGGGGGGGGGGTCAGAATGACAATTTGCCCTCCTGTTCCTTTCTTCCACCCTCCTGCCTAGGAATTCCAAATGCTGCAAATGACCATGTTAAAAACCAACCACACGTTTTCACTTTTGACTCCTGTGATCACTTGGAAACCCAAGTCTCAGTGCCCAGTGCCCTGCCTCTCTAACAGGTAGAGACAAGAAAGACAAAGAAAGTTTACTTTGTCAGTCTTAAGGGAAGGCATCTCTGACCACCAGTCCTTAAGTCCCAGTGTGAGACCTTCTCAGAAAGACGTGGGGTTAGAATAGAAGGAAAACCCAGCTGGAAAGATAAGATTTTAGGCAAGAAGATAACACTGGAAAAATTGGTTTGCATTTAGGAGTAAAGGGAAGAGTTAGATGAAAAGGGGCCCTTTATCTTTCTTGCTAATATTTTGACATATTTATTATAAACATCTTTTCATTCTCAAAAAAAAATACATTTTAAAGTTTGTATTTTAAAAATATTGTTGATTTTCAACATTCAGTTATTTTATTTTCTTTAGTTTGTTTAGTAAATAGAAACAATGTCCTTCATAATAATATATTTCTATGGTGTTTTATGGTTTTCCAAGTACTTTCCAAAGGTTATCTCATTTGATTCTCACAATTTCCTACCTTACTAATGTCATGCCCATTATACAGATTAAGAAATTGGTGCCTGAGAGAAGTGAAGGGGCTTGCCCAGGGTCGCACTGCTGGCAAGTATCTTTGAAATGGGGTGGTTACACTTATCATACCCATTTCACAGACAGGAAACTGGGCCTGAGTGAGGGTTTGCCCAGGGACATACATCCAGTATATGTCTAAAGAATGATTAGAACTCAGACCCTCCTGACTCCAAGCCCAGCACTCTATTCATTCTAATACTTAGCTGGGAGGGATTGAATAGACAATTGATATTCATTTTTGAAAATGATTTTAAAACAAAATTTTCTGGGTGTACTATAGGAAATGTATTCTGTGTACCTAAGGAAGCAGGGAAAGATTTCAGTGGGCAGTGAAAGGCAGGGAGGGAGTAGCAGGTTTGGGGGCAGCACGCTGGGAGGGGGGCAAGGAGACAAGAGAGGAAAATAGGCATCTACTACTGACCAGTCACTCCCACCACTCTCAAGGCTCCATTGGAAGCCTTTCACTTTAAATTTGAAAAAACAAAGCTGGATTCCCTTATGGGGCTCCCCTCTTATCAACAGTAGACCCTGGGGCCCTGGAGCAGCTCCAGATAACCTTTTACAGACAATCTAGGGAAGCAAGAAAGGGTTTTGACTTGCTGCGAGGGGTCTTGTTAGAGATTTGCTTTAGTTAAGGCAGAAGCAGACTCCCGGGAGAAATGAAGGCCTTCTCTGGGCCCCCTCACAGGTTTGGTTCAGCCAGGCCAAAGATATGTGGCAGCCAGGCCATGGGAGTGGGATCAGGGACTTCCCAGGGTCTCCTGTAGGGAACAGTTCAGGGCCTCTCTCGCTACTCAGGTCTGACTTCTGCTCTAAAAGAGCTTCCTAACACATGTGCTAACAAGAAGAGCACTGTGAATGTGTTTTCCACCATTTATTTGTGCGCCACTAGTGTGAATGGGGCCAGGGCCACGGGCTTGGTTACTGTAGGGAGGATAGGCATTCGTGTGTGTGTGTGTGTGTGTGTGTGTGTGTGCGCGCGCACGCACACACGCAGGCACACAGTCATTTTTTAGCCACATCCAACTGGGCCTGGAGTCAGGAAAACCTGGTTCAAATTTGACCTCAGCTACTTACTAGCTATGAGACCCTGGGCAAGTCACTTAATCTCTGTTTCTTTCAGTTTCCCCATTTATAAAATGGGAGTAATAACAGCTCCTACCTCCCCAGGTTGTAGTGATGATGCAGTCAAAGTCAGGGCCTAGACAATGTACTTTAATTAGGGCCTTTTGGTGATGCGCCTAGTGGATTCATATAAGGCCAGCTCCCTAAAGACCCCCTGGAATTACACTTAAAAGATCTGTGTCTGAGACCCTGACTGCAACCAGGCCTTTTGCCCCCAAACTTCAGATACTTGAAAAAGACAAGTCTCTTATTAGATTTTCCATTCCTGTTTCAGTCCCAAGCTATAGCGGATTCAAAAAAATGATTTACAAAACCTAGATGTTTGGAGGTCTGCTCTGATTTGCATCCTCTTTGTTAATGCCTTTAAAAATGTTAATTGACTTCTCAAAGACCTGATGAACTTCCCCAGACTCTTGGAGCCTAGAAATCAGAAATTTTGATTTTATCTTGAGTTTACTTCCAGGATGTAGCGGACCATTGTAACGATAAAGCTATGATAATATTCCAGGATGTGATAAGCTAAGTCTATTGATGAGAATACTGGAATCTTTGCCCTTGGATCTTTAAAAATCTTGTTCAAATAATCATTAAATGGACTTCATGGTTCTTCCTTGAACTACCCACATGGCCTGGTCACTTCTTCTTTTCATGTCTCCGGTCATGCTTAGTGCGGGACATTAAGCAGGTCCCAACATAGTGAGGATGAAATGACATACTAATTGTAGAGTGTTTGGCCCAGTATCTGGCGCCAGGTAAGCATGATGTGAATGTCAGTTATTATTATTGATGGAAAAGGTACTTTCAAGATCATGGGAGACAGGAGCCTAGCAGGTCAGAAAAGCTGTTGAGGCAATCAGGGTTAAGTGACTTACACAGGGCCACAAAGCTAGTAAGTATCTGAGGCTGAATTTGAACTAAGGTCCTCCTGACTCCAAGGCCCATGTTCTATCTACTTCACCACCTAGCTGCCCCTGTTGGGATCCTTTTTCAATTTAACTGGATTCAGAGGCTACTCAGGGGTTTCTTCCTCTGCTAGACTGAAGTTAATCATGACAGGCTTCACGTGAGGGTGATGTACCTAGGTTGTCTCTCTGTCTCTCTTCTCTCTCTCTCTCTGTCTCTCTCTCTCTCTCTGTCTCTGTCTCTCTCTCTCTTGTCTTCTTGGTAACATTGGTGGTAGTATGATCAGTTGACAGGATCTGGAAAAGCCACTACCCAAAAGCTCAATTGGTCTCTGTACACCCAAACATATCTGTATTCCATAGACATTGGCAAGTCAATAAAGTCAATCTGCCGGCATTCCACTGGTAGGGACAACCATTTCCTTTTATTTCACAGTTTCTTTTGGGGAGGAGTTAAACCATTGACAAGAAGAATAGCTGAGGCAGTATCACGACCAGCAAACTGTCCATACAAGACCTCGGCTCCCAAATCAGCATCAGTCCAAGCAGAAGTGAGTGATAAGCAACTTAACAGATTAGGTAACAGGTCCATAACACACAGAAAACTAATAAAACAGGCAAGATTACAATAGAGTAAATAAAGACACCCACTGTAGGTCTACTAAGTGCTTTGGTAGCGTCCATGGTCTTCAGGAGCCTGGGAAACACCTTCTGTGGCTCTCTCAAAGAGCCGTAGAGGAAGCAGGGCAGCTGGGGAGGGGAGGCTCTCCTCCACCAGGTCCAGGGTCCAGGTCACTTAGGGAGTTTCTCTATGTAATGCTGCTAGAGCCTGCTAGGCTTTATATATCATTTAGGCAAGATAGTGAAAATTTAATGACAAACTCTCATCAGACTCACCTTCCAGTAATTACCTCATAGAGTAAAAACCAGTTCAGATCCTATGGATCCTGGGGCTTTTAAAATCCATGTATTTGCTTTCTGCACTTTCATAATGGGTTTTGTCTCCAGATAAACATTAGCTGACTTTTCTTGAGCACTCAGAAAGTGCTACAAAAGACTGGACTCTCTCCCTTTCTGTATCTCTCTCTATCTCTCTCTCTCTCTCTCTCCATTTCTGTCTCTCTCTGTTTCTGTCTCTATCTCTCTGTCTCTGTCTCTCTGTCTCTCTCCTCTCTTCTCCATTTCTCTCTTTCTGTCTGGCTTTCTCTGTCTCTCTGTTTCTCTCTCTCTGTCTGTCTCCCTGTCTCTCTGTTTCTGTCTCTGCCTCTGTCTTTCTCTCTCTTTCTGTCCGTCTCCATCTGCATGTCTCCTCTCCTCTCCATCTCTCTCTGTCTGTCTTTATCTCTCTGTTTCTCTGTCTCTGTCTCTCTGTCTCTCTTCTCTCTCTCTCTGTCTCTCTCTCTGTCTCTGTCTCTCTCTCTCTGTCTCTTTCTGTCTCTCTCTCTCTCTTTCTCTCTCTTTCTCTCTGTCTCTCAGGGGAGTCTCATGTACTTAAGTATTTATTATTTGTCTGGCCCACACAGAAAAACCAAAAAATTCCAAATGATGATGTAGAAATAAGCTAAAATCAGATATTCCCATGACCTGAGTCTTGAGTGAGGATGAAGTAAATAACAGAGACTCTCATTAGTGAGAGGCCCCCAAAGTTGAATGTCTTTAACCTCTCTGGGTCTCAGTCCTTTTCACCTATAAAATGAGGTGGTAGGACCACTAGCCTCTGAGTTCCTTCTGGCTCCAAATCTATGATTCTATAACCGTATAATTGACCCTGGTCAAAGGGAACTCAGAGCTATGGTTCTGACTCAAACATCTAAGTCTAAAGGAGACAAGAATCATGTAAGTTATATAAGGACAGACCATTACTCACTATTACACTATGTTATGGAATACTTGTTTTATTCCATGAATTAAAAATAAAATTGAATTAGAAAAAAGAAAACACCTCAAATTGCATATACTATAATAGTACTTTTCTGAGCTTTGTCTTCACCAAGAAGAAGGTGAAGAATTATAGTATATTGTTGTTCTCACAGTGCCAGATCTCGGGCTAAAAAAAGCAGATTCAGCTGAAATTCTTTTTAAAAACATACCTTTTTAAACAAAGTAGGCCTTGAATTGAAAACATATTGTACCTGCCTGACAACCCACTAGGTACAGAAATAACATAAAGTCAAATATTTGCTTTTCTGACACTGATAAAAAAAATTTTTAAACATTTTCCAAAAATAAGCACAAAGACGTTGCTAAGATAAAATCATAGGTTGTTATAGATAGAAAGGTCGTTATAGAAGTTGGAATCATCTAAATCATTTCCCATCATTTTATAGATGTAGAAAGATGACGAAATTTTGTGCTGCCCAGAAGAAAAGGCAAAGCCAAGGAGTTCTTATTTCTGGAAGACAGACACAACAGAGGCATGAATGTGGGCCAGTGCCATGGGGACAATGACTTTGTGTTCTTTCTTTAGCTGTTGTTCTCCCTCAGACTCATTTGCAGGCCAATCAGAGTCTCTTCTGAGCAGGTTGGGTTGGATTGCATCAATTGGGTTGACATAATTCAATCCAACCTGCTCATGGGGGCTTTTAAAGCAGAGATCCTGCAGATCTGTTGTTGTTGGGGTTTTTTTGGGGGGGTAGGTGGAAAGGGGACATCACAGAGCCCTGTTAGAGTTTGAAAAGAATGTATATGAAATTTTCTTTTTCTTTTTTTTTTTTTTTGCTATATTTCTTTTTGCTTTTTTTATTTTTTTGGAAGGGCAATTGGGGTTAAGTGACTTGCCTAAGGTCACACGGCTAGTAAGTGTTACGTGTCTGAGGTCAGATTTGAACTCAGGTCCTCCTGACTCCAGGGCTGGTGCTGTATTCACTACGCCACCTAGCCGCCCCTATATGAAATTCTCTAACCTTAAGTCAGGTGGTTGTCCAAGAGTATGGCCTTCAAATTAGCACCAGACACAGACAGTCAAAGAAACAGAGCTAATCTGGGGCTGCCCTACTGGCTTTTGTTTGATTTGGTGAAAGAATACAATGGACCAAAAGACTTTAACCTGCTCTAGTTAGGGAAAGGTTTTCTAGTCACCACATCCTAGTAAATGGGTACGTCAGCCAAAAGATAGTTTTGAACAGCTAAAGACCAGAAGATAGGAAAACGAGAAATCTGATGGTAGAGACCAACAGAAAAGACAACTCAGCACTCAGTAGAGAGCAGCTCAATGACATTAGTAGGGGATAGCAGCAGCCTAGAAGCAGCAGAGCTGTATCTCGCTAACCATATGTGTCCTTGATGGGTGTCTTTTCATGGTGTTTCCGGGATGCCCACATTCCCTCAGCATCACTGAATCAATAAGTATTTGTTAAGTGTTTACTACATGCCAAGACACTCTGCTAAACCCTGGGAATAAAAGAAAGATAAAACCAGCCCCTGCAAAAGCTCTTAGGAATAATAAGTTGTACATAATAGATTTGCATTTTCTTATGTAATCACCTTTTTTTAAAATACCATATAATGGAACTGCTGGTCTTATCCCACAAATTAGAAATAAAATAAATAAAATATAAACAATTTTTAAAACAATATTGATATAAAAGCAAATAAATAGCCCCCTGCCCTCTAGGAGTCCACAATCTAATGATGGAGACAACATGTGAACAACTATGTACATAGTTGGGGGCAAGGTGGAGGTGATATTAGAGGGAAGGCAGAGTATCAAGGGAAGTTGGGAAAGGCTTCTCACAGAAGGTAGGATTTGACCTAAAGGAAGCCAGGGAAGCAGGAGGTGGAGATGAGGAAGAAGAGCATCCCAGGGATGAGGGAATGTCCTTTGTGAGGAACAAGGAGAAGGTTAATGTCAATGGTTTGTAGAGTATAAGGAGAAGAGTAAAAAAGTATAAGAAATGATGGGCTTGACAATCTTACAAAAACATGGATAGACTTGCATGAAATAATAAAGAGCAAAATGGGCAGAATTAAGAGAATGTCGTGTAAATTAATAGAGATATTGTTTTAAGAACAACTTCAAGCAGCTTAGTCATTTAGACTATTATAAAAATCCAAATTAACTACTAAGGACATATGAAGGAAGATGCTATCTGCATCCAGAGAAAGAACTGATGAATCGATGTATAGAATGATGTTACATATACATATACATATTTCTGTCTAATGATAGCCATATCTAGGGCTTGGGGTGGGGAGAAAAGAAAACAGGGGAAAAATTTACATGATAACTTTATTATATATTTTAACATTAATAGTAAGTTGTACATAATATATTTGTAGCTTCATGTGCAATCATTTTTTATTATGCTATGTTTTGGAAATGCTTGTTTTATTCCATAAATTAAAAATAAAATAAATAATTAAGAATAAAATGAAGTGTAAGAAGACTGAAAAGATAGGAAGGATCCAAGTTATGAAGGGTGCTGAAGCCATGATCTTGTGTCTGTTCTGCCCATTTACCCTCCCTCACTTGCCATGTGGTAACTCCATGTGTGCAAAGGCGGGGTGGGGAGGGAAAGGAGAGAAGACATGCTTTTTTGTTACTTAATATGCTAATTAATTAAATGAACTGTGTCCTCTTACTGGCTGCTAAGTCTCATATATGACCAAGGACATACCAGGTGCTAAGTGGAGCAAATTTAAGATGAGAGGTGGAGAGCACAGGTCAAGGTCACACTGCTAATTAGTGTTCAAGCTGACAGCAGAACCAGGCTCCTGACTTGCCAAGCTCCATCTCTCACCTTGGGGCATTTCCTCTGGCTGTCCCCCATGTTTGAAATGCTCTCTCTCCTTTTCATCTGCTGCCTCCCCCGGCTTCCTGTAATTCCCAACTAAGGAAGGCTTTCGTAGCTCTTCTTAATTCTAGTCATGCCTTCCCTTCTCTTAATCATTTCCTATTTATCCTGTACATACTGTAGCTTCTTTGTACATATTTTTTACCAGTTGTCTCTCTCCCCAACTAGACTGTGAGCTCCGTGAGGGAAAGGACTGTCTTTTGACCATTTTTGTAATCCCAGCATGTAGCATTCTGCTTGTTAAAATAGTAAGCACTTAATACATTCATTTGCCAACTTACACCTTTCATGATATCATGTCACCATTGTTTTGACTCTACCATAGAACAGGTTTTCAAATATTGAGTAGTTATAGGGAATAAATATTTATTAAACATCTACTTTGCCAGGCAAAATGCTAAGCGCCTTATAAATCTTATTTCATTTGATTCTAACAAGCACTATTTTATTATTGTTATTATTATTATTATTATTATTATCCTAACAGGTACTATTTTATTATTTTTAATTTTATTTTATTATTATACCCATTTTACAGGAGAGGAAGCTAAGGCAGACAAAGGTTGAGTGGTTGCCCAGGATCACAGAGGTTGCATTTGAGCTCAGGTCTCCCTGTCTCCAGGACCAATCTTCCATCCACTGTGCCACCTAGTACTTAGAAGAACCAGCTATAAAACATTTCATAGACACTTGGTGGAGTGAGAGTGTGTGGAAGGTCACCTTCAAATCAGCAGTCCTTAGGGCCTTGGGAACAGTCAGCAGTTTGGCTGATTTTGTGACCTTGGGCATTTAACATGACTGATGAATGAAATTCTAAGAAATACTAAAAATTCAGGAAAAGGAATGTTATTTAATCTCCAGTGACAGTCACTTGAGATATTAATGTTCCTAAGATCTCAAAGTCAAAGGCGGTACCGACTTGGAAGCTAGCATAGGCTCTGCCAGAAGACAATTAAGGTTCACCTGCTGCACTGAGATAAGGATATAAGATCAAACTCTGGTTTCCACTAAGAGACACAGAGAATAAAGTCATATACCAAAGTCTAGGCCGTCTAGGTGAGGTATCTGGATCAAATATAAAATCCTTTTTGGTTTTTAAAGCCCTTCACAACAGGATCCCTTTAGACTCATTCCAGTCTTCTTAAAATGTAGATTCCGAGGACTATAAAACCATACATACCATTTGATCCAGCAATACCACTACTAGTTCTGTATCCCAAAATGATTTTTAAAACAACAACAACAGAAAAGGACCCACATATACAAAAATATTTATAGCAGCTCTTTTTTGTAGTGGCAAAGAATTAAAAATCAAGGGAATGCTCATCAATTGGGGAATGGTTGAATAAGTTGATATGTGATTGTGATGGCATACTACAATTGGGCTATAAGAAATGACAAACAGGGTGATTTCAGAAAAACATGGAAAGACTTACTTGAACTGATGCAAAGTAAAATGAGCAGAACCTGTAGAATATTGTACAGTTACAGCCACACTGTACGATGAACAGCTGTGAATGACTTAGCTATTCCCAGCAATACAATGATCCAAGACAATTACAAAGGACTTAAGATGAAAAATTCTATCCTCCTCCAGAGAATTAACCGATTAGAGTCTGAATGCAGATCAAAACATACTTTATTTTTCTTTCACAACATGACTAATATGGAAATATGTCTTGCATAACTGCACCTGTATAATCAATATCAAACTGTTTACCCTCTCAAGGAGGAAGGAGGGAAACGAGGGAGAGAATTTGGAACTCAAAATTTTAAAGGACAAATGTTAAAATTATTTTTACATGTAATTAAAAAATAAAATATTGGGGCAGAGCCAAGATGGCGGAGTAAAAGCACAAACTTGGCATAGGCTTTGGCTCCAACCACTTCCAATACCTATAAAAAATGACTCTAAACAAATTTTAAAGCTACAGAACCCACAAAGAGACAGAGAAAAACAAATCTTCTATGGCAGGCATCCTGGAAAGCCTACAGGAAAGGACTATCACAGCATGCTGGGAGCCTAATGAAGTCTCTCCTTTCCCCGCCCCCCAAGAGCCTAGTTCTTGCCCCGGGGCAGCCCTGACCAGCAGCAGCCAGAGCAGACTTCAGGAGAGTGAATCACCAGCAGCTGTGGTGGTTTCCAGACTTCTCAACCCATAAACACCAAAGAGAAAATAAAAGATCAATGGGGAACTCTGCTGTAAGGTGAAGGAAGAGTGTTGTCTGACCCTGGTCACTGGGACAAGAAGCGGCAGAGGCACGATGGCTGCAGCTGCTGCCATATGGCTACCTATGGAGCTCCTGGCCTGCAGATTGTAGGGGGGCCAAGAGATCATCCAGAGGGTAATTGCTCTTGCTTTAACCCACTTGGATCTGGATTGCTATCTTGGTTGGTGAGCCTGGGGTATGTGGCCAGTGTGCCAGAGTTGTGGGGGCTATAGAGAGGGTGCCCAACTAATAGCCCCAGCAACTGTGAAAACCACAGTGTTTTGGGACATAGCTCTCTGCAATCTATAAGCAGAGTTCTACCATGGCAAAGAGCTCAAAAGTCAAGTAATTGGCTGGCAATATGAGCAAGCAGAGGAAAGGCAAACAGATCATAGAATCCTTTTTTGGGGACAAAAAGGATCAAAGCATGGAATGGGAGGAACACAATGAAGTCAGAACTCCTGTATCAAAAGCTTTCAAGAAAAATATGAACTGATCACAGACCATGGAGAAGCCCAAGAAGGATTTTCAAAATCAAGTAAGAGAAGTGGAGGAAAAATTGGGAAGAGAAATGAGAATGATGCAAGAAAATCATGAAAAGTGAGTCAACAACCTGCTAAAGGAGACCCAAAAAAAAAAATTCTGAAGAAAATAACATCTTAAAAAACAGACTAACTCAAATGGCAAAAGAGGCCCAAAAAGCCAATGAGGAAAAGAATGTCTTAAAAAGCTGAATTTGCCAGATAGAAAAATAATTTAGGAAATTCACTGAAGAGAATAATTCCTTCAAAATTAGATCGGAGCTATTGGAAGCTAATGACTTACAAGAAATCAAGATGCTATAAAAACAGATCCAAACAAATGATAAAATAGAAGGCAATGTGAAATATCTCATTGGAAAAATCAACGACCTGGAAAATAGATCCAGGAGAGATAATTTAAAAGTTATTGGACTACTTGAAAACCATGACCAAAAAAAAGAGCCTAGACACAATCTTTCAAGAGATTATCAAGCAAAATTGCCTGATATTGAGAACCAGAGGGCAAAATAGAAATTGAAAGAATTCACCAATCACCTCTTGAAAAAAATCCCCCCCAAAATAAAATATTTAAAGTGAAAATACAAGCAATTTTTTTGCTACCATGTCCAATTTAAGATATGTTTTTAACTTCAGTGTTATGAAAATAATAATTTTGAGGATTTTTATGAACTAATGAGAAATTAAATGTTCTCATAAGAATAATTTATACAATAACAACACTGTAAAACAAACAGTTGTAAGAAGGAAAATCAATACCATGATCATTTATGATTCCAAAGGACTGATGTTGAAATAGACTATCCAATACAGAGAGATGGTGAATTTAGGGTCCAGAATGATTTGTGTGTGTATATGTGTATTTGTATAAGCCTGTGAGAGAATTTGTTTTCCTTGACCACACATGTTTGTTACCCAAAAAAATGTATTTTTCTTTTTAAAAGAAAATACTTGAAGAAAAAAAAAAAGAAATTCAGATTCTGTTAGGGGCAGCTAGGTGGCACAGTGAATAGAGCACCAGCCCTGGAATCAGGAGGACCTGAGTTCAAATCCAGACACTTAAAACACACACACACACACAAAAAAAACCTAGCTGTGTGACCTTGGACAAGTCACTTAACCCCAATTGCCCTACCTTCCCCCCCTCTAAAAAGCAAAAAAAAAAAAAATACTTCACTTAAAGTAGAATTTGCACAAGATTCTGTTAATTGATGGAGATTTATTACTCAATATTTGGCACCTGATTGAAGGTGAAGTTGAAGAAAACAGAGATCTTAATCTTCTGACTTCTAGTTTTAAGAAAAAAGATCCATTGTGTCAGACTCTCTTCACATCCCTAAAGGTAAAGAAAGAATTCAAGAAGAAATCTATATATATAAAGGAGGTAGCAATTTCTTATTTCCCATTTCCCAGCTTAATACACTAGAGATTTCAGGGAACTTCCCCCTTGGGTGAGAACTTAGACTATCAGTTGAACTGGGCTACCTCACTCCCAATAGAAGACCTTATTTATATTCTCATATGTGTACTTTCCCTGATTACTGTTTTGCTATTATTTAGGAATTCCTCAACCCTGAGCTCCTTAATTCCTTCCAGACAGTAATTTCTCCCAATCTAGTCCATTTGACTGGAGGTCAAAAAGTAAGGAGGCATGACTAGAAGATAAAAAATTTAATTAATATCAGCTGATGGACAGTTGCCAGGTGGATAGCTAGGGTTGGAACAAAAGGAGAAACGTACTTATATAGGATTTTACAGGACTTAAGGACAATATTACACAGCAAAAGGGAGTTTAATCACCCTATCGGGTGAGGCTGCTTAGCCTTTTTCCTTATTTAAAAGGTTGAGAAATAGAGACATTCTCAGGAGAGAATGTGTTAATACTGGGGTCTCAAGGATTTCCAAATATCAGTTTTGTTCCAGTGTGGTATTTTCTCTGTAGTTAATCTCATCACAATATTCTGTTTAGGTAAGGAATTTCTAGATAGAGAAGGCCTCTTTCAACATTGTTGACAGTGTAGGTAATAGAATACAGTATGAGGGCCTATCTCTATTTACACACAACCTACAGTCCTATTTCCTTGGTCTCAGAGACCACTCTTTTGGGGAGCAAACTCACAGTAGATAAGTTTATATACGTCTTCCACACTATCATCTTGGATAAACAGGTTTATGTGCAATGTGATGCGTGTTTTCATCATGGAACTGGCATCTGGTTGGAAGTGAGCCAGGTCTAAGATATTTAGCTTGTGACACTCTTTCCCCTATTAAGGGATAGTGATGAGGAACACAACTTGAACAGAAAAATTGCTTTCTATGAACTAACAACACTTCAGGCAACAGATCATAATAATTCTAGTCTAGTACACTTTATCTCTGAGAAGAGCAGAATGGTCAGTCTCTGGTCCCACTCTCCTGCTTTCTTTGCAGCAGCTAAGTGAAGCCTGGAATCAGGAAGACCTGTTCAAGTCTGGCCTCATATACTTACTAGCTGTGTGACCTTGGGCAAGTCATTTAACTCTGTTCGCTTCAATTTCCTCATCTATAAAATGAGCTGGACAAGGAAGTGGCAAAAACTCCCGTATCTTTGCCAAGAAAACCCCAAACCATACTCATACATGACTAAAAAAAATGACTAAAAATGACACAAAGGAATCAAAGTTTCCCTTGGAGAAGAATAAAGGAACCTGAGAGTTATATATTTTTGTCTCCCTGTTAGCCACATCTAGACAGATCTATGTGTATACACACGTCTTTTTTTGTTACTTTTTGTAAACTTTTTTACAGACATCATAATAAAAAGAAAAATTAATTAAGGAAAATAATTAGTATGGTTGAACTTAGCCAAAAGATAATTAATTATTTATGGTTTGCTGAGAAATGAAGAAATTAGAGTGAGCATCCTCCTGGAAGCTCCTCTGAATGGGTCTGACCTCATGCCAATTTGTCCAGCATACTTTTGAAAGGCAGACGAATTCTGAAACTCAGGTAAATTTGTTCTCCTCTGTGGAGGTATGAATGAGCTTAAATGTTCTGAAATATTCCTCCATTCTGTATTTTGCAAGATTTCCCATTTGTTCCTCCTCCCTGCATACCTTCTTCTCCCAATATCATTACCTTCCCAGAAGAATTAAGCAATGAAGGATTTTTGTTTTCACTTGCCAGTCCTGATTTTATCCCATTCTAGGTCTCTCCCTCATGACTCAGAGAAAAAATATTTAGCTCTTCTTCCTAATAAGATGAAAAAATGTATTATACTGGTTGGGATTGGCCTATGGCAATATTTTCAAGTCGACTGGTCCTTTCCCCTCCCCTTTTAGCATTCCTCTCTTCCTCATGTGTATCTCTACTCCTTTCCAAGTACCCATAGCTCTCATATTTCTCATTATCAAAATCTGCTTACAGAAAAGAATCTGATAAACTGAGGTGAACATTTTAATGTAGAGCAAAACATAAATCAAAGGAAGTCATCTATAATGGTGGAATGTTAGACATAAGCAACTTGGGGAAGCAACTTTGTCTGGCAACCCTCAAATGATAACATTATTTCAGAGTTATCTCTTCTTCCTAATTCTACTTTGCACCTATATCTAGTCACCAAATCTCATTCTTTCTTCCTTTATAATGTCATTCACCTTCATCCCTTCTTTTCTCATCTCATTGCCCTTGACATAGTTGAGGTTGGTTGATCAACTTCCCTCCGTGTGCTATCCCTGAATGCATACATAAATAAAATAGAGAAAATGGAGGTCAATAAGTTGGGTGTGCAACTGAAAAAAAGCTAGAAAAAGGAAAAGTTGAAAATCCCCAATTAAATACTAAATGAAAAGCAAAGGAGAGATTAATAAAATTGAATTTAAGAAAACTATTGAATTAATAAATAAAACTAAGAGCTGGTGTTATGAAAAAAAAA
>CM053592.1:22168268-22202407 GCA_028646515.1 Pseudochirops corinnae
TCCCATTTTAGAGATGAAGAAGGTGGGACATATAGAGATTAAATGACTTGCCTGCATCTGACCTGGGTCTTCCTGACTCCAGAGCCAGTGCTAAAGCCACTGAGCCATCTGGAGGAGAAGAGACTGAGTACATGGAATTTCTTTTAGGTCTGCTGCTTGAATTTCACTAAGCCACTATTCGATAGCAGATTTTTTTTTTTAGACCTGGTATAGGTTAGCTTGGTTTAAAAAAAGTATTTAGACAACAACTTATTTCAATATAGCTGGTTTCCTTTGTGATTTTATGTATTTTATTTTTTTAATTTAAAAACATAATTCTCTGAAGGGTCCAAAAACTTCACCAGACTGCCAAAAGGACATGATACAAAAATGATGAGCTCTTACTTTAGAGCTACTCTGATTAACCCCTTCCCCTCCTCACCTAGCTTTTATGAATGCAGATTAAGTCTCATTTTTCTGAATGACCCAGACTGACTTTTAATTTACTATATGTTCAGTGATTTCGCTGATTTCTTGTTTTTTGACAATCCTAGACCTACTCGCTAGCTTTAGGGCAGCCTAGGCTGAATCAGTGGACTTCTCTAGAGAGAGCTTTTGGAGTGCCTTTGGATAAATTTTTCCTTGTCTCTTCACAATAGTGTATTCTTTTTCTGTCATTTTGTATTATTGATGTAATTTTTCCCTTTGTTTCATTTTTTTTGGCAGTGTTTGTCTGCAGAAGAGATCTTTTCCATTCATGGACTCTCCAATGACACCAGAATCACCAGTTCTAACTTCTCCAAAATATGTCCAGCCGTCTTACAGCAACTGTCCTTTCACCCTTGTGATCACCGGCCAAAGCATAAATCCAGACCAACATCTTCAGAAAGTATGTAACTTGGAGGGAAGAGGCTATCAGAAATATGATCTTTAAAGTCCTGGCTTTGTCTCCCAGTTAATCTGTCAAACTGCTATTAAAAACCACTTATAAGTATGGAAGACCAGGGCTTGGTACACTTAGCTATGTTATCGTGACTCTTAACTTGTTAAAGATTAAAGTTACTCTTGGCACCTTTGCGGAAACCGAGTAAAACTGAATTCCTGTGTTTAATCAACACTAATTCTTATACTCTGCCTAGAGCTAGGATAGATATTAAATATTTGATTTATAATTCACCACTTGATTGACTTTTCTATCAGAATTTCCAGTTTTGCACCATTTCCTTTTTAGTGAACAAACCTTCATTAATTTCTCACTAAGCAATAAATACTTTGCATGTGGTCTCTGTGAGTTCCTTGAGGGCAGGGATCATTTTTGCCTTTTTATTTTAATTCTTAGCACAGTGCATAGTATGCAGTTAATAGGTGCTGTTAACTTAAGGATGAGGCTAAATACTGGAATTATAGATGGGAAGAATAACAGTCTATGACTGAAAAGTTGATATTCTATTCTATAGATAATAGGGAGCCAGTGAAGGTGCTGGGGGGAGACCATGACACAGAAACCTCACTCCAACAATCTGGGACAATATTAGCAAAATGGCATAATGTAAGCTGTAAATGAACTTACCCCGTACATTTCAAATTGTCAGTACTTCTGTTAAGACTTCCACCCTTAATGAACAAACTGCTGTTAACACATTTTTAATTTAATTGACAATTTGTTGTCATTTTAGTAGTGTCTGACTCTTTATAACCCCATTTGCAATTTTCTAGTCAAAGCCACTAGAATGGTTTTCCATTTCCTTCTCCAGGTCTTCTGACAGATGAGCAAACTGAGGCAAGTAGGGTTAAGTGACTTCCCTAGGGTCACATAGCTAGTCTGTGTCTGACACCAGATTTGAACTCGGGAAGATGAGTCTTCCTGATGAACTGATTGTGACATAGTTTATAGTTTATATTCTTCCAAACTAAACTTTTAAAAACAAGGAAAGAAACAAAACTTCTATGCTCTTGTGTTCCAGGCATCTTTTGTACCCAGATCATTTTAATGGGAAGGCTAACTTGGGGCTGTTTGAACTTTTCTTGACCCTTCTTCTAATGTTGTGCCCTCTTCTCATTTTCTGGTTGCTAAGATATGAATTTACCTCCTCCCCTTCTTACACTTCCTATTTCAAAATAAAAATCAACCTACAGCCTATGGTATCGACCATCTAAGGACTAATTGCTAACCCTCTTCATTTATCTCAAAAATATTGGGGTCCGCTGCTATCCTTATCCCACGCGTATACCATTTCTTGTTTGTGTTTATAACTTAGTCCCTTCTTCTAGGACATCTTTGATCCATATTGAGGAAGATAATTGCCTTGGATCAGGAAGATCTGAGTTCAAGTCTTCCCTCTGGGTTAGGAAGACCTGAGTTTAAGTCCTCCTTCTGAAATATACTGACTGTCAGTGGTCTAGGCAGCTCTTCAGCCTCCAAGTTGCAGATTAGGTGGAGGCCTCCATCACCTGGGAGTTCCCTATACCAGCGAAATTCCAGGAGTATTTTCTAATTACATGGGCAAGCAATGGCTATACTCATCACACATTTCTAGAACATTTCAAAAAATGTTTCCTTACAGAAACCTGTGGGGTGGCTGTCCTAAGAACATTATTATTATTCCAGTTAAAGAGACTGAACCTTAGCAAGATCAATAATAGTAGGTAGCCTTTATGTAGTGCTTTACTGTTTATACATTGTTCATTTCTGTGGTAGGTGATACAGGTATTTTCATCCCATTAGATAGATGGACAAACTGAGGCTCGGAGAGTTTCAGTTACAGTTATAGCTGGTAAATCAAAGTCTCAGAGTTAGAGTAAAGGCATGCAAATTTAGGGTGGCTCTGAAGTGAATGGGAAACTAAAGATAATTTGAATGGCAGATGGTGCATCTCGGGGATGGAATCTAATTCAGCTTCCCTTCTCTTTCTCCCTCCCCTCCCACAGGGCAGCATTCTAGAGGTGGTGGTCTGGATGGGCAGGGGGATATACCCTCCACCTACAGGTCCAGAACCACTGATGCCTGGGTTTACATAGGGTTTTGAGACAAAGGGCCTTCTGTGGCAGCCCTCCTGTCATGGGTGGGGTCAGGGAGCATGGAGCAGTAACAAAAGGGGTAGGGGTCTCTAAAGGCTTAATTAGGATAAAGAAGTTGAAATTATAGCTGGGCTATATCAGCAAGCTTGCTGGAGAGTTTCAGCAACCATTTCTAACTATAACTGGGTGCAGTTTAAATCTTAATCATATCAGAGTTGGGTAAGAGGGAAAACAATCTTAGGAGAATGGGGCCATAGATTTGTTATAAGAGACCTCAGTGGTCCTACCTCTGGTTCCACCTTTACTTGAAAAAGATTCTCCACCAAAACATTCCTGCTAGCTCATCATCCAGCCTTTGCTTGAAGAGACTCATTGAGGGGAAACCCACTCACTCCCTAGTCAGCCCTCTAGGCAGCTCTAACCCAAGGGAAAGTTTTCCTGAAATGAAGCCTCTGTTTGTGTCTTTGAAACTTCTCTCCACTGTCCCTAATTCTGTGACCTAGCTAGCATGATATTCATTTCTACTTCTCCATGGAAGTTCTCCAGATCCTTGAAGACAGCTGCCATGTTCCTGATGAGGTACCTCTTCAGGCAGATGTCCAGACTTGTATGTGAATAAGGATGCATTGATTCCATGTCTTGTGTTCCTTTCACTAGGATAGAAGATGATTTTTTTTTAGTGGTGGTGGCATTGCTAAGTAGTGTTTATTATATTGTCAGTAACTGCTCAGACTTCTCCCTTATTCAATCTCCTTAATGTGTCACAGCCCAAGTGAATAATTTTAAACTCGTCAATTATATTTGAAAGTATCATGAAATGATCAAGGACTTTATTTTCTCTTACTAACTTGAGATAAGATGAAACACTTTTCTTTTTACTCGATGCATCTCATTGTAATTACTCTCAGCATGTTTTGTGTGCAGTATTTCAATGGGCCTACATTTACGGTGATGATCTGATTTAAGTGGAAAGTAAAGCTTTTTGTGTCTCCAAGTAGTTCTGTTGGGGCTAAGGGTTATTTCTGGCTGTTTAATTCTAAGATCTTAATAGTTGGAAATTAATTCTTGCTGAAATTTGTGGATTTGGAGAATGATAGATTTAAATGCTATCCTAAGTAATGTGTCATTTATTCTCAGTGTTTTGAACTGTGTTTGTCAATCTCCTTTCCCCCTGGAATTTGAATATATCCCCTGGGGTCTTTATGAAAAGGCACATATTACTTTAAAGAAAATCGTTGTCTAAAAAAATGTTGCCTAACTGTTAGGTATCCAGGAACATGTTCACACTTCATATCCTCTAACTCACGCGTCAGAAAATTGTGAAGAAATTCAATCCTTCCTAAGCTATTACTGCTTTCCTTGAACTGCCTTTCTTTTTGTCCGCATCCCCCCTTTTTTTGGCTGGCTGTTTCTGGAGTAATTTATCTTTTTCTTTGTATCTTTAAAAGTAAAAATAAACTAAAATATTTTGCATGATCAATTTATCAAAAATTTGAGGCCAGATTTAGTCAAACCGAGTTGTAAAACATTAAATACAAATTCTCCAACTGACTTTAAAATAGTAGTCTGATTCTCTTTCCCCAGTGTGCAAGCAGTGAGGGCCCTGGGTAGCAGGCTAATTGCCTTTACTTATTCATGTGCCAATTATGAGGTGCTCTCTAGCAGCATTCACGATCCTTAGTGTATTTAAAGACCACAGACAACGATCCCATCTGTGACTAATAGCCCTTTGCACAGAGTTATTGCTGTTGCTCAGTAACTCTTTGTTACTGCATTTGGGGTTTTCTTGACAGAGATACTGGAATGGTTTGCCATTTCCTTTTCCAGCTCATTTTACAGATGAGGAAACTGAGGCAAATAGAGTTAAGTGACTTGCCCAGGGTCACACAGCTAGGAAGTATCTGAGGCCAGATTTGAACTGAGGAGTATGAGTCTTCCTGACTCCAGGCCCACTGCTTTATCCAATGTGCCACCTAGCTGTTTCTTTTCTAAACATGCACATTTACACAATGAGAAATTTGTAAATCACTTTGCCAAACTGAGTGTTATAAACACCGTCAGCATCATGGTCATTATTACTATGTGCTTGGAACTTAAATACCTAGGCAGGTAGGTGGTACAGTGGCTTGAGCACTGGACCTGGAATCTGGAAGACCTGAATTCAGATTCAGCCTCAGGCATTGATTAGCTATGTGCCTGCAGGCAAGTCACTTGATCACGGCCTGCCCAAGTTGCCTCCTCTGCAAACTTAGGATTATAATATCACTTAGCTTGAAGGACTCTGGGAAGATCTAATGAAAGAACATGTAAAAGCACTTTGCAACTCTTAGAGGGCTACATAAATGCTATTACTACTTACTACTATTCCTTACTACCCACCCCCACCTTCTTTGTTCCTTATGCTACAACCTCTTAGGCATCTTCCTGCCATCCATCCATTCTCCACGATGGAAACCAGAGGTGTCCAGGGTCCTGCAGGTCATGGAAGCAACAAGAAATAGAGGAGGAATACACTATATTATCACAGAAGGTCCCTCCACTTTTAATCTTCTATGATTCTTAATGAGCGAGGGCTAATTAAAAGGCCAAAGGCATTCCCCCTAATGTTAGGCTGCAGTCCCCTGTGTACATGAGCTAGTCTGGTGTGGTGGAGAGAGATCCAGATCCTGCTTTTGCCACTTATGCTGGTATGGATCCCTGGACCACTCACCAAATCTCTCACCACTCTACGCCATTCTCTTCTAAGACTATAAATTAAAGAGAAGGTGCCCCCCTCACCCCCCACAGTGATATTGTCAATGATATCCCAGACTAGTCCCTGTCCCTCTTTATGTTAACAAAAATTTTAGTTTTGCTGCTTTAAAGAAGAAATTTGTCCTAAACTGAGTTGCTTTTATTTTGAATTAGAATTTGAAGAACATTCTTTGTCATATTCATCCTTTATCTTTTTTGGTTATTATTCACAGTCTGGGGCTATGGATTTCTTTCCGTGACTATCATAAACCTGGCATCTCTCCTGGGATTGGTTTTGACGCCATTGCTGAAGAAGCCATACTTCCCCAAGATTTTGACTTATTTTGTGGGACTGGCCATTGGGACTCTTTTTTCAAATGCAATTTTCCAGCTTATTCCAGAGGTAAGATGTATGGCTATTCATTTATGTTCTTATTAATAATAACAGTGCCCAGTTTTCCTCTTTAAAACATTCTGAGCTCCCTCAGTTACAATGATTTTTGCAGCATTTTTTGAGCAGTGTGGATTGTGTTCTACTCAAGGGAAAACCGATTCCTTAGCAAGGTTACAGGCTCTTCCTAAACTACAGAGGCTATCTGTGTTGGAGACAAAATTATACCATTCTGGAAGTTCTGGCCAGCAGTTATGCTCAAACAACTTCTGTACATCTCTGAAGAGCTCAAAGATTTCTACTGTTCTGCATTTTGGCAAGTCTGATTTTTCAATACAGTGTTACCATTTTCTTTCAAGACCAGACAGTATCATACTTACTCAGAGAAGACAAGAAAATATCCATCCGATATTTACTTTACCTAAAGAAGCCCAGGGGATAACAGAGTAGCAGTTATAACATTTCTTTCAGTCCAGGGCTCCTAACCCATGGAAAAAATTCTCTTGAAGGCCACACAAATAAAGCTGCTGTTAACTTTTTTTTCTTAGAGAGAAAATATTCCATTTAGTTGCTCCTAAAATTAAAAGCAGTAAACATAAAATTATTCAGTAAATGAAATTAAAAAAAGAAGATTTCTATACTCTGGCCAGTGAAGGGAGAAAAACAGAGTTAGAAGAGAGAGGAGAGATGAGGTAAGAAAAAAAGGGACAGAAAGGGACAGAAAGACAGGGAGATGGAGACAGAAGGCATCCCTTTAGACCAAGGCACACACAAAGCTACCCATGTAAAAGAAACTAATACACAGAGTAAAGGAAAAAAAAGATGCTTTCTTGAAATAACATTTTCATCTCGTGATCTTTTAGGAAATTGTAGATGAAATCTTAAAGCCATGCTAAATGGTCACAACCTTAGAGCCAAATGGGAATATCACTTTTTGGACTAATAAAATCCAGTTAAAAAACATTTAGGGAACTTGGTCTGGGGCTCTTGTTCTACAGATGAGAGCTAGAAAAGTGAAATGTCTTATAACTAAGGTCACAGAGCTAGCAAGTAAATGAGCCAAACTTGGAATTCAGCTTTCTTACTCTTTTGAGTATGTTATTCAGCTCTCTAAGCCAGAGAAAGGTCAAGAGTCAGAATTGTCCTGAAGACCAGAGAGTTTCCATCCCTTACTTGGAAGTGAATTATATTGTGAAATGTGCTTCTAAAACGTGGTTTCTTCATCTGTTGTATGTGTGAGCTAAACAGTAAAATACCTGGAATCTTGTCTGAAAGCATAAAGTCCATAGAGTGGTAAAGGAAACCAATTAAACTTATCAGAACATATAAAAAGTAAGTTAATGGACACCAAAGATTAAGAACTTTTTCTACAACCTGGAGGGGCTATGGCTTGTATCAGTTGCTAGAATCAGATATTTTGAGGCATTGGGGGAAGCCATCTATCTGTGGATAAAAATATGATACGTATAGATTCATAAGGTACTTTTCAATCATGTATCATGTAGTTACATTATATGTATGTATCTAAAATATGTAAATATATATCCTTTATATTTCAGTTAATTGGAAGGCCTTTTGAAAAATTCTGTTATCAATTTGAAGTCTTTAAAAGGCCATTATCTTTAAAGAAAATTCTTGGTGCAACACTGGAAAAGTAAGACTCAAAAGGATGAGCTTAATGAACACTGTAGTGGCCTGAAGGGTCCAGAAGTGCCCAGAAGGCATTAGAAAGGTCTGCTAGAAGAGGTGATCATAATAACATGAACCTTATGCCTCTCATTCCTTCAGACTCTTTGATTCACTGAACCTGGCCTTCTTACTTTTTCTTGAACAAGCCTCTCCATCTCCCTGGGTGTTTTCTTTTTTTTAATTAAAAAAAAATTGGAGGGGGGGAGGCAGGGCAACTGGGGTTAAGTGACTTGCCCAAGGTCACACAATTAGTAAGTGTTAAGTGTTTGAGGCTGGATTTGAACTCAGGTCCCCCTGACTCCAGGACCAGTGCTCTATTCACTGTGCCACCTAGCCACCCCTCCCTGGGTGTTTTCGCTGGCTTGTCTTCCATGCTCTCCCTCCTCATCTGGATTTTCAGGCTTCCTTCAAGTCCTGGGTAAAATCCCAGCTTCTCCTGGAAGCCTTTCCTTCCCTTTAATTCTAGTGCCTTCTCTCTGGTCATTGTTTTCTATTTATCCTGTGTATATCCTGTTTGTTCTTAGTTCTTTGTGTTTCTCCCCTGTTAGATTGCAAGCTCCTTGAGAGCCAAGCCTGCCTTTTACCTTTCTTCATATCCTCAGTACTTAATAAGTACTGTAAGTACTTAATAAACATTTAATAATAAATAATTAATGTTTATTAACTGACTGATAGTTTAAATGTATTTAGCATATCTTTTCACTTCAGTCAGGACTTTATTCTAAGAAGGGCTGCATAAGCTTCACCAGATTGCCCAGAGATGTCCACGATACTCTGAGCAGCATTGCTTTCACATTTTTAAAAATTATTTCAGCTGTATAATGACCCAGTAACGTAGACAGAGAGGGCAGATGCTGTTTTTCTGGTGAGAAAACTGAGGTGCCTATATGTTATGCTTCTTGTTAGTGGTAGCCCTGGAATTTGAAAATGCTGTCCAGTGAATAGAGTACTGGCCTTGGAGTCAGGGAGAACCTGAGATCAAATCTGGCCTCAGACACATACTTGCTGTGTGACCTTGGGCAAGTCACTTAACCCTATTGCATCCCCCCTCCAAAAAAAAAAAAAGAGAGTAGGTGTTGGAGTTACTTTCAAATTTCCTTTGGAAATAAAGGCCTATTTAAACCACAACAGCATCAACAACAATAGCATTGTACTGGTATTGCTGTAAGCCAGTGAGGCATAGAATATAGCAGCCTCTGTAGAATTAAAAATGAATATTGCAACAGGAAACTGGAGAAGCATATGTCATGTAGGAGCAAGACACAGTATATATATATATATATATATATAGTATAATATAACCCAATATAGTATATGTATATGTATATATATATATATATGTATATATATATATATAAATATATATATGTATATATATATTTATATATATATCCAGTGAGGAACATCAGAGAAGAATAGGACTAAATAGGACTAAAATATGCCATTGAGGAAATGTATGATAGGAAGAGAAGACACATTATTTATGTGGCAGGACAAGGCACGGTGGCCGGATGCCCACAATTCTCCTTGTAACCTTCACAAGGTCAGGAGAAAAGGACGCAGGCCTCAAGCTCTCTTGTAGTAGAAGGCTGTTGTCCCCTTGATAATGTGATTGACACGAAGTGCCAATGGTCAACTCTAAGAGGATATAGAAAAGCATCTTGCTGGGTAAGTAGGCCAGTATGGGTTGTTATCTGATGAGATCACAGTTCCGTTTGACCATGTGAGAAGTCTGCCTTCTAACCCAATGCTTTTCACATCAGGCGACTGTTCACTTGTGAGCTTTATTCTTTTGGGTACCCCAAATGGTGGTTTCTATGTTTTTTATATTAATTCTCCTTTTTTGGCTTTTTTGGGGGGAGCAGATGGGTAAGTATTTATCTGTTTATCATAAAGAGGGAGGTGGGGCAGCTAGGTGATGAAGTGAATAGAGCACCACCCGTTGGAGTCAGAAGGATCTGAGTTCAAATTCAGCTTCATACACTTGACATCCTTACTAGCTGTGTGACCTTGGGCAGGTCACTTAGCCCCAATTGCCTTGCTTTCCCCCCTCCAAAAAAATAGAAGTAGGGTCTCATATGGTTTTTAGTCCTAGCTCTTTTTTTTTCTTCTTGAAGCAAATAAATTATCAACTCTTTTTAATTTTTACTAAGATATTTCTTCTCTCTTTAGCCTCTCTTGACCCTCTTAAATCTCCTTCTTATCTCTCACCCCAAGCCCTGAGTCTTTTCTTTCCCTTCTCCTTTCGTCTACGTTTATGAACAAAACCACTTCACTTGTGAAGGTTTCAAACTATGGCTTTGGTAGTGATACTCATAATACAGATATTCAGAGACAGGTTTTAAGAAAGGACAGTGAACTGATTTTTCCATTTACATATTACCTGCAAGACCTATATTACATTTTAAAACATGAATGAGGATTGCTGACTATTCAGAGTCTGAGCGTCTTCTAACCTTTGCCTTTCACTGCTATATTTGATTATCTGGGTCTTCTGTGATCTGTAATTATCCTTTGATTATCTGTGCTCTGCTGGTTGGTTGAGTTAATTTTGACTCTCTCTGGAATATGCCAAAGTGACTATCATTTTTTTTTTGCACATGTTTACATGTATATCTCCAAGTTAGATCCACACAGTGCGTGAATGGAAGGGAATTGGCTTTGCAATCTTGGCCTTCATTGATGTCATAGTAACTATGATGTTTGATTGTTTTCTTATCATTAATTGAGTTCATTTAAATTATAATTGGGGTTCATTTAAACTATTCTTTCCTCTTTCAGGCATTTGGATTTGATCCCAAAGTCGATCACTACATTGAAAAAGCAGCTGGCGTGTTTGGTGGATTCTATATTCTCTTCTTTTTTGAAAGAGTCCTTAAGATGCTGTTGAAGACTTATGGGCAGGTAAAAAGTGCTTTCTTGAAGAGGTCTCTTCCTCTTTGATGTTTTGCTAGGCACAAATGATTTGATGTAAGCAAATGAATATATAGTTGCAGTTAATAGAATTAAAATACCTATGTGAATCAATACATTGATTAACATGATAAAAGTTAGCCTTTGCTTAGTGCAAACATAAAGTAAACATTGAATAACATGTTTAGTTTGCATACATTCTATTTCAACACATTTGTTCATCTTCCTAGAAAAACGAGTCAGGAGAACAAGCAATGAGACTATGTTTTGAAATGAAAAAAAAATCGTATATTTTCAAAGGTTGTATTCAACATACATATAAAACAAATATGTGAATTTTTGCCACTTGTGACTAGGAAATAGACTCTTTTGTTTTTGTTTGTCTGTCTTGTATCTTGGTCTCGGGAATATGTGCTTTTCCATTTTTTTTCCACTGCAGAATGATCACGCCCACTTTGGAAATGAGGACTTCTTTCCTTCCCAAGAAAAAGCGAACCCCCAAGTCCCCAAAGTGCCTGCCATCAATGGAGTCAAATGTTACGCCAACCCAGCAGTAACACAGCCTAATGGACATCTCCATTTTGATAACGTCAGTGTGGTTTCTCTCCAGGTATGAGGATTCTTTCGGTTTCTTGTTTAATTTACTGCATTCTTTGTGCCATGGAAGGCTATCTGGAAGCCTGGCTAGTTTGCTGTATTTTTGAAGATCAGTCTGATTGCTTATGAAAATATATCAATCAATTTATTATTTGCCTGATAATTTCCATAGAATGTGACTTTTCTAAATCCTCCAAGGAAGAGAGGAGAGTTGAAGAATTATGGAGACTTGAGTTCTGACTCACTGACAACATTCATTATCTTTCAAGTTCTCACTTCTTTGCTGAGGAAGTGGGATTTTACAAGGAATAGTGACTCACTCCAAATTGCAGAGTAATAAGTGGCAAACTTAATTAAAATTTATTTTTCTGACACTTCTCTATCAATTCTTTAGTGCTTAGAGCTAAAGACTGCTTTGGTTGATTGAGAGAGAGAAATCAGAAGAGTGAGATGATTTAAAAATTGTAAGAAGGGCTCCTGTGACATTCCAAAATGTCCTTTGCTCTTTCAGGCTTGGGGTGAAAGCACTTTTGGGCGAGGGAAAGAGCAGCTGCAGCCCCACACCCCTGTTTGTGTGCCTCAGCAGAGCTGCACACACATTTGGGTGATAGAGAGAGGGGCTAATGACATCTTTGTAACCCTGGGGTTGGGTTGTGTGAGGAGGATGTGATATCTCTGTGACCCTCTCGCTATGTCAGAAGAAGGTCCAGAGCAATGCTCCTGGACCCCTTTGGGAGGCGGGGGAAGCCTATGGATGCCTTTCTCAGCATAATATTTGTAAAAACATAAAATAAAATATATAGGATTACAGAGGGAGCCAATCATGTTGAAATAGAATTATCAAAATATTTTTAAAAATGTTCATGGGCCTCAGGTTAAGATCCTTTGATTTAGATAAGAGAAAGGAGAGCAAAATAAAATGCAGCTGACGGGGAATAGAGAAGTGCTGACTAACTTTCCTCTCTTCCTATTAAGCTAGAAGTCAGCACGCGTTTACTTCCTTTAATTTAATCATGTACTGCCTTTGCAAACATAAGTGTGTTTTGTTCAGAGGTTCCCTTATTGGGGAGATGGTTGCCATTTCTAAAAGGGTGGGTTAGGAAAAAATAGGTGGGTAAAATGTTACCCCCCATTCTGGCCTCAGTGTGTTTGCATGGGAGGGAAAAACATAATACAAGGGATAAGGGGAATCGTATGAGGGAATTTGGCTGTTGGAAGCATGATGGACCCAGCTCTTGCATTCATCACTGTAGGGAGAGAAAGTAAAAAGTCAAACCTCAGTGCTCTGACAGGAGGCTAAACCACTGTCTCCTGAAACTGCTTTTTGTTAGATGTTAGAATAGGTGGAACAGTGTGCAAGGTTGGGTTTGGTTTTTTTTTTATTAAGTGTTTAAGCTCCCCCTGGAGGAGAAAAGAGATATGACCCAGAATAGAATAGAACCAGCTCTGTCTTATTTCAGAGCCCTAAATTTATGTAGCCTTTAGAAGCTGCATATCTGACACCTCATTGTCTTTATTACCTGTTCCTTCTCTTCTGTGATTTCATCACTTAGGCAGGTGGGAAGACGGGAAATCGATTTATCAGAGTGTCCTGATCACTCCCCTCTTCCCCATTAATCTTAGAAATCACTGCTGTTATTTGAAAACAAAGGAATTAGTTCCACAGTTTGCTGATAATCAATAAATATTTATTAAGCCACCTCCTATGGGCCAGATACTGTGTTGGGTAGAGGGACAGGAAGATAAAAGTGAAACAGTGTCGGTCCTCAATGCGTTATATTCTATTTGAGGAAACTATGATAGCAAAAAACAAATTCCAGTCTATTTGAGAAGTAAATGGTTATACTTTTTTTTTTTAATTGAAAGTTGAGGCTACTACAGCCTGGATATGTCCTTCAGAATTTAACAGTTTTCAGAATTTGGTGATTTTCCTCTTTATTTGGCATTAAACCAATTTAGGCTCAGCAGTGTTATTTCTCCTTACGTGAATTACCAGCAGTAGTTAGCATCTGTCATATTTGGAACGTCTCTTAAACTTCTCAGTCATGCCTGGAGTCAGGAAGATTTCTGGAGTTCAAATCTAGCCTCAGACACTTATTAGCTGTGTCACCCTGGGCAAGTCACTTCACCCTGCTTGCCTTGGTTTCCTCATCTGTCAAATGAACTGGAGAAGGAAATGGCAAACTGCTCCAGTATCTGTACTAGGAAAACCTCAAATGAGGTGATGAAGAATCAGGCACAACTGAAATGACTGAACAATAATTAGTTAAATTATTAGTTAATAATTAGTTAAATGCTAACCAGAGAGTCAGTTTTTAAAACCCCAGGTACTAGCCTCGAACCAATCGGATACTTTCTTCAACTGAGAGCTGCCCTAAGATTTCCTTTGATAGTAACTAAACTCAGCTAGAAGAATGATTTTCTTCTTATAACAGCCAGAAGGTATTCTCTCTTAAACCATAATGTACTTTTTGGTATCTGGGAATATAGTATAGTCCCAAATGTCAGGCAAAGAAGCTCAGATTCAGTAACTTCTAGGGCTTTGTGCATTTTCCATTATTTTCCCAGAAGAGGGTAACCCATGTTAGTTCAGTGGGACTTGATTGCATCACTGTGGGTGGTACCTCCAACATCAATTTCAGCCTGCCCATGTATCCTCATTTAAAAAAAAAAAATGTTTAAAATTTTTACTTTTTACTTTTTGGAGGGAGGAAGGTAGGGCAATTGGGGTTAAGTGACTTGTCCAGGGTCACACAGCTAGTGTGTGTGTGTGTGTGTGTGTGTGTGTGTGTGTGTGTGTGTGTGTGTGTTAAGTGTCTGAGGCCAGATCTGAACTCAGGTCCTCCTGACTCCAGGGCCAGTGCTCTATTCACTGCTCCACCTAGCCACCCCTTATCCTCATTTTTTAAAAATGATTATTGTCCATATGTGCTCCCTCCTCCTACCCCCATAAATCTGCAGTTATATGGTGCAGTGGATAGACCACTAACCTTGAATTCAAGAAGACTTGAGATCTAATCCTGCCCCAGACACTTACTAGCTGTGTGATCCTAAGCAAGTCACACAAGTCTGTTTTGTCAAATATACAGTGGGGTTGGACTTGATGGCCTCAGAAATCATTTCTAGCTCTAAATCTATGTACTTAAGACCCTACAAAACTGGATCAATTCAAAACGTTGGAGTCCTTTCCCTAATTCTTTTACTATTTCATGGATAGTCATGCAGGACTTGGACTTGGCCCTCTGTAATCTCTCACCATTGTTACTTGGCTGACTCATTTCCTTTCCTGGTCAACCATTCATGGCCTCAATGATTTTTGGCACATCGCTTCTCAAATACAAATCATTGTTGGCAAAAATTCTGAAGACCTCATCCATCATGTGTCTCTCTACTTCTTTCAGCATGGTAATGTGGAAAATTCAGAGATCATTCATCTCCCTTCTTTGCTTCTTATGTCCCAGTATTACCCTTTTGCTACATCATACAGAATCTAAAGTTTTATTAAAAAAAAAGTTCAGAGCTCTCCAGATATGAAAATAACCTTCAGATGGCAAAGGAGGTCAGTTTCATTCTTTCCTTTCAGATGCAAAGAGAGTGCATCAGAAGTTTGAAACGGTTGCTGTCATTGAATGGAATATAACTTTTGAGACCAATTTAATTTTCCATTTGCATGATAGCATTGCCAATCTTTGCGCTGCTGATCTTCTATGAGAAGGCTTGAGTTATGTCACGCTTTCTCTGTGAGGCTAGCAATATCTGTCAAAGTCTGACACATCCAGTTCATTTGAAAGAGCATTAAAAATGAGTGTGAAGCTTTAAGCACGCAGAGAGAATATTTGATTGTAGTACTATTGAAATAATTGGGATGCAAGCTACCATCTTTTAAAAATTAAGGGTCATGGTTGTTATAGTTACTGATAATTTTAGTCCCAGAATCCAATTTTAACAACCACTTATTAAACACCTATTTTGTACTAGGTGATGGGGTACCAAGATTGATAAAATTGGCCAGCCTCTCAAGGAAGTTACAGTCTAAACAATTGAATGATGGACTTAAATTGTCATTCTACATCCATGTGTTTGCTACCATGGAAGTGAAGCCTTTATGTTAATAAAATTTTGAGTCATCGGCTTTCAATAGAATATATTTCTGTGGCTACTATATTCCTCTTCCCCAATATCTAATTTGAATGTCTCTGACACCTAGAAAATAATTGGAGGTGACACTTAAGTTGTCCATTTTTAGAACTCATCTTTTGAATCCTGCTCCAAAAATTACCCCCAAAAAATGACACAGGGAAATTCAGATCATTTACTGCTTAGTATTTTTAAAACCCTTTAAGACTTACGTAAGTTCAGTGTTTTTTATTTTGATAATTCCTGTGTATAAAGTAACACCAGAATCTCAAAAATTCTTGGTTTCCTGCTTGATATATGCCATCCCGCTACTCTGCAACACCCCCCTCCCTCCCCATCACTTTCCTTCCTGTCTCATTTCTACTTCTTGTTTCAAGACTGATCGTCAATTTGCATTACCATTGCTACTATGGAAATTATGCCAAGCTACTGACCTGTGTCTCCATTTAGAATCTTCGTTCTTGCCTTCATAGGCCATAGCTCCTTTCTTGACCACCACTTCTTGCTTCCAATATAGCTGTCCATATCTATCTCGTCCCTCAAGAATCCTGATCCCGTTCTACCCTGCTTTTACATTGTGCCCTCTGGAACTCTTGATCTACATTGTTGATGTTTTTTCTATTGAATATAGCTTGATTAAATTTATGTCTGTCTACAAGTTGCAAGGGGGCAATATTGACATTACTGTGCTTATATACATCCTCTTTGGGACCTTCTTTTATTCTCTGTATAGTTTTGAAAAATATTTCATTGATATTTTTTCCTTTTTTCTTCTTTTTCTGCATATTACTATCAAAACATTCTCTTAAATGTTTCATATGATTCCTTCTCTCCAAATAAAAAACACCCTTTGTAACAAATAAGTATAGTCAAACAAAATAAATTTCTGTTGCATTGGTTACATCTAAAAATCTGTCTCATTCTATATCCTCTCTTATCTGTTTACTAAGTGATAGGAAATATGCTTCATGATCAGTCTTCCCAAATTGTAATCAATTTCTGCATTTGTTGGTTATGAAGTCTTTCAGAATTGTTTTTCTTTACAATGTTGTCATTTTATAAATAGTTTGCTTGGTTCTTCTCACTACATTCTGCATCAGTTCATACAAGTTTTCCAAGGTTTCTTTGAATTCATCCTTTTTATTATTACTTATGATACAATAATGTACCCTACTTCATTCTGCCATTTCCCAATTGCAGGACATCAGCTTTGTCTCCATTTACATGAGATAACAAAAAGTGCTGTCATAAATATATGTATTTATATATATACATATATAAATATACAAAATATAAATATATAAATACATATATGTATGTCTTACACTAGGGCTCCTTCCCTTTTGTTTTTGGCTATAGTTTCAAATTATTTTCCAGAGTTGCTGGACCATTTCACAGCTTCACCAGTGTGTGTCAGTATGCTCAAACTTTTTAGCAATTATCATTGCCTTTTTTCCCCCTTTTGCCAACCTGATGGATGTGAGATGGAATCTTGGAGTTGTTTTAATTTGCATTTCTGTTACTTGTGATTAGGAATATTTTTTTTTCACGTTTATTAATACCTTCTCTTTCTTTGAAAATTGCCTGTTCATATCCTTTGGCCATTTATGTATTGAGGAAAGGTTTTTATACCTATTATATGTAATATATCCTAAATACTAAGATTTTTATCAGAAATTTATAGCAAATATTTTTTTCCAGTTAACTGTCTCTAATTTAATTTTGGGCTTATAAAAATCCAAGACTTGAAATCTGCATCACTTCAGGGTTTTGTCCTTTCACAGTTCCCAGTCTCACTGCTAACATTCAAAGAAGCAGAGTTGGCACAGGCTTGAGTGGTAATCTGGACTTTAATACATCATCACACAAGCTCTTCAGATATCACTATTTAGGAAAATATCAGCTTTAAAAGCAGCCACAGTCTGCTACTTCATGGAGGAAGAGACACGACTGACCTCCTCTTTCCTCTATTTGTCAGTTAGGTAATAGATAAAGCAAGGAAGGAACTGTCATTTAGAACAAGTGAGAGGATCTCCCCCTAAAGCACAAATATGAGGAGCATGCATCTTGTCATGCACCTTCTTCCTGCAACTCAGATGGTCATTGGCCAGTTCTGGGGTTCTGTCACTGGTGAGTGGGTATACATCAGTTAAAGCCACAAGTTCTAATATTTAGACTCCCTCTGGGTTGTTTCTCTTACTCCAACCTTCTTCATTTTTCACCTGTTGGGTAGGTGACAATCTTTGTTCTTCCATGATTACTTCTTTTTGTCTGGTTGCTTATTTTATTTCTGTTAACTATAGGACTCCTTTAAGTTAAAGGTCGAAAGCAGTCTAAATAGTAAGATGTATAAGAACTTACCCATAGGCAGCCCTCCCCCCCCAATATCTCTCATTGCTTCATCTCTAAGTCCTTTAGGAAGAGTTCTAAAAGGTGGGTTACATGTCATCATGGAATGGACAACACACTTGCTCTGGAAGCTTGTGCCAGGGATGATTTCTTTGGCCATGGTAACCCATGAAACAAAGTTGTTGTTGTTCAATTGTGTCCAGTCCTTATTGGGGAAAAAATAGTAGAGTGGTTTACCATTAACTTCTCCAGCTCTTTTTTACAGATGAGGAAACTGAGGCAAGCAAAGTTAAGGGAATTTCCTGGGTCACAGAGCTACTAAGTGTCTGATGCCAAATTTGAACTTGAGAAGTTGAATGGTCCTGACTACAGGCCCAGCATCCTATCTACTGTGCCACCTTGCTACCCTATGAAAGGAAATACCGAGATCCAAAATCAGGAATCCCTCACACATACTTTTCAACTCAGCCTGGCAGAATAGGACTCTAGAAAAAGTGTATTTAAATGATTTAAACTTACTTTGTACAAACTATTAATTTTAATAGAAGTTTTGGTTAACATGTCAAGATCTAGAAGATCCTCTCCAATCCAAGGTGCCCAGTAGATTTGCCCATCAGGTTAGAGTGCTGTGAGGTCATGATAAACTCATGGATTTGATTGCTATGTGGACTAGTTCAATTCACCAACTAGTGCCAGGCGTTGTTGGCCCCTGGGGATGCAAAGAAAGATAGAAAAAAACAGCTCCTGCCCTCAAGGAGCTCACATGCTAGTGAAGTAGACAATATGTAAGCAAATATAAAATAATTTGAGGTGGGAGAAAATACTGACTACTAAAAGGGATCAGGAAAGGTTTCTCTGAGAGGTAGCACCTGACATGTTCTGTGAAGGAAGCTGATTTCAGGCATGGGGGTTAACACACAGCATGTCAGCAAACTGGAATATAGAATATGAAATGAGTTTGGAAATGTTGGCTGGAGCCAGACTGCCAATCTGAATTGTATTTCATCCCAGACTTGCAGGATGTTTTTTATCCTAGAGGCAGCTTAGGGCCACTGAAGCTTCTTTGGGGTGGGAAGTGTTATGGTTCAGGCATAAGTTTTAGAATGATTATTTTGGTAACTCTATAAATGGTAGGTTAGAAAGGAGAGAGACTGAAAGTAGGGAGGCCAGTTACGTGCCCTTTACAGTAGTCCAGGAGAGAGGGGATGAGTGTCTGAATTTGGGCTGTGACCCTGTTCGTGGACAGGTGGAGATTTTTACAAAATACAGTTTGGAGGCAGAATTGGCAGCTAAGTGGATAGAAAGGGTGAAGGAGAGGGAAGAATTAAGGATGAGTCTGACCAGGATGATGGATGACTAGGAGGATAGAGGTCATCTTGACATAAATAAGGACACGTGATGTGGTGTGTGTGTGTATGTGTGTGTGTGTGTGTGTGTGTGTGTGTGTGTGTGAGAGAGAGAGAGAGAGAGAGAGAGAAAGAGAGAGGGAGGGAGAAAGAGGGAGAGAGAGGGAGGGAGGACTTTGTTTTGTACATGGTTAGTTTGAGAAGCCCATGGGATATTCAGGTGGAGCTGTCTGGTAGCCAGTTGTTAATGACAGATTGAAGTTCAGCAAAGCAATTAGGATTGGATATAGATTTTTCAGTCATCTGCATAAAGAGAGTAATTGGCCCCTTGGGAATTGGGGGCAGGAGGAGAGGATTGTCTAGCCCAGAGACTTGGGGAATAACAACATTGATGGAGCAGGATATGGATCATGTTCTAGCAAGGAAGGCTGAGTGGGGGGTGCAGGGGAGAGCAGCATTTTTAGATTGAGGGAGCAGGTAGAATATGCAGAAGGGGAGGGTGGCCAGCCAACAGTGTTCAAAGTTCCAGAGGGAGGTCAGTGAGAATGAGGATTCAGAAAAGCCCATCTGTCAGGCTGGCCATTTGTTTTACCTGACTCTGCAGATTTGGCACAAGGGTTTCACTTTCTTCCCCCCCAGTTGGGGTGAGAGGCTAGGAATAAGCTCAGAATAAAAAAAAAAAAGAAAATTAAAGGACCAAAATGAAAGGAAAGGCCATCTGATCTAGCAATTAAGGGATGATTGATTAACCTCTCTAATGCCATACCCCTACCATTAACTGCAAATGTTGGTCAGGAGAGAATCTAGGTCAAACTGAGTCAAAGGCCTAAAATAAATGCAGTGATACTAAGAAGAAATAAATTATATCCCTACCGATACAGAATCAGCAGCACCACTATTGCACAAGGGATTTTGTTTCTTTCTCTTTTAATTCAGCACTATCGTGAGAGTTGAGATTGTCCAAAACGTGTCTCTTCTTTTCTTTGTCCTCCACGGCTTGCTTATTCTTTTGTATTAATATAGGACTATATTCTTTACATGCTACACCTTGCAGTTTTGAAATACTGGATCAAGACCCTGGTGAGTGATTTTTATCTTAATGGCTTGTGTGAGATGGAAAATTGCTCATGTCTAGGATGCTTTACTGTTTTAATAAGTGATAAAGACCACAAAGCAGGTGAAGTGCTAGCCATCAGGTTTGTACTATCATTCATTCTCTCTATTCGAGGTTACTTTGGGAAGGAAAGTCCTGTAGATAAAAAGATACTCACAGTTACAAAGTAGGTATGGTGCAGCCTACATGCCATTTGCACTGGGGCTACATAATAAGATATATGAAATGCCTGCATAAAGGAAATAGTTTTATGTTTAAGGAGAAAGGTCTGAACTGTGTTGTGTGTGTGTCACATACACACACACACACATACACCCCTTTTCATAGCTGGAGTGCTTTGGTTGGTAACGTTAGTGACTGTACTAAGGATTCAGAGTACTTGGAGACTAAATTAATTGCTTACTCTTAATAAATGTTCCTCTAGGTTAGCACTGGGATCATTGATTGGCTGGTGAAATTTATATTAACTTTCACCGCGTTGACCTGCTTTTAGAGAGAGTCTTCGGCAGGACTCTCTCTCCAATTATCTGAACGAATACAAAATTGTTTTAATTAAGTGGCAAAGCATAGGTGTCTTTAAAGCTCTTCTCCATGCTTAGTCAGTGGCTTGGATGCTCATTGATCAAGGGAAAGAACCTTATCTACAGACTCTTTTCCCTTTCTGAGTCTTCATTTTTGCTCATTGTTGATGTCATGAGGTCATTACTACATTAAAGATGAAAAGAATACAGTTTATTTGTTCAGAAACATTTTATTTATGCAACCTTTTTCCTTGTCACTCCTCAGTTTACCTTACCCCCCACCCCTATTCCAAATCGAACTCTACCTTTGCAAGAAAATATGGTTATGCAAGACAAACACAGTACACTGGCCATGTCTGAAAATGTGTGCTTTTGAGATATGTCTGTGTATGTATATGTAATGTAGGTTGTATGTGTAAAATATGTATGTATGTGTCTATGTATTACTGAGCATCTTTCTTTGGGGTATAAATCCAAAGCATTTTTATTAATATCACCTCATAAAACCTATGTAGTAACTCTACTGATATCCTATTTTATAGCTTGGAAAACTTAGAAGATTGTGTTTTTCCAAGGTCACTGGATGACTACAGTCTCCAATCTGGCTTCCCAGTGTTTTGTGGTTCTTCTATGTTGTAAAATAACTTCCTTCTCTGGGTACTGGTATTGCTCAAAGGTGGGCTCATGATTCTCGTTAAACATTTATTAAGCACTGTGCTAAGCACCTGGGATAAAAAAAGGAAGAAGAGTGCCTGTTCTTAAGGAGCTCCCAGCTTAACAGGGGAGACTCCACGCAAACATCTGAGTATAAATGAGCTATAGACAAAATAAATTTGAAAAAGGTGCTAGGAGGGAGGATCAGGAAAGGCTTCCTGGAGAAGGTGGGATTTTTCCTGGGATTTGAGGGAAGAAAGGAAGCAGAGATCAAGAAAGGAGATAGTCTGGTTATGAGGAGTACCTTAATACATGGTATTTTGATACTAGGCTAATACAATACCTGAAATGGAGTACATGCCTAATAAATGCTTGTCGATTGATTGATAGGGTGATTGATTACCAGAATACTGGACACCAGAAGATTCTTTCTTCCCCAACCCCCATTGGTCACAAGTTATGAGACTGTTTACTAAAGGACAGTGTTGGATCAGGGAGCACCCACAGTGATCATGGATCTTAGATTTTGATTTCATTTAGTCTTTATTTTACAGAGGAAGCTCAGAAAGTAAAATGAAGGTCTCACAGTTAATTGATGCAACTGGTTTTTAGTCCCAGAACCTTTGAGATCAAAGTCATTGCTTTTTTCACTTAAGGAAATCATGGTGCCCTCTAAGTACTGAAGCAGTAAGAAGGAGCCCATAAAAACACATAAAAATAAAATGGACCTGGCACAGAAGACACTGTGAGTTGGAGCCAAGGTGTGTCTACAAGTGAGGCAATGACTTTGAATGCTCCAGAACATTATTTCCTTGCAGAGTATTGGAATCCTAACTTTCACATAAGAATTGTGTGTGGTTTAGGAAGTAGAACTCTGCTTCATATACTCTTGTGGGCTGTTACAGTTGGTATTTGAGAAGATCCCCCCTCCCCCAACTTCTGACTCTTTATATTAGCTTATAGTACATTACTTAGTCAACTCCAATTGCTTGTCTCCCTTTAAAGGATGGATAGCATGGGATAGACAGCTGACTTTGGAGTCGGGAAGATCTGGGTTCAGATCGTTTTTCAGACATATACTGGCTCTGTGACCCCAGGCAAGTCACTTAACTTCTCAGCAAGACAGGCAACAATATGGCACTACTTAGAGCAGGTGCCAGTCTGCATTGATAGAATTCCCTTACCCAGATGTAATGAGAATGGGAATTTGAAGATCTTCCCTGCTTTGAAGATAAACTCTGCCCTTTAATAGGTTAAATATAGTCACATGGTGCTTGTGGTGGGAGGAGTTTGCTGAAGGGAAGCAGAGCCCACAGGAATCTGGTCAGAGCTAGTGAGATGGTGGGGGAGAGAGGACACTCATTAAGGAGATAGGTTTGTGAGTAAATATTGATCTTGTACTGGTTTGTGGGAAGGCTAAAGGATTCTATGGCTCTCCATGTTATTATGGCTTCTTAATATCTTTGGTACTATGATGGAATTGACTTACAAGTTTTGGGATTTGGTTTTTTGGTGTCTAAAATGTTTCAGTTCTGTCTTCTACCTGGAGAATCTGTTATATTTTGCCATTAAGTGTCTTGCAATATTTATAGTCACAGTACTTTTTTCTGATGCATGAATGTCTGTATTTCTAAGAATAATTCCCAGACAGATCACTTTGTCTCCTTTTGTTTAAATATGTAATTTTTTACTCTCAACTGACTGCCTGATGATGACCCCTTGTTCAGTTTCTATTCTACAATCATCACATTCAGCTTTCTGCACCTTTACATTGGCAGTCCCTGATGTTCTGATACAAAAATTTGTTATACCATTGCCTTTTTGAACTTGTGTCATTTCTTGTAAAGTGATTTCTGGATTCACATCAACTTTGCTTCCTGACAATTGCAAATGAGCTTTGAGAGAAGATGGGACTTTGATTGTAATAGACCCTTTCTGGGATTTCAAGTCCACATTCTCCATTTGGCTGAAATAAACATCTATAGCACCCTCCTGAGTTGAAGCTTTTAGATATCCATTTAATGAATCTATTGTAATGTTACCCATTTTGCTGTGTACTGTTAAATCACCATGAATACTTCCCAATGTAATATCCCTGGTAGCAGAAGAGAGAGATGACGGCTCTGGATACGGATACTCAGCTTTCAGTGAACTGTCTTCTGTAGATATCTTAACACAGCTCCCCTGTTCTGGCACCACACCAGGTTACCCTGCTGCACAGAAATCACAGGTCAACTCGTTAAGAAACAAAAACAAAAACATCCCAAAATTTCAACAGATCACAGCTAGACTTTATTATGAATTGGGAATTCATTTCACAGGTCTGATATGGTACGGGGACTTTAGGATGGGCAGTATTTCCTACTCTGTCCTATAATCTCTCTCCCCCAAACTCATTCTGTCCTCCTCAATCCTATGTCCTCCTTGCCTTCCTCAAACTATTGTTAACAAACATGGCCATTATTCTCTTGCCTATTAACATTATTTTCTTTCTTTTTCTTCTTGATCTCATTGCCAGGTGCTAGTGTTTCTTCCTAAAAAACTTTGAGCCAGTTGTTAACCATCTGTCACTTGCTCTCTTCTGCTCCCTCTCTATTATTATATATAGCTCTGTGTAGATATGTCTGTGTATGGGTGTGTATATATCATCTTAGGTACATAAGATTTATATATACATTTATAGCTACATATACATGTACACATGCAAAGATCACGTTATTGACTCACAATGACACAGTTGTGCTTGGAGATAACAGTGGTGATCATTTTATACACTTGCGTTATATCCTTATGTGAAATGTCTTTGAGATGTTTGACTATTATTTGAGATGTAGTCTCTGGTCATTTGGGGGGAGACTAGAATGGGCAGCTAGCTGGCACAGTGGATAGAGTGCCAGGACTGAAGTCAGGAAGACTCATCTTCCAGAGTTCACATCTGACCTTAGACACCATCTGTGTGACCCTGGGCAAGTCATTTAACCTCGCTTGCTTCAGTCTCCTCACCTATCAAACAAGCTGGAGAAGGAAATGGCAAGCTATGCCAGTATCTACCAGGAAAATCTCAAAGAGTCATACACGACTGAACCACAGCAACAAAGAATGAAGTGAATTGGACCATAAACATGAAGAGTCAGACATGACTGAACATCAAAAACTGAAGTGAATTGGTCCATAGGACAGCCAGATCTTTGAACTTTGGCCTTATTAATGTGGTGGTTTAACCAATCCCAGGCATTCTAGACCACTCTTAGCTGCATTTCTTTAAGTCATTCCCTTACTTCAATGTGTCTTATTCAGAAAAAGAAAAAAATCATCTTTATCATACAGTTCACTAAAAATTTGGTTTTGTAGAAGTCTTGGTTTCAGCCATTCTGGCTAGCTGAGATTTCCAGACAAGTGAATGTTAGCTCTAAAAGTTTTACATTAAAAAATGGAATTTTGCCTAAAATGTACATCCAAGAGGTACTTTTCTAACTTTTTAAATATAATTGACCACATTTTGGATTTTCTTTGGTGGCTTGTGGTCATCCTGAGGAATATTGAATATACTTGACATTATTTTTTCTTTCTCAGTCTCCCTTGACAGTACAGGGGACCCAGACATAGATAGCCTCTATTGACATGTAGCCCAGAGATGGATTTGTCCCTGAAGACTGACAGTCTATTCTATCTCCTGTATTTTTGTTGCTGCCTCTTGCCTGCTGTCCGAGTATCAGTTACTTGCTATCCTCTTCATTGTTTCTTATTACGGATGCTGCTTCTATTTAATTTTTAATCTCTCTGACTTGCCCCCTTTTTTCTCTTCCCTTTATGTTTTCTTGTATCTAATTTATGATTGACTTTTCCTACGTGTCTCAACTTTTGTTAGAAAAAGCTCATCTTCCATGGGCATTCTCAGTAATGGTAACACTCCGTTTGGACCAACCTAACCACAGAGCATCAGGTGGAATCTTTGGGTCTGCATTCTCCTCAGCAGTAATCATTTGTTCCTGACTGCCCATGGGCTGCTGCCTTACTGGACTACAAGATGCCTTCTCTACTCCCAGCACCAACCTTGAACCCCTTCTTCCTAGCTTCTTTTAGGTCTGGAGCTCTCTTCTGCCTGACTAGCTTCCAGAGAGCTAAAGTTTTACTCTATTTTTATAGTATCACTTCTTTCTTGAAATACCACAATTGTTCCTAGTAAAGAAACCAAATGAAAATTGCCCTTTGGCTTACAGATTCCTTTTAAGTAAGGTTAACTTACTTAGACTTGTGCATAGTTAGAGGACCTGAATTCAAATCCCAGCTTTGCCACAGTATGACCTTAAACAAATCTCTTCTCTCTCCTGACTGTAGTTTCCTCATTTGTAGAAGGAGGGGCTTAGACCCCTAAAGTCTCTTCATATATACTATCCCTTCTGCCTGGATTTCTCTTCTCTGCTTTATGCTGTTGTAGTATCTACAACCAAAATAGCCTCAGGTTTGCTTGCTTCATGAACCTTTTCTCATTGATATTCTTATCGGCATCATTCTAACTCTACCTCGTTGATATATGCATAGTTATCTTGTATAGTGGGATTGGTTGGGACTGGTTATAATCCAGGTATTAAAATCCAAACAACTGGAATAATCTTTGTTAAACCTTGGGGCATCTAGGTGATGCAGTGGTTAGAGCCCAGTGTCTGGAGTCAGAAAGACCTGAGTTCAAATCTAGCCTCAGACACTTACTAGCTGTTTGAACCTGGACTTAACCACTCTTTGCCTTAGTTTTCTCAACTGTAAAATGGGGATAGTAATACATCTATGTCTCAGGATTGTTGAAAGTAGCAAATGAGATGATAATTGTGTGCACTTAGCACAGTGTCTGGCATAGAGCAAGCAATTAATAAGTGCTTGCTGTGTGCACTTCCTTCTCCTATAGGGTGAATTGCATCACCAGGACCTCTCTGGTTCCAAAAAGAAGGGATTTTTTTTTTTGGAGGGGGGAGGGCAGGACAATTGGAGTTAAGTGACTTGCCCAAGGTCACATGGCTAGTAAGTATTAAGTGTCTGAGTCTGTATTTGAACTCAGGTCCTTCTGATTCCAGGGTCAGTGCTCTCTTCATTACACCACCTAGCTTCCCAAAGAAAAAATGATACAGATAAAGTGTGAGATTGTCATGCTGAATCAATTAATCAAGAAACTAAATATTTATTAAGCACCCACTTTGTGGCACTGTGCCAGGCATTTGGGCTAGAAAGGCAAGAATAAAATCATCCTTGCGCATTTGGAGCCTAGTTCTGTTGCTGGCATGCTGTACATTATGTTTATACTTCTTCCCTGTGGTCATCTCCTCAGGGGACACAGATTATAACTCCCCACAGCACATGGTTTTCATGAGCCTTAAATTCTCTCTCTTTGACCTGTTTTCCACATCAGTTGTTTTTGATAATAATAGTTAGTATTTATATAGTAGTTTAAACTTTGCAAAACACTTTGAAATATTATCTCATCCTCACAACAGCCCTGGGGGTGGATGCTATTTTGATTCCCATTTTACGGGATAGGAAACAGGCAGGTAGTGTAAGTGACATGCCCAGGGTCACATAGCTAATAAGTGTCTGAGCCTGGGTTTCAACTCAGGTCTTCCTGACTAGATCTAGCACTCTAGCTACTGTAGTACCTAGCTGCCTCATTTGATAGTGATGCCTCACATGTTCCTCTGATTTCTTAGTTAAAAAAAATTCCAACACACACACACACACACACACACACACACAAACTTTGTTCTAATATTTCTTCTTGTCTTCTTGAATCATTAAATTCTTTTTGCTCCATTCTTTTTTTTCAGGTAGTCCACTTTTGGGTCATTTTTTCTCATCTTTTATTTTTAATACTCTAATTTTTTTCTTGAGTTCTAATTTCATTTTTTTTTAAAATAAATTGCTTGATTTCCTTCATGCGTGTTTTGTCCTTGTGACCAAACTTTACTCTTTAATGAGGATTTCATTTCTTGTGGAGTTAGTCTCTTCTTCTAGCTTCATCTTTGGGTCTTCTCTTAACCCATAGGATTTCTCCATTGCACTTGAGGGTTTTCTTCTGTTTACTTGTATCTCTTACCTTGTCTCCAAGCTCTGTGCCCATCTGTTTAGATGAATCCCTGGTCCTATCCCAGCTGCATCTTGGAAGCTTCTACTGCTACCTTGTCACAGTTCTGAATGGGCTATTTGTTTCCTGGTTCTCTTTCTTACCCCGCTCTCACAGCTCTGACCTGTATAGGGAACAAGAACCACCACCACATGCTGCAATCCCTGTCTTGTGCTTTCTCTGTTTTCTGGTAGACCTATCTAGATGTCCTTGGCTCCTTCTCAGTCTCCTCCTTAGATAATCACCACCTGGGAATTCCCTTTGTCTTCTATGGAATATCAAGAGATCTCTGTGACTTCAGTCTTCCCAGAAAGCCTTAGGGGCACCTTGGCCTCACCTAATCTCATTAATCCCCTGGTGTTGATGGAAGAGCTTGCTGGTGTTACCTTTTGGGTTGATCGCTTCTTCTGGCTCTTCTTTTAATTTTGCCTGGAGAATCTCTCAGGGCAGCTGGATGTCACTATAAACTTTCATGTGGTTCTCCCTGGCATAGTTGAAAATATACTGTGGGCTCTCAGGACTTAATTAATTAAGCCTGGGCAGGATTTTAGATGGTACATGTAGCATTTGTTTTGAATACTTTTGAGCTTTATTAGGAACTCATTTATAACACAATGAAGGCAATCTTCATAAGTTCTTGGAGGTCTGATCTCTCAGTGCCAATATGAGTTATATGAGAAGGGGAGCTTGGAAATAGGTTTTTATAAGAAGTAATATTCTGTTTGCCGTATGTGCCAGAGTAGTCATTATTTTCATCCACAGAGTATAGGCTTCCTTTCAAAAGCAGTTCAAGGAGATGGTCCATTAGGATAACTGTAAATATTTAATTTGTTTTGTACTTTTCAGTTCCACCGAGAGTGTTCATTTAAACTGTGAGGACCCCTCAGGTTTCCCAAAAGTTCATTTGTTTCAGGGCAGCAAAATTGCATGGTCCCCAAGTGAAAATGGAGCCTACTTGTTTTAGATCCTTAATTCTCAAGACGCCGCTGCTCCCATTTCAGAAAGGCAACCATTTGCCAGCCTTCTCTTAATGATTCCTTTCTTGTTAAAAATTATGTTCATTAGTAAGAGTATTGGAAATGAATGTGGGCTCTTCTTGGAACCAAATGAGTGGAAACTATGTACAATTGACTTGAACAAGAGTATATAGATTCAGAGGAAAGTTCCCTTTTTCTTTTTGAAATTTCTTTTTGACCTCATTTTCCTTTCCTGCTTATCTAGGTGATCTGGGCCAGTTACTTAATCTCCTTGGTTGTCATATTCCTCACTTACCAATTGAGGCCATTGGAATATATGAACTCTGAGTTCCCTTCCAGCTTAGTTCTATCAATTTGTGCCCCATGCCCATGTAGAATTTTTGTTTCAGGCTGAGAAGGACACATAACAACAGTAAAGTACCAGTCATTTGGATTTACTCCTAAATCTACATTTAGAAATTAAGTGCAAGTATAAATAATGGAAAATATGTGACATGGAGAGGCCTATTACCATTCGTAAATCTGTATTTAACTTGTTGCATGTATGGACGCATCACTGATTCATCTTGTTGCTTTAGTACCATTTAGTACCATTTAGTAGCATTATCTTCTGCTGCCTCAGGAAGTAAGACAACATCATAATAATACGGCACACCAGCAGTTCTCAAAGTTCTTGGCTTCAAGACCATACAGTTGTACTCCTAAAAATTGAGGACTCACCCAAAGAGCTTTTGTTTGTATGGTTTATGTCTAGGGGTGTGCTGGTAAATGATTAACAACTGGTTGTCTGAGGGGAGATGACACACTTTTAAGTTTAATCTCCATCATTAACATTTTTTCTGTTTCCTTAAGTCTAGGCAATAAAAACAGTAAATCAAGCCCTGGTTTGTAGTGTTTGCTGATTTCTGGGATGTAAATGCTTACACTGAAAATTGAATAATTTGGAGAACCAGTTCAAGTTATCTCCAGCACAGCCGTGAGCATCTAGTAATATTTACTAGATTAGAAACAAAAACATCTTAGTATTATTATGAAAATAGTTTTGACCTTCAGGACTCCCTGAAATGGTTTCCTACACCAACTTTGAAAATCACTTGATGACTGTAACTCTTCAAACTTTCTTTCTTTTTCTTTCTTTCTTTCTTTCTTTCTTTCTTTCTTTCTTTCTTTCTTTCTTTCTTCCTTCCTTCCTTCCTTCCTTCCTTCCTTCTTCCCTTCCTCTCATCCTTCCTTCCTTCCTTCCTCCCTTCCTCTCATCCTTCCTTCCTCCCTTCCTCTCATCCTTCCTTCCTCCCTTCCTTCCTTCTTACCTTCCTCCCTTCCTTCCTTCTTTGTATATGTGTATATACATATATATGTATTGTATGTATTAAAAGCTATACTTAAACAATATTTATTCATTCATTTGATAAATATTCATAGAGTGGGAACTAAAGGCTTACAAAGAAGAAGAAACTCCTTGCCTTCATGAAGCTTACAGTCTAACGTACGTGTTTATCATTTTTCCCATCACCAAATTACACTCGGATTTTTCCACCGACACTCACTTTATCACAGTTTTCTTTCTTATAAGCATGCTCTAAGGATATTTTCTTTCTTTCTATTAACATTTAATGTTCTCTTTTCCCATTTTTTCATAGCATGTTTTACCCTTCTAGCTAGTTAATTTCCTAATCTTAATTCTTATATATTTATGGGCTTTAGAATGTCTACTGCCTGAGAAAATGGTTAATGTATTATATGCTTTGTCCTTCTCTTCCCTTTCTCTTTGACAGTTTCTCTTACCTCTCCCATTTCAACACCCTTTCCCCTAGCTTAGAGCTTTCCCTCCTTTTCCTTTCTTATAATTTTGGATGACTGGCTCCCAAATTCTTTCATATCCCCATCAGAGAAGAGGTATGACAGTCTTTCTTTACCTTCTGACTCCCTTGCCCTAGAACTTTGTTAGTTTTCTTTAAAATGTTCCAGGCGAAATCCATATTTCCTTACATTTCCTGCTTCCTGTAATTTCTCTAGAAATTTTGTTTCTATCTATCCTTGATCTCCTAATTAATTTCTATTTTATGGGTATAGATCAGTCTCCTTGGACAATTCTTTGTTTTAATTTCCTTGTTTTCTTTTCTCAGTCTTTATCCATTTTCTTTATCTTTCCATGGGCTACATCTTTTGCTTGCCCAAAGCATTTTTTTCTAGTTGTACCTGCTCCTTTCCTGCCAACACTTTGGCGTAGTGAGTAGAACTTTGAAGTGTGTCCTCCATCTTGTCCTCTTCTGACTTCTTCCCAGTAGAACAGAAAGGCATTAAAGCATCAGAACATTTATGCATTGATTATGCCCTGTCCATCTTCCTCCAGGCACAGAGTTGTGTTCTGACTATGTTTTCTGTTATTCCATAGGACCACAAAAGAAATTCATTTATGTAAGAAACATCCACAGCACAAATTGCTTGAATGGTCTCCACCCATTTTAAAATAATAAAGTTCACAGCTTTGTTCTTCCTTCATCGTTGTGCTTCCTTTTCTAAGTTCCCTTTGGCTTCTTCTCTCAAGTGGATGTTTAGAATTCTTTCCTTATTTACATCTTCAGAGCCATCGTTACTTCCTTTCCTCTACCTCCCCATTTCTATGACTTTTCAGTTGTTATTGATTCTTGTTTCACATAGAACTGGAATTAGACCTTAGAGGATCTCCAATCTAGTTCTCACTTCCGTATTTTATCAATGATGAAACTTCAGACCCAGAAAACTTAAGTGACTTGCCCAAGGTAACATATGCCACAAATTCTAACCCATGTCCACTGACTCTAAAATCTAGCTTTCTTCCCGCCATGCTAAAATGTTAGGAAACTGAGGAACAGCAACAAGGTTTACTGACTTGTCCAAACAAGCAACAGCTTGTTGGCAGTTAGAATTATTCTGTTCAATCCCAATCCTGTGATTACCCCTTTCACAATATCACACATACCTTGTTGCATTATGTGGGAGAGGGATAAGAACAGCGGAAGTTCAAGATAAGGATTTATTAGATTGATGAAGTGAGTTAGGGCCTCTTTATTCAGTAACAGTGACATAGTTGCCTGCGAGTTATAAAACTTCTCTTTGTAAAAGTTTTCTTACAGTGGATTGTTCCAAACCTGTTGAAAATTTATAGGTGCTAACTTGTTCTAAGATGTCCATTAGGACTCTGTGCTCCTGGAATTAATGAGAGAGATGATAAATTGACTCAATAATATCTGTGTCATTAAGAGAACTTATGCCTGAAATATTAATATAATTTCTTTTTTGGAATTATAGGCATTCCAATACAGTGAGCCATTAAGTAATTTAGGGTTAGTCTTGGCATCTTTTCTTAAATCACTGCAAGAAGATAAAATGCTGTGAATGTGTAAATCATTTGAAAAATCAAAACCACTATTTTGATTTCAAATGGTTCAGTTAAATATGTTTGTTTTGGAAATAAATTCTTTCAAGGTCCATTCCATTTCAAGGTCCTGACCATGCTAACCAGTATTTTGGTAGATCCAATACCACTGTTCATGTTTATGTACCTGTAGATTTTCAGAAAGTGAAGGAAGGCATATCAAAGATCTTCTGCCCATTGGGAAGCTTTTTTAAAGGCTATTCCTGTGACCGCTCCCCTTCCCAAAGGAAGTGTGTGTGTGTGTGTGTGTGTGTGTATGTGTGTGTGTGTGTGTATGCAACATGTATATGTATCTATTTTCTTTTCTGCTGGTCTGCTATGACTGCCTGACTTCTCACTAGCATCATCTGACCTTTGATGAAGGAACAAATGGCTAGGGACCCTGAGCAGGTACAAATATAAAGGAACCAGTGTTGAGTAGTGGATTGTGGGACTTTGAGTGAGAAGACTTGAGTTCAAGTCCTGGGTCTACTGTGTGTGGAAAAGTCACTGTACATCTTTAGATTTTCTCATTTGTAAAATATGGATGCCGATATAATCCTGAGGTTGGTAAGGCTCAACTGAAATAATGTATGTAATTCTAAGAGGCTTTAGAGGTGACTACTTCATGTGTCAGGTGCACTAGTTCTTGTCAATGTCTGTACTAAACCCTCATGTCTCATCTTGTAACTTGATTTATTGCTGTATTAATTCTTATCTCATATTCTAAGGCAGTCAAGGGGTATGTTTTAGCATTTCCTCATAAGATAATGGCAATGAAAAATCTCTTCTGTTAATTAGTAATATCTGAGCCCCTTATTTATAAAGTAAAATGGAGAAACATCTATTTCCATAAGCTTTCTTTTCTCTTTCTGAAGCCCCTTAGTCTCATAGGCTAAATAGTAGTGTTAACTGGATGTACAATTTATTCATATTGTAACAAATAGTGTGAAGATATATTTTAATCAATTCATCAGAATATTACAGTGAGAAAGATCACAGTCAAAGTCACCTGTAACCATCTGGTACAACTTCTCTGCAACTCTGGAAATATAGTCCTACCATTCAGTTCTTTATGGGTGTCAGTCACAGTCTGTCAAGGATTCTCTTGAAGGTACATTCTCCACACCTTAAGAATTACATTCTGTTTTTTCAGAAAATATCTCTTTAGTCTACGTCAAGGATGATGCTAACTCTCCCAGTCTTTCAAGTAAAGAGATTCTGTTAAAAATTTTCTTACTATAATGTCTCTACCATCATGTCAGCAGTCAACCTTAAGAAGACAGTTGAGCTGCCCTTTCCCATCCAGATTCTAGTCCCTTTTGAAAATACAGAAATAGCATTTGTATTCTCTGTGGGAGGGGCTGTTGAAGGTGTTGTTACATAATATATCTATAAAGCACTTCATAAACATAAAGACAGCATCTGCTTAGAAAATAATAGTAGTAGTAATAATAATAATATATTTTGAAGGGGGGAGGGCAGGGCAATTGGGGTTAAGTGACTTGCTTAAGGTCACATGGCTAGTAAGTGTTAAGTATCTGAGGCCGGATTCGAACTCAGGTCCTCTTGACTCCAGGGCTGGTGCTCTATTCACTGCACCACCTAGCTGCTCCAAAAATAATTATTATTGAGAATGAACCAATTCAAAAATTTATTGTCAAACTTATAGCCATGAAATCTATAAGTATTTATAATTAAAATGTACTTTCAAAGTCAAGGAAAAATTTTTGAAGATGAGGTTACTTACAAGGTAGACGTTTAGAATCTAATTTCTAATTCCTCACTCCTTTTCTCCTCGCTTGCTTCTTCCCCATCCCCTCCTTTTTCCTGTAAGTAAGGTTTTTAGACCTGATTTGCATTTTTGAAAAATGTAACATCCTGAGGTCAAATTAGAAATGTTTTGAGTCTAGGCAACATTAGACAATTTGAAGGAAATGCTTTATTTTTAGTGCATTTATTCAGGGACTGGACTGCCTTTTAAAAACCTTAAGAAGTCTTTGAAAGCAGCTTTTATCAATAGTTTCATTGTTGTGGCACGTAACCATCTATAACTAAGCCCCTGATTTCTTTGAACTTAGGATCTCAGTTACAGTGAGCTTATAAAATGACATGAAACAAGGAGGCCTGGGATTTTTGAAAGAAGACAAACTGAAGTAAAAGGAAAAGCTGCTATGATGTATTTTCATTGCCAGACATCTTTTTTTTTTTTTTT
>CM053592.1:22202907-22247454 GCA_028646515.1 Pseudochirops corinnae
AGCACTGGCCTCAGAAAAATCACTTAGTCCCCCTGCTGTCTGCAGGCTGCGGGCGGGAAGCTACAACGCAGGTGCGGGTGCAAAACCTCTGCCTTTCGCTTTTCCTCTCTGGAGGCCTTGGCCGGACTGCTTAACTCTCCTAGATTCGCAATCCCCACTGAGCTAATTCTGAAAGCTGCTAGCAGCTGCCGCTAATCCGCTCACCTGGGCTCCTCCCGTCCAGCCGCCCCCGGGGCACAGCCGGGCCTTCAGGACAGGCTGGTTTCGGTTCACAGTGCTGATATGGTTCCGCGTAGCCGAGCTGACTTTAGTGGGAAGTATCTTTGTGTGCGTTTTGGAGTTCTAGGATTGGTTTAGAGTCCTATTTCATGGGTATTTTGGGGTGGCTATGTGAGAGCTGCAATATGTTGCTGCTGCTATGCTGCCATCTTGGCTCCGCCCTCCATTGCCAGACATTTGAAATGGGAAACTGAGGCACTGTGCATTTTGATCTCATCTGTGTATCACTAATTTGTTATGATTTGATGTTTTTTTGTCTCCCTTAGGTAAAAGGAGATGTACCTAATTTCTGTAATAAGTGATATATACTAAAATATACTAAATAGTCTGTCATGAAGACAGACTATCTTGAAATCTTTGTATCTCTCTTCAGTGCCCAATGAAGTACTTTGCACATGATGCTTATACATATTTGGTGAATTGAATAATGCAGATGTACATGCATGTATCCAGAAGACCAATACCATTAATGCCAGTCTTCATCTTATTATGGCATCAGATCAAGAAGGGATTCTTTCTTGTAGAACTTCTTTATCATCAATCCCATTAGAATGTGAGACCCTTGAGGGCAAAGACTCTTTTTGTCTTTATTTACATTGACAGAGGTTAGCACAGTGTGAGCCTTGGTTATCTCTTCCAGTGCTCCTTGACTGAATCAATCACATTATCACATTTTTCTATGGGCTTGAACCGTTATTCATCAATATTTAGAATTTGATGAGTGTTCAAAGATGGTAAACGTGCTAATTTTCCACTTTTCAACCTAATGGTCAGATTTGTTTGTTGAAAAAAAAGCCAGAAATGAACACAATTGAAGCCAAAGACAAGGAGATCCTCAGTAGTCATTGGTGCAAATTCAATTGGTAGTGTTGCCCTATCTCTCGGGTCATGTGGAGTGAGTGAGTTGGCAATCTCCTTCTGGTTCCCTCTCCTTTACATGTGGCAGGTTTAGTGATTTCAGAAAGAGATAGTCCTAGGAAATCGGGGGAGTCTAAAATACACATTTCTTTGCATCCTTAGTGAGATTGATTCATTTTGTGCCCTTTTCTAATATCTGTCATTGGCCATGCTCTGTTGATTTTTACTTCACAATATATTGCTTATAATCTTAATTGGAAGGGACTTCAGAGGCCCAGTTGTGTAATTTGTCGCTAAATGAGAATCCCCATATGGCATTGCTGACAATTGGGCGTTCAGCCTCTGCTTGAAAACTTGAATAAGGAGACCCCACTACTTTCTAAGGCACTCTCTTCTACTTTTCCGTAGCTCTAGGAATTGGGAGGTTTTTTTTCTCAGCATGGAGCCTAAATCTGTCTCTCTAGCTTCCACCTGCTGTATTTCTGCTCTTTGGGCCCAGGCGGAACAAAACTAACCTCTCCCTCTTATACAGGACAGCCCTTGAAATTCCTGAAGAGAGTCAGCTGCCTGTCTTCTCCAGGTTGAGATCCTCATTTAGTTCTCCTGATTCTCATGTGATATGACCTGGAAGCCCTTCATCATCTTGATTACATTCCCTGGATACTCTGTCTTTATATGACTTTTCTCGGTGTTCTCTCTATCTGGAATGCCTTTCCACATCGTTTCTGTTTTTCCAAACCTTCCCTTCAATACTCAGCTCATCTTTCCTTACCTACAAAGCATTCTCAAATGACTCTGGTCCTCCATAGGGACCTCTCCTCCTCTGCAATCATAGAATTACTTTCTGTCTACATTACTTGTCTGATAATGAAATATATCCCTTAAATGTGTTTTTTTTTTTTTGGCTGGGACCTATGATTTCTTCATTGTAAAGAATGTCCATTGAGGAATGGTCCCAGTGCAGATCAAACATTCTCCATGATTTAGAGTCTTAGAATTTTCTGGGGGCAAAGAGAGGTTAAGTGACTGCCCAGGGTCACACAGCCTGTGCCAGAGGCAGGTCTCCCTGACTCTCTATCCTATATATAATAATGATGCTTCTCAAACTGTGTATGTAGGATTTGTAATATCTCTTCTTTTGTTCATCTCTATGGTGGTTTTGCTTTTGTATTATAAACTTGTCACGTGTTCTTTGCTTTTCTAGGAACTCTTTAAGTCAAGGATTTTGCTTTTGTACCTCCTGTGATGCCTAAAACAGTGTCTTGTATGTGGTGTGTCCTATTTAGTAATTATTTGGTAATTCAACTATCTTTTTTTTCTCTCCATAGGATGAGAAAAGGGAATCAAGTTCATGTACTTGTTTAAATGGGCCCAAACTTTCAGAAATAGGCACCATTGCCTGGATGATCACTCTCAGTGATGCCCTCCACAACTTCATTGATGGTCTAGCCATTGGTGCTTCCTGCACCCTATCTCTTCTTCAGGGACTTAGCACCTCCATAGCAATCCTGTGTGAGGAGTTTCCTCATGAGTTAGGTAAGAGACTTCTCCTCAGGGCCAGAATCTATTTGTTCTGGTGTGATTTTAATCAAATGCATCATTGAAATGCCAGGGACTTGAAATCCTGTGTGCTATATTCAAATGAAAGAAAAACTGTGACACCTGGTGATCATTCCTTCTTGAAGCAACATCCTTCTACAATGTAATTCATTTTGCATTTTCTTGTTCTCTCTTTCCAGGTGACTTTGTGATCCTACTCAATGCGGGAATGAGTACCCGACAAGCTTTATTTTTCAACTTTCTTTCAGCATGCTCCTGCTATGTTGGGCTAGCCTTTGGCATTTTGGTGGGCAACAACTTTGCCCCAAATATTATTTTTGCACTAGCTGGTGGCATGTTCCTCTATATTTCTCTGGCAGACATGGTAAGAAGGTTTTTTACTCTCATTTTAATTATACATTAAATTCTAGGAATGGCTAGGCTGCCTCCCACAGAGAGGAAAGAAAGGCACGTTCTCCAGGGAAACTCATGATGGAAATTTAAAAATAAGAACAACAACAAGAAACCCAAGCCAGCCAGTTGTTTAAAACTCTTGGAATGGTCTTGGGAATAGTAGTCAGCAAACTTGTAAAGGCAGGGTGGTATAATGGATAGATGGCTGGACTTAAAACCTGTCTCAGGTGCTCTTAAAGTCATTGGTTCTCTAGGCAAGTGGTGTCAAATTCAAATCCACGTATTGACTCAGAAAACCACAAATGAACATTATCTATGTTGTATTGTACCTTTATTTATTTATTATTCATTCATTCATTCATTCATTCATTCATTCATTCATTCATATATATATGTATGTATGTATGTATTTTGTTAAATAAATGCTGGTTCAGCAGCACTTGGAAGTTGTACTGTCTACACGTTAGATACCTCTGCCCTAGAGAGTGTCAGACATTACCCGTGACTTTTTTTGGCCTGAATTGTAGAAATTCTTCCCTCAGCCCTTTTTGTTCGTTTTGTGCCAGAGAGTTGGTTTTTGTTTGTGTCTTGCTCTTGTGGTGATGCATAGTTTGATGATTAATACTCTGAATGGTATATTTCTATATCTGTGTAGTGAAAATCTTAGCCAGCTCCATACGTGTACTAAATATAGCAACTTGGAATAAATGGAATAACATATGAGACATTTCCTGAAAAGTTCAGGTTGTGTCTCTTTGAGTGTGTGTGTGATTACAGAAAGGCAGCTAGATGATTCAGTGGATGGAGTGCTACGCCAGGAGTTAGGTAGACCCGAGTTCAAATCTGGCATCAAATAGTTATCTAACTCTGTGACCCTGGGCAAGTCACTTAACCTCTGTTTTTCTTAACCTACTGGAAAAGAAAATGGCAAACCAATTCAGCATCTTTGCCAAGAAAACACCATGGACAGTAGGCACAAGGTCAGTAAGAGTCAGACATAACAATGAATACAGCAGTTCAGGCTGGAAGAAACCTTAGAGATCATTTAGTCTAGCTCTGTCAGTTTATAGATGAGGCATCTGAGACTCAGAGGGGTTACATGAGTTTTTCAAGATCATATAGGAAATAAGGAGCAGAGAGGAGGTTCTCCTAGTCCAGTGCTAGACCCACTTCATGATATCTTCTGATATCTCAGTCCTGGTGTAGAGTCAATTCTGGGTCCTTGAGTGCCATGCCACTGGAATGCAAAATTTGACAATCAGTCTTGGAAAGAGTTAAGACTCAGGGGCAGCTAGGTGGCACAGTAACTAGAGCACTGGCCCTGGAGTCATGAGGACCTGAGTTCAAATCCAACCTCAGACACTTAACACTTACTAGCCATGTGACCTTAGGCAAGTCACTTAACCCCAATTGTCCCACCTTCCCCCATCCAGAAAAAAAAAAATAAAGAGTTAGGACCCTGCTGCAGTTTGTTCATGTGAAGACCTAGCTGAAGTCAGGGAGACTCATCCCCAGGGTAGCTACAGGGTTGTTATTACTACCATCACCACCATCACCACCATCACCACCATCACCACCATCACCACCACTACCATAACCACCACCATAACATCTGAAGATCATTTTCTGAGGTGTTGTGATCTGCATTCAAAGAAATTGAGCAAAATCATAGGTTGTTGAAGTGAACACCTATACCGTATTACTGGGGGATGATTTAAAACTAACTGCAGTGGTTAAAATTCTCATAACAGCTTGGAGAATCTGCGTACCAGTATCTCCAAGTGACTACAAGTTGTGTGTGTATCACATCCACACAACCACACATAGACACACCCACTTCAATAAATCTTACATATTTCACTGGAGTGGAGGTGAACTCAAGTTTTCAAAGGAATGCTGAGAAGTCCTGCAAGATTAGTAAGACTTTAAATATGGACTGCTGACTCCATTAGACTATAAGCATCTTGAAAGCAGGGACTTTTTTTTTTATTTTGGTCTTTGCATCCTCTGTACTTAGCAGAGTGCCTGGCACATATTAAGTGCTTAGTAAATGGTCATCGGATTATGACATACTTTTGTATCTGTTGTCTGAGGGTCAGCCCATCTAAGCATAGAAAGGCTTATCAACTTGGCTTCCATTAGAGGACATGTTTGGCCAGAGGAACTTTCATGGTATGGATCTTTCCACTATGAAGAGAATGGAAAGATTGTGACCCTCATTAGTAACAGAAGGAGGACCCATGCCCAATGAAATGGATCTTTGAAGTAGTGTGTGTGTGTGTGTGTGTGTGTGTGTGTGTGTGTGTGTGTGTGTTTGGTTCTAAAGCTGCTCTATTGGAAGGCTACCTGGCCAATTAAATTGATCATAGGAAGCTTTCTAGAGGATGAAACTGCTCAATGTGCCAACATTGAAACTCTACTTTTAGAGGTGGTTGGCCAGTAATGATTTCTAATGATCTTATTTACACCTTCTTGCCTCCAATTTGAGCCTCTATTCTTCAGTGTCCGTATTCTACAGTGTTGAATGTTGTCAGGTTTCTCTTATGTGAACCCTAGCAGGCAAAAGGAGATTTTTACCTCATAGTTCACAAAATTCTTCTTTCTACCCTGTTGGACCATCCAGATCCTTTATAAACACGTACCCCATAACATCATGGCATAGTGGGCAGAGAATTGACTTTGAAGATAGGAAGACCTGAGTTGAAGTCAGACCTCTGCAATGTCCTAGATGTCTGTGACAACCCTGGGCAAGTCACTTAACCCAGAGGTAGCAAACAAGCAATCTGTGGCATCATGGTCTGTAACCCTCCAGATAGCAGTTCTCAACCTGTGAGTCGCGACCCCTTTGGGGGTCGAACGATCCTTTCACAGGGGTCACAGGGGTCTCCTAAGACCATTGGAAAACACATATTTCTGATGGTCTTAGGAACTGAGACACCGCTCCTCTATCCATCTCCAGGTGGGTCTGCCCACATGCAGATACACCCACATACAAGTATTAAAGGGTCGCAGCATTAGGAAGGTTGAGAAGAACTGCTCCAGATGGAAGGATTATTGGAAAGTAGTTTAAAACATGAATAATAGGTGACATAATGCAGCTAACATTCATATGTGATTTTCCCAGTCAGCATGCACCCCATGGAGATGCGTATGTACAGTTTGGTGGCCTTGTTTTTATTTCATATTGACCCCACTGTCTTCATGTCTCTATTCCCTGAGACTCCAAGTGGCTTAGATGGTGCTGGTCTGCATTACAAGAGGGGACTTCCTTACCTTGGAGTTCTTTATACCAATGAAATCACAGGTCTAGTCCCTATCCCTATAACATATTACTTGATCAAGATGTGATAATCTTATTAGTAATATAATTAAATATTCATAATAATATAAAATATTAAATGAAAAATTAATATAAAACACAAGTTAATATAATTATCTTAAATTTTAACCTTATATGATGTTTTTTGCTTTGCAAAAATTTTCCTCATTTGTTATCTCATTTTTTTCTTGCCATGACCTTACGAGGGTACCCGTAATTACTGTGATTGCTTGAAGGTTCTCTGAATCTTTATACTGGTGGGTATTCACAAATGGATTATGGTCTTTAACCACCATTTGGGGGGAACTGTCTGAATGATGACATTTTCAGATATTACCCCAGAAATTTAGTGGAGCCACTGCACCTGTTTTTAATGGATTCATTTATAATGAAGTGTTGTAATTTGCATCTTGGCAGAGTGGTAACTAGAACCAAAGACATTCTGTTCTAATGGAATAGAGAAAAAGGAATTAAAGGGTTACCATGTAGGGGAGAGCAGAAATGAAGACAAAAGATGTAGAGACATCTCAGGATCTTATTATGAGCCTTCCGATGATTCACTAATTTTATTCCATTAATGATGATGTCAGTTTTTCCACTCTTGGTGATAAGGCACATTTTCTTCTGCAGTTTCATTTGTTCTGATGCATTTCAACAGCTTAATTAGACCATTGAACCAATGATTCATCATTTGATATGATGGGAAAAGGCTCTGGATTTGTAATTAGAAGGCACAGGTTCATGACCTGACTCTTTTCCATGTGCGTCTTTGAGTAAATCCTGGACCTCACTTTCCTCACGTGTAAGATGAAGCAATTTTACTGAATAACATCTAAGGTCCCTTTCAGTCTTAATTCTATGATTCTGTGAATTTCAGACTACAGTCTTATTTCACCACAAGATGGCAACAGTTCTCTAAAAATCTGTCTTTCTTTTTCCTTAGTTCCCAGAGATGAATGATATGCTAAGAGAAAAAGTAACTGGAAGAAAAACAGATTTAACCTTCTTCATTATTCAGAATGCTGGTCTGCTAACAGGATTCACAGCTATACTTATCATTACCCTGTTTGCAGGAGATATTGAGTTGGAGTAATCTGACTTTGGAGATGGCATAGTTAATGAAGACAATTAACCGATAAAAATATGAAGAATTCTTTTAGTCTGCACAGGGCTTTCAGTTGATCTACTGAGTTAAAAGATAACGATGTTTTCTTTTGCAAGTCCCAGAAGACCAGTTAGCTAATGGTTCCAGGTCTGCAAAAGGGCTCATAAATCATATGTTATAAAAATAAATCCAGGAAAAATTTGGAATTCAAAATCTTGTAAAAAAAATGAATGCTAAAAATTGTCTTGATGTGTAATTGGGGAAAAAAAATAAAATACCATTAAAAAATAAATCCAGAAGTTGGATTTTCTTTTCCCATTAAATGCAGCTTACCAGTTCCTTGGTAAAAAGTATTGCATGTTATATGGAACAGAGAACCACCAGTCAGTTGAGCTCCATGCATTCCATGACTGGCAAATAAGTCATGAAGGTGAAGAAAATTTATTACAGGTTTTCCAAGCCTTAATAATGCTGGTATGAGAATAAAAGCTCAAGTGGTTTCAAGGCAGGTTAATTCTCATTAATTTGTTGCAGTGATTTTATGGGCAAACCCATCAAACCATGGAAGAGAATCAAAACTATTTCAGCACACATATAAGAGATTCTGAGATCTCAATTATTAATTAATGCAAACAAGAAAGAGACCACTTTCTGCTTTTGATCTGCTCTATTTTTATGTGGCTCAAGGACTTGTAGATTGATTTTGAAAGCCCCTTTTAAAATTGGAAAAAAAAAACCACAAAAAATCTGAACATTCTAGACATTCCAAAACGTTTAATTAACCATGTACACTCTGAATTTTATCAATATTTTATCCCAACGGGTCAATGTCACCTAAAGTTGGCAGAAGATTTTATTCTAAAGCTAGAATTGCCTTTATGGCATTCATAAGTTTTATTTTGGCTTATATTGTTACTGAGTGGTAGATCAGCATCGAAGGAGGTGATAATTCTCAGTATCACTGTATGATAAATATTTCTTTTCTCGAGAGATTGCTCATGAAAAGAAACAGTAAAATTTTAAACAATTCTAAAGAAGGGTTAAATGTTGGTTCAGCGAGGTTTTTATAAATGCATAAAAAACAGCTGGACTGTTGTTACAAGTAAAAGTTTAATGGAAGGATGTGGTCACAGTTTCCTTATGGGAGACTACCTGATCTTTGGAAAATTGCCTGTTTTGTTGTTAATTGATCTTTTTTTCCTTTATAGTTTAAGTACCTCAATACAAAATAACTCAGGTTATTTTTCTACATTGTGATAAAGATATGGCAGAGAGCAATCTGTCCAGTTAGGAAATTAATGCTACTGGTGAATTGGCTTAAATGATTTTAACTTTGTATTTTGTATATGTGTGTAGGATAATTCACACTCCCATGTCACCTTAAAAATTGTTTTAAAATGTGAAAATGATTGTTTTTGAAATTGGTGATCTTTCCTTTCCAATTTTGTACAGTGTTTTTATGCAACAATAAAATGGAATTGATGAACATGTTATGTTTTATATGTTACATGACATAGATAACAATTTTTCAAAGTTTTCAGTCAACTAAATAGTAAATTTTTTGAAACTATGAATTGATGGTATATGTAGCTTCGTTTCAGAAAAAAATAAACTTTGATATATAATATTCTGAATTTCTTGTGAGAACAATCAATGCTGACTACAAATTTGTGCTTACGCTACAAATTTGTGCTTTATCATGTCAATTTAGTCTTCACTGCAACAAGGCAATCCTTTTATATCTCCATAATTGACTCACTACCTCTCTCACAGCTGTTTTCTCAAACCCTTTCATCCCTTCTACCTCTGACAGCTCCCCCACAATCTCTGCTAGGAACATGCTTCATATTTCACTGAAAAAAAATGAGATTATGCTGGGAGCTCTTTCTTCTCTGTTGCCATATCACTCAGATGCCTTCACCACTGTCACCTTCACCTCACTCTCGAATGAAATATGTGTCTTTGCCAGGGCAAACCTCTTTAATTGCTTACTTTATTCCATTCTGGTTTTTTTTTTTTCCATTTTTAAATAGCAAATTTTTTCTTCTATCATCCCTCCTCTTTCACTAATCTTCAGGTAAGTATCTTCCTGATACCTATAAACATACCCATGTATTTTTCATCTTTTAAAAAAACTTTTTTATTACTTTATCCTTACTACCCTGTATCTCTCTTTCCTTTTGTGGGTGAACTCCTCAGTAAGGTCATCTACAATTAATCCTGCTTCTTTTCTTCTCACTCTTAACTCTTAGGTCTACCTTTGGACCCTATCATCATCTAACTGAAACCGCCTTCTTCAAAGTTCTCAATAACATCTTTACCAGATCTAATGGCTTTTTCTCAGTCTTTATCTTTCTTGACCTCCGTAGCCTTTGACACTGTTAATCACTCTCTTTTTTGACCTTGGATTCTCCTGGTTCTACCTGTCTGATTGTTCTTCCTTGGGCCCTTTTGCTGTATCTTTACTAGTTCACATCTGCTAAATGTGGGTGTCTCCCAAGACTCTTATCCTATACCCTCTTTTCTTCTTCCTCTATACCAACGGTTCTCAACCTGTGGGGTGGAACGACCCTTTCACAGGAGTCGCCTAAGACCATTGGAAAACACATATTTTGATGGTCTTAGGAACCTCCTCTATCCATCTCCAGGCAGTTCCACCCACATGCAGACACACCCACATATGACTATTAAAGGGTTGTGGCATTAGGAAGGTTGAGAACAGTTGCTCTATACTATTTTACTTGGTGATCTCATCAACTTCCATGGATTCAATTGTCTCAATGCAGATGATTCTCATTTATTCAACCTTAACTTCTCTGTGACTACTAGTCTCACATCTCCAACTGACTATTGGACACCTTAAACTTGATATCCTATAAATATTATCTAACATGTCTAAAACGACTCATTTCTTCCCTTTTTCTAACTTCCCTCTCATTGTCGAGGGCACCACCAGCCTCCTGGTCACTCAGGCTCAAAACCTAGACGTTGTCCTCTACTCCTTACTTACTATATCCAATTAGTTGCCAAGTCATGTCAAGTGTACCTTCACAACAGCTTTGGTATATATATCCTTCCCTCCTGTGACACTGTCAGCACCATGGTACAGACCCTTCCCACCTCATGCCTGGATTATTGAAATAAATAGTCTTCTGCTTAATGTCTTCCTACTTCCACTCACTTGCCAGAGTGATCTTCCTAAATTGCAGGTCTGACCATGTAATTCCAGTATTCAATGAACTCCAGTGGTTCCTTATTGCTTCCAGGATCAAATATAGAATTTCCTGGATTTTAAAGCCTTTCATAACCTGACACCGTCTCACCTTGCTAGTTTTCTCCATGTACTCTAGAATTGTTACACTAGCTTTCTTGTTCCTCCCACGTGACATTCCATGTCTTAAAGAGCATTTTCATAGGACCATTCCTCCATCTCCTCCCTCTCTGGAATTTTCTACCTCCCCATCTCTGCCTCAGGTCTTCCTACTCTAATTCCCCCTCCCTTCCAGCTAAAATCCCATTTTCTATAGTAAGCCTTTTGTCACACTCCTTAATTCTATTGTTATTTCCAAAGCGGAATTTGCAATAAGCTAAATTATTCAGGACCTCTTAGCTTAGACTTTGGGTTACATAGGTCCATTTCTTTTTTGCTTTTATATCTTTACTACCACAGTGTTAGCTTCTGAACCAGAAAGGAGGTAGAACAAAGTGGAATGGACATGAAGAACCAGATACTTTTCTCAGAAGCCATGATAAAAGATAATGAGGTCGGGGGAAATTAGTAGCTAGCATTTTATACCATCATCAAATTCCAGTTCTTTAGGCTCTTCCCACAATTCTTAATTTAATAAGCACAGTATTGTCACTATGGGTACTCTTCCAGTGGAGTGGGTATCAACTCTATCACTTAGTAGATGGCCTTTGAGAGTTGATGTGGCTGAACACATCAGACCTTTATGGATATCCTGGTCTGGTTTGGCAAGCAGAGATATCTCCATCATTAAGTCCATACTTGAACTCTTTCCAGTTTAGGAACCAGCAGAGTTTATGCTCTGCTGGCATAGCCTTCAAGAACCTAAAGGTCACCTTCACCCACTGAGAAATTAGAAGACTTCATCTAAGAACTATTGTCAGATACACAGACATGAGAATCCTTACTATTTAGAGAAGTACATTCTTAGTAGTTACTAACTTAATAATAGGGACTGGATAGGGAATAGGAACTAGTCACCCTGCTTCTTCAACTGTGGGTTGCATTTCACAATTTAAGAGGTGCTGAAGGGGTCTTGAGTGGAAAAAATTTAATAAACCTTAGCAGCGGCTTTCAACCTGTCAGTTGCGGCCCCTTTGGGGGCACAGAGGTCACCTAAGACCATTGGAAAACACATATTTCCAATGGTCTTAGGAACTAAGACACCATTCCTCTGTGCATCTCCAGGCAGGTCTGCCTACATGCAGATACACCCACATAGGAGTATTAAAGGGTCGAGACATTAGGAAGGTTGAGAACCACTGCAAGGAATCCAGGGTAAAGATATTCCTTCTAGCAGTTCAAGCCTGTGTCTTTTCTGCAATGTAGACTCCTTAGAGATTAAGTAATTTATCCCATATCAGTATTTGTCAGAGACAGGACCTGAATCTAAGTCTCCTTAATTTTGAGGTTGGCATTCTGTCCACTGACTAACACTGCCTTTGGTCCTGTTAATATAGACCAAACTTTAATAAAAATATAATAGGCTGTATTTATATGGTTATTTGTTATTCTGTATTGAGCACTGCATCATAGTGTTGATCCATTGTCCGATCATCTTTATCATATAATTTTAGAGACTTTGTTTAAAAAGTTTGCTACATATAGATAAAATGTTTAAATATACTATCTATACTGTTTCATGATTACATTTTGCATTATTGATTGCTCTATCATTTGAGTTGACAAATTGCTTTCAACCCTTCTAAATTGAAATGAAAGAATAACAATTAGTTTATATAACTTACCCACTCTCTAATTCCATCGTGTCACTTTTCTTACAACCTTCTCTAGGGGAATAATTTGTTCAACAAACATTTAAGTGCCTACTGTATATCTGGAACTTTGCAGGGTTATGGATGTAAAGATAAAATCAAAATAGTCCCTGCCCACTTAGAAGCTTACATTCTTGTGGGTAGGTACCATGTGCACACATGCAATACATACAAAACAGAGACATGGTAACCTTGAAGGAGGTGAGTGTGGGAAGAGGCATTAGTAGCTATGGGGCAAGAAAGACTTCACACACAAGGTGGCATTTGAGCTGAATTTGTATGTAGTTTGGGGATTCTCAGAGGTGGTGATGTGAGAGAATATTCCAGGTTTGGGGGATAGTCAGTTCAAGGGCAGGGAGATGGGGCAGGTAATGCCAAATGAGAAACAAGAAGAAACCCATTTAATTGCATTGGAGAGTAACTTATAAGAAGGTTCAGAAGTTAGGATAGTACCTTTGAATAGCAGAACTTAAATGCTTCGAAGGGACATTTATATTTGATCCTAGAGGTAATAGGAGCCACTGGAATTTTATGAATGTGGGAATGGCATGGCCAGACCCAAGTTTTAGGAGAATTACTTTGGCAGTTCTATGGAGGACTTTTTGGAGGTTTGGAGTGGGAGTGGAGACTGGAGGCTGGGAGATCATTTAGGACGCTATGAAAAAGTTCAGTTGAGAGGTAATGAGGGCCTGAATTGAGTGGGGGGAGGGTAGCTGTGCTAGTAGAGAAGAGAGAGATGCCTGTGGAGATGCTCTGGAGATGGGAATGCCAAGAAATGCAAATGTGTGAGGTGAATGAGAGTGAGAAGTTAAGGCTGACAACAAAACTGCAAACAGGGGTGACTAGAGAGATGGTGATACCATTGAAGACATGGGAATGTTTAGAAAATGGGGTAGATTTTGAGGGAAAGAAAATGAATTCTACTTTGAATGTGTTGAGTTTGAGATATTCACAGGGCATCCGATACACAATATCCACTAGGCAGTTGGTGATGTGGGTCTGGATCTCAGGCAAGAGAAGAGCTGAATATATAGATCTGGGAGTCATCTGCATAGCAGTGGTAATTGAATTCATGAGAGGTGATGAGGCCATCAAGAGAGAGTACATAGGAACAAGAAACCTCATCAAGTGAATGTATATAGAGAAAGAGAACCCAGCAAGAAAACTGGGCACACCCTCTAAGTTAGGGCAAGATATGGATGATAATCAAGCAAACAGTAATGTAAAAAAGATTGAGTGGTTAGACAGGTGGGAGGAGAATCACGGGAGAGTAGTATAATGAAAACCCAGAAAGACTCTAGGAGAAGGGTAATCCAAAGTGCCACATTCTGCAAAGAAATCAAGAAGAATGAGAACTGAGAAAAAGTCATTCAGTTGACAACTGAGGTCACTGGTAACTTTGAAGAATGCAGTTTCATTTGAGTGATAAGGTCAGAAGCCAAACTGCAGAAGGTTTAAGGTATAAGAGGAGAGGAAATGGAGGCAATGAAGATAGATGGTTTTTTCAGGATATTTGCTTAAGAAATGGAGGAGAGATGTAGCACAATAGCTCACAGGATTGGTAGGAGATAGGTTTTTTCCCCCTTCTTTTAATGGAGACATTTTAAACTCCATTTGGGTAGGGACTATGTGTTACATAAAATATGCATTTCTCTCAAGCACTTAGTTTTTTGCATATATTGTCAACTTCAAATTTCAAATGATCTTTGATTTCAGCAATGTAGATCTTGACTCCAGTGATGTAGATTTAATAGATAGTCCCCATGAATTTCCAAGACACTCCTCCTCCCTTCTTGCCAATTCACCTGGTAGCTAACCTTCTGTCACTGAGCCTTTCCAAATGTAACTTGGCAAGCCCACAGAGTTGACAACTGTACTCATGTGCAAAGCCCTTCCAAGTTGTTAGCACCTATGAAAGATTATATTTCATGGATTTAGCTTTTGGGAACCCAGAGTCACCTCTGTACCCCAATAAATTCATGAGTAGGACTGGATAAGACTTTAAGAATCTATATACAATAGGATTAATGTTTATTGACATGAATTCTATGCAGCCAGTAATTCCTATTGCCACTTTCTGACAGCCTTTTTTATGTGGGTTGTATAATCTCTGAGAACACCATGTCCTCAGCTGGTTGCTATGATAAGGTTTTTGCTGTTAGGCATCCTACAGTCAGATATGTGTGTTTTTCTATAATTCCACAGCTTGTACTAGATAGAGCTTTATTGCTCAAAACTAGCCATTTTCTTAAAACTTGCTTCTAGAGTAAAGGGGGGGTGGTTAGAAACTACTTAATTTGTCTTTCATCTTAGTCATGCCATGATGAACAAAGGTCACATGGACAGTATGCCACTTTAGTGCTTTTAAAAGAAAGGGGTCTCCTTTTGTGTAGATAGGTTGGTGGGCAGAGAGCAGAGGATGTGTGCCAAAGAGTGAGTGCAGAGCAAAGGGTCATTTCCAATAAAAAAAGATGACTTCATAGATAGATGTTATGACAGATGTGGATTGGGAGGCTGGGAGTTTCAAGGAATGTATATGAATAGACTATGGAAAAATTTGACAAGTGTCTTTGGTCAAGAGATGATTCTGATAGTGTATATCAGTGGTTCTCAAACTTCCTAATGCCACCCTTTAATACTTATACGTGGGTGTATCTGCATGTGGGCGGACCTGCCTGGAGACGGATAGAGGAACGGTGTCTCGGTTCCTACGACCATTGGAAATATGTGTTTTCCTATGGTCTTAGGTGACTCCTGTGACCCACAGGTTGAGAACCACTGGTGTATACGCTAGTGCTCACTTTTTAAGCACCAAACTCTTTACAGGCTTATAATAAAGACAGATTTTAAGCTGGGGAAGAGTGCATGCATTTCAAAAAGCCCTTGTTGAACGAACAGTTTTCTTTATGTGAAAGATGTCCTGGCATGCACATATCTATAGGTCATTCCATTTCATAATATCGACTATAGGTTGTTTGATATGCCTGAATGGCATGACTAAGGAGTTAGGCTAGTGCTGCATACACATTACTAGGATGATGCATCTACATGCATGAAACATACATTTGTGTCATAAGTAATCAATGCTTTTTCTTTTAGTATTTAGACTTGTGTCAACACACATTGCTTATATAATCAATATCTGCTCGTTAATAAGCTGGGAAACATGAATTTAAATAAATCTTAGTACCTAAAGGAAAAGAAATAAATTATAGCTTTCATAACATGATTCTTTTCTTGGCATAAGCATTATTATAGAACATAATTTTATTGTGTTTTAATATAAGAAGGGTAACAGGGGAAGAGAAGGCACAAGATCTGTTATTTCCTTGAAGCAAGAAAGTCTGAGTAAGGAAATTCCCTCTACCAATGCAAATTGTGACCTGATATGCAATTTGTAGTTTTAGAGAGTTGCTTCAGGGCGCTGGGGGGTGGAAGAGAGGGAGAGAACAAACCTTTATTAAGTGCCTACAATATACCAGACACTACACTGAGGACTTTACATGTGTTATTTCATTTGATCCTCACTACAACCCCAGGAGATAGGTGATAATATTATCTCTACTTTATATAGTAGAAAAATAGGCAAATGGAGGTTAAGTGACTTGCCCAGGGTAACACATCTAGTAAGTATCTGAGGTTAGATTTGAACTCAGTTTTTCCTGAATCCAGGTCTAGCACTCTATCTAGCTACCTCTGCTTTCCTATCTAACTTCCTTTAAAATAGTGAGAAGCTATTAAGTGTTTTGGCTGGGGTAACCAAACCAGTTTCCAGGATTACAGAATCATAGTTTTAAAGATGGAAAGGTTTGAAATAGCTCTCAAGAGGTTAACTTACCCAAAGGTTACTCTTTGAGCAAAGAAACTTGCCCTGAGTCACACAGGGAGTAACTACTGTGTTGGAAGTAATATTTGAACTCAGGTCTTCATGGTTCAGCAACTATCCACTATGCCCCTGGTATCTCTCCGTTTAACTTAAGACATAGAGTTACATGCTAAGTAGTTTGTGAAAGGCAACATGTAAAAACTATCAGCCACAGTGATATTAGAACAAAGCATTGTCTTTGAAGATGTGAAACCTTGGAAACACTTCAGAATGGCCAGGATTGGAAAGAATATCATACAAGGAAGGAATTAAGTTCATTGAATGTTTTATGCAATGAAAATATGAGCTGAAGAGATATTAATAACTATAAATGAACCTATTATGAGAGCTGCTTAAAGACCTATTTGTTTCAACTTTAGAATTTCTAGTTCTTGAAATGAGCAGAGCCAGTCAGCTATTTCTGGTTTTCCCTTCTGTTGATACTTGGAATCACCTCCCTAATTTCTGCAAAATTTCTCTTGCAAACTCTTCATCAAAATAGAAGTAACAAAGCTTGGGGACAAAACAAGATGGTGGGCAGCCCCCAAATGCACCATTGGGCTGTGCTTTTGTTTATATTGTTAAATAATAAATACTTTTGTTTATTTCATTAATTTGGCACTAATATACATCAGGATTCGTACTTCTGGTCCATAATGACTATGGACAATAGCTGACACGTGGATGCCACTCAAATGCCCCAGAGCTAAAAAGTGAACTTGTATGGTAATCCAAGTGACCCAAGGTATGGTACGTGATCTAGGCATTGAAATAATGATGTATTTCTAGCCCAGAATGATTTCTAAAAGGGAGATCAGGTAAGAATAGCTGAGGAAGCAACTTCCAGATTGACAGTTTGTTCTGAACTCGAGTTTTATCCCAGAAAACTCCAGGAAAGCTGTGTTATGTAGGATGAGAATCTAGGCCATTGAATTCAGTTCTACTCCATATGCCACGGATTCTCAGAAAAAGTACAGTTCCTTAGCAACCAGCAGATCACTTGGATGCCAAGTGATTTCATGATTTTTATAGATACCCAGTTTTTTAAGACACCTGTCTCAGAGACACTTACCTCTAGCCCCTTAAATCTAGGTTATTGTCAGAATAATTATACCTGATATTTTAAAAATAAACATTAACTGTTCACACACTGCTTCGATTTCCTGCAGCTTACAAAAGAAAGATAGGAGAGGCAATACAGAGTAGTTGTTCTTAGAGACAGGAAGACCTGGGTTGAAGTCTGTCCTCTGCCCCTAACTTGACTATGAGACCCTAGGCAAGTCACTTACATTCTTAGTGCACTGGGAAACTCTTTAAAATGTAGAGAAGCTACATCAATAGAAACAGTTCCTTTTGGGGAACGCCTTACACTGATCTGATGAATAAAAACGTAAATGAATGGGAAATAAATGAAAAGACACTCCCCTTAGGAAAAACAGTAAAGAGTTGACGATAATAAAGAGTTGAAACAATATAATAAGAGTTAAAACAATATAAAAACAATTAAGAGTTGACCTCAGAGTTGGGAAGACTTGCTTCTGAATCCCTTCTCCATGGAAGACAAGTTGTGTGATACATCATTTAACCCATTAATGCCCTAGCAAATCTTTTAGGCTGTCAGGAAGGGTAGCTAGGGAAGGGGAGGGGAGGGGAGGGGAGGGGAGGGGAGAGCAGAGGGATTCTTGGAGTCCGAAGGACCTGAGTTCAAATCCTGCCTCAAAAAAAAGGACAGTTACTGCAGTCTCACTTGTAGTTCCCTTCATCAGTGAAATCACAAGTTCAGTTTAAAAACAAACAAACAAACGAGCAGAAACATTCTTCAAAAGAGGAATGATAATTAACAACAATGATAACAGCTAGCATTTATATGGCACTTTAAGGTTTACAAAGCACTTTATTAATATTATTTTCTCCTTACAACTTTGGGAGGGAGGCTCTATTATTATCCTCATTTTACAGATGAGGAAACTGAGTCAGGCAGAGGTTAAATGGCTTACCTAGGGTCACACAGTGTGTCTGCTGCCAGATTTGAACTTGAGTCTTACTAACACTATAGCCCATTGTGACACCTGGCATTGGGTTTAATGGGGATTGGGGGGGGTGAAATAACAACTCACATTTATGTTGTACTTTTGTATTCAGAGCATTGCTCCCATTTCACAGATAAAGACACTGAGGTTTCAGGAGGTTACAGGATTGCTAAGTGGCGAAGGGACCACTTGGACTCAGGGCTTCCAATTTCAAGTCCATGTATTTTCCACTCATCACACTATTTGCCTAAGGATCACTTCCCTGGCTTTCCTTTTAAAATCGCCAGTTTACATTAGTCTTAATAATTTACACTTATTGACAGTTTATTAAACTCTTTTCTCATCTCACCTTGTGAGGAAGATAATGTGATTTTTTTTATCATTCACATGTCATAGATAATGAGGCCCAGAGAGGTGTAGTGATTGGCTGATGGTCACCCAGCTAGTAAATTATTAGAGCTGGAATTTGGGCCCAGGTCTCCTAGGCACTCAGTTAAGCAATCTTTATTCTACTTTCCAGTACCTTTCAACTGGACTCATTGTTTCATTCCCTTTACCAAAAGGATTTCTGTTATCATAGTTTAGTACATAATTGCTACCAGGCTTTTTATTTTATACTTGGAATTTTATTCATAGTAAAGGTTGAAAAATATAATTATTCCTTCTAGTCAGATTTTAATGAGGGGGAACAATATGCTGGCTTCTCTTTTCTCTGTAGATGCAGAAAAGGAATACTTTCAGGCCCATAGCCTCTATCTCTTTCGCCCCCTATTTCCCCCTTCACAAAGTATCAGATATTTGTAAAAAATAATCGTTTGACATTTGAAAAGTGGCATGATTCTGCCCAATTAAACTCTTCTTCCATTTTCCTTTTAAAACAACGCCTCTTTCTTGTTGTCCAAATTGGTCCACATTCCTTCCACTCCTATGACAATCCTATTAAGCTTAATTAGGCCAAATGATTATACCTTTAAGAATAAAATGATCTCAGTGAGGTCTCTTCCAGCCCAAATCTGGAAGCAGAAATTGTCCTCCTTTGATAAACAGGTTGGAAGCTCTGCTGTTTTTGCAGGGCTATGTACAGATATTTTGCATTAATGAGGCCTGAGAGACAGTTACAGGGCACACTAAAATGTGAATTAATAGGGTTTGGAGGCAGAGGAGCTGAACTTTCAGCCCGGATATCCCCCAAAGGACAATGCTACCAAGTGTCTTGGGGTACTTACAGTCCTGAAGTTTGGTAGGGTTTGCAAAAAATGAAATAGGACTTTGTACTAAACACACACACACACACACACACACACACACACACACACACTACTATTCTTTATTACTTCTCTGCATATCAAGCAGGCTTCTTATCACTTCAACAAGACCAAACCTAGGAAGGAATTCTAGTCAGCAGAAAGGATCTCTCAGCAGTGAGGAAAACAGCCAGAGCTGAGCCCACATATTTGACTTTTTATGTACAAAGGGCAACTATGGAGAGGCCACATGTAAGTGGGGTTGTACAGTTGGCCCCAACAACTGTATATTAAATAAGGCAGCATCTTAGAAGTGGAGGGGGCATATTTCACTGAAAACAGTAAAAAGACATGACAGTAGAAAGGGGACATGGGAAATCTAAAAGGCAGAGAGAGCTATAAAAGCCCACCAGCCTTCTAAATTTAGTGTAGGGACTAGAAGCTTAGTCATTGGAACATGCTTTCTTAGAGCAGTGGTTCTCAACCTTCCTAATGCCACAACCCTTTATTACTCATATGTAGGCGTATCTGCATGTGGGCAACCCACCTGGAGATGGGTAGAAGAGCAGCGTCTCGGTTGCTAAGACCATCAGAAATATGTATCTTTTCTGATGGTCTTAGGCGACCCCTGTGAAAGGGTCATTCCACCCCCAAAGGGGTTGCGACCCACAGGTTGAGATCCTCTGCCTTAGAGGTTCATAAGGTGATCCTGAACCATTAAGAAGAATGTTAAATTATGTCTTTGATCAAGACAGGAGAAAAGTTTGGAAAACATTATAGAAGTATCACTATCTTCAATGTAGAAAAAAAAAATGGAATGTTAGTGTTTAAAGAAGTCTATCTATATGTATACATTTATGGCTATAGAGAAACATATCTAAACTTTATTGTGGCCTTCTGGGGGGGGGGAGGGGGTTGGAGGGAGGTTAGAAAAGAACCATGTAAAGAAGTACACAGCACAGAACAAAAGAAAACTCGCAAGGAAGCAAAGATGAACAAATCTAAACACAATGAATATTGTTTATCATACAGGCTCTCTTGAATTGAAAATGTACCGTTACATATTTTGGATCCTCTCCTATGTTTTGCTATGCACACAGCATGCTTTGTTTTCTTTCTAACTTTGTATTTCAATTGCAATATTTGTTTATGATATGTTTTTGTTTCTTTTCTCTAGTCTGTATTTGTGTTCTGGTGTTTCAGTTTAAAACAAAATTTTGAAAAAAAAGAAGAAAATGAAGTTAATCTGGAACACTTACTTTTGGAAAATATTTTAGCTTTCAGTGATGACCAGTGATTGAGGTATTACAGGATATAGGTGAACACCTGTATGAAAATTCCTAGCAATCAATCAGACAACTGACAAGCATTTATTAAACACTTACTACAATTATCCCTTCCAAATCTGGAGGGGTTAGGGACATAGTGCCCCTCATCTGGAAAATTCACATAAAATTTTTGGCTTTCCTTTCATACCAGAGAAGTCTGCATTGTTATGACATTAAATGATGAAATATATTGATATTATATAATACTATACATACATTTTATGCATTTCTGAGTTTCTAAACTTTTTCTGTGTCATCTGTGGCTTTCACAAAACTCCATAAAACTTTACATTTAATTTCTTATGTTGATCTGCGATATATTGAAACTGTGATGGGGAAAATGGCTATGTGGAAGGGGATAACTGTAGTTGCAGGCATTGGGGTAGGTTCTAGATATACAAAAGTCAGAAGAGTTCCTGACCCCATGGAATTTATAGTCTAGGTGGGGAATATAATGCCTACTGAACTTAGAGTCTAGTTAGAGGAGACAATATTTACATATATAGTATGTACAAAATAGAAAGTGATGGGGGTGGAGAAGGAACTAATAATTAGGGGGAAATCAGGAATGTTCTCTTGTTGGAGGAGACACTTGACCTAGATCTTAGAAGGAAATCAAAGATTCTGAGAGTTGGGGGTGAGGAGAAAGTGCAATCTAGGGATGGAGGACAGCCAAGTCTAGGCAAAATGGTGGAGGATTGAAGGACATTTATGAATGGGTTAGTTTTGCTGGGCCACAGAGTGCATAGAGGGTAGTGATGTGCAATAAGTAAGCATCAAAAGGATTTGGGACTGGGAAGGAAACAAGCATTTATTAGATGCCTACTGGTGCCAAGCATTTTGACGAATGTTTTACCAATATTATTTCTCATTTGATACTCACAACAAACCTGGAAGATAGGTGCTATTATGATCCCTCTTTTATATTTGAAGAAACTGAGGCAGGCATAGATTAAATGACTTTCCCATGTTCACAGAGTAAGCAAATGTTTGAAACTGGATTTCAACTCAAGTCTTTCCAATTCTAGGTCCAGTACTCTATTCACTGCATCACCTAGCTACCCAGGTTACAAAAGACACAAGTCATTCAATGAACCAGACTAGATATGAAAGAACTAGAAACAATCAAAATTGAAGCTCAGAGTCCAATAAACTAAAAACACAAATTGTTGTTGTTTGGTTTTGTCTGACTTTTTATGAGCCCATTTAAGGTTTCTTGGAAGAGATACTGGAGAGGTTTGCCATTTCCTTCTCCAATTCATTTTATAGATGAGGAAACTGAGGCAAACAGGGTTGAGTGACTTGCCCAGGGTCACACAACTAGTAAGTGTCTGAGGTCAGATTTGAACTCAAGAAGATGAGTCTTCATGTCTCCAGGTCTGGTAGTTTATTCATTGTACCACCTAGCTGCCTTAAAATGCTACAAACACTAGTCATTATTGTTATTATTACTATCACTATTACACCTACTAATAATGATAGCTGGCTCAACTATCCCAGAAAAGAATTTAGAAAATCATGAAATAGTACTTGACTTAGTAACATTGTCATTGGGTTCTATAGAGTGGTATAAAGGAGAGAAATTATTAAACACAAGTTAAAAGAAAAAAGACTTCCTAGTGTAGTGTTGAATGCTGTGGACTACTTCACCTGCCTCTCAGAGTTCTAGGAGGTATAACTCTGAAGGTTTGGGGGTTTTTCCTCTCAACTACAATCAGCTCAAGCCCCATTCCCTCCTCTTCCTTTTTAGGCACCTCCAATCCATTTAACCTCTCAACACTGATGGCCGCTTACAAGTTCTCTCTCTACTTCCCTTAATCAGAAACCTTTCCTCTTTTGAGGTTCATACTATTCATCTCTACCACCCAGTCAAAATCCTGGTAGCTACTGTCTACAGCCCTCCAGGTTGCTCTTTTCTTCCTCAATGAGTTCAGTACATGGCTCACAATTTTTCTTTCATCTCTAGCTCTTGACCTCATACTAGGAGACTTCAACATACATATTGACTCTCTCTCAAATGTCCTAGCCACCCTAAACACTACCTTTTCATTTCCCTTGAGCTACTTCTCCACTCCACTTTAGCAACACACAAAGATGTCCACATCCTTGATATTGCCATCACCCACAAATGTACCACATCTCTCTTCAAAAATGATGAAATCACCCTATCTGATCACAATCTATTAGCTTTCCACCTTTCCTTCTGCCTTCCCTTACCTAACCCTATTCTTTATCTACATTGTGACCTCCAATATCTTGACTCCTTAGTTTTCTCTCAGTCTATCACCTCTGCATTTGCCCCTCTCTTCTCTTTTCCTCAACTGGACCCCTTGGAGAACCAATCAACTCTACATTGCCATCTTCCCTTGACTCCCTAGCCTCCTTATCATTTTGCCATGTGTCCTCTGCCAAGCCTCAGCCTTGGAACACTCCCACAGTTTGTTGCTTTTGTGTCTACATATGTGCTGCTGAATGAAGGTAGAGAAAATCATCAACTGTTCTGATTGGGGCCACTATAGATTTATGTTACACAACTTCCACAGGGCTCTCACTGCTGCTTGGCGATTCTACTATACCTCCTTCATCAATTTGCTGTCTCACTCGCCATAGTGTCTCTTGCAAACCTTTCCTGAAACAAGACACTTCATCTCTCAGCTCTAGGTTGTCCCCCATGCCTGGAAAGTCCTGCCTCCTCATCTCTGCCCTTTGCCTTCTTTTAAGCCTCAACTAAGATCTCATCTTCTATAAGAAGCCTCTCCTAATCCATCTTACTTCCAGTACCTTTCCTTTTTAAAGTATCTCTTCTGCTGTAGGGAGCTTGTTTGTACATATTTGTTCCAATGTTATTGCCCCCATTCGAATGTGAGCTCCTTGAGTGTAGGGACTGCTTTTTCCCTCCTTTTATATCTCAAGTACTTAATACAGTGCCTCACACAGTTAGGTCCTTAAAATACTTATTGACTGATTTTGCAAGGATATTTACTTTGAAGACATATCAGGAATAAACATACCAATATTTCCTCCAATAGCACTCAGGAAAAGGTATACTGATAAGTGTTTAACAACCAACTCTCCAAAAAAAGGATGGAAATAAAACACTCTTCTGTTTATTCTGAATTAACATTTTCTTAATCTCTTTCCTTTCTAGATGATCAACAAAACCACAAATCAATCTGTAATTGGAAGCATTTGCTGATTTCCAAGGTGTAAATACTCACCTTGCATATTTAGCAATGAGTTCATGTGAGCACTTAGAGGTAGATCTGGCACACTCCTGCTTAGTCATACTGTCCCTTACACCTGTGGGCTCAAAACTTAGCTCAGTTATTAGATAGCATTGGTCACTCCTAGTTCATGTGGAGAGGTAACATTAATGCTAAATGAGTGGTTGTCTCAGTTATAGCTGGAATGTCCATTCTGCCTCCTTATCCCAGGTTACTCCTGGAGGTTGATCCTTGCTTTTTGGGGTATTGATAATAACTTGGATTCTGATTCCCTGATTCCTGTGATTTAATCTCCTGACCTTTCAAAATTGCCAAGATCAAAGATTCCAGCCACTCCCTTTACCTACAGTTATAAAGAACAAAATAAAAGTCCAAGCACTGATACATACTTCTCACCACCATATGGACTCAGAGGCAGTGGATTCTGGGAGCAAGAGTCACTGAGATCCCCCAAGACCAACTGAGGCAAAAGAGGAAGTAGCCGATGGTGACAGCCCAATGTTTCTGAAGCCAATTAATGAGGTTCCCCTCCAAAAGAACCAGATGTGGCATGTGTACACATGCTTTACAGTCTCTCCAAGACACTTCCTCATAAACATTTTCCTGAAGCAAGCTCTGTAGTATCCTCCATATAGATGGATTGTAGTGGTTGAGGAAGCTGATGGTGTCTCTACATTTGCCAGACCTTTATTTAGCATTTTTTCTGACATAACTGTGAAAAACATTTTTTTTCACTAACTTTCCAGAAAGGAGAGACTATAAACCACCTGTTCTTCTTCTTAGCTTTTTTAGTGAGACTAGGATACTGAAGCCTTGGAGATAAGGAAGATCCAACTTCTTTCCTCCCTTTCTGCTTAAAGTAAAGAGCAACTTAATGTTTGGGACTGGGTAGATGAGCTTGGAATAAGAGGAAAAAAAAACACTTTCAAGATAGTGCATCTCTGTTACCCATAACACTGAGTCTCATGGTCCTGTGTAGGGAGGCCTGTCTTAGAGTTGTTGTTCATCCTTTATTCTCAAAGAGGACCAATGATATCAGGAGGGTGTTGTCTTGACTTGCAGTGAGTTGGATTTAATTGAGGTAGAGCTGTGCAAAGTCATCAGCCCCACTTTCTCATCCAAATTTATCAGAGACCAGTGGCAAGATGTAGGTCCGGACTACTGGTGGTAGCCCAGGATGCAGTGAAAAACTTTGGCCTTTTTAGGCTGAGATCTTTCCCAGGTCTCCACTTGTCTGAGACAATACCCATTCAGTAGTTAAAGGCTAGGTAGGAATAGTTTTCTTATGATTATTTGTTTCTTTTTCTTAGTGCCTGAGTTCTTTCGAGGGACCACTGATAGGTTGGAAGACTTATAGTTTGGAGCACTGCCAATTTCTCCTCCCTCAGCTGCCATCAGGCTTGTGGCTTTGGCTGCGTTCTCAGCTTCTATTTCTTTGATGTTTGTCCCTGATGTTGCAATGCTCTATAGTTAGAAACTTTGGATTTGAGGTTGAAAGGGTTAATTATGGAACATAACTTTGTCAGGCAGGTCTTCATTTTCTAGGGATAGCATACAGTTTTGATTCCTTTATCTCTAGTCCTACTGTGTTCCTGGAGCTGTCAGGTTTAAAATTTATTAGATAAATACCTGGGAATCTTAACCTGGAGACACTTACTTATAGGGGCCATCATCTGACAAAACCAATTCATTAAAGAAATGATGACAACCACCATCTTCATAGGGAATGGTGTTTTGGGAAAGACATTTTGACAGGAGTACTTTTCTGCTACAGATGAAAGACTAAAAATAGTCATTCTTGCATATTCTTGTTTGTCAAAGCTGAATGATATATCTGTTAAGAAGCCTCAGAGAAGAGTGTGACTGAATGATGGGAACAACTTTGTTGCAAGAGATGGAAAAGGGACATTGAAACCAGGTCATTCTTCAATAATTTTAGGTTCAGTCCTATTTTAAGATCAAGTTCTAATTTAAAGTTTTTGCAAAAATGGGAAAGAAATAAAATATTTTTATTTAAAAAATGTGAACTCATTATTAATCAGTAATAATGATAGCTACTATTTATATGGTAGCATATAGTTGAGGTTTGCAAAATGTTTTATATATGTTATCTCATTTGATAATGATAGCAGTGAGGAACCCTGAAGGAGAGATAGCAGGCAGTATATGTCTGGCAAGTCAAATCATCTTGACCACCATCTTTCCTCAAACCCAATAGACACAGCCCAGAACCTTGAACCCAAGAGTCATGGGAATAACAGTGTTTCTAGTCCAGTGCCCTTAGACATCATCCTAGGTAGCAGCTGCTGTGGAGTTAAAGCTTGGCAACTTCTCCTATAGATGCTGTAGCCTTAGCTATTGAAGACCCAGAAAGGAAAATTCTCACCACCCATGTCCTTGGCACTCTCATCAGGTTCAATATAAGAAGCTGATATATTATTTTTTTATCAATGGAAATAATTTTAAAGAAGACATATTGCCATCAGTTTTGCTGATGCACTCTGATGACCATGGAATCTTTGCATCGGATTTACATTTGAAACATTCGACATGTATTGTCTCTTTCTTTAGAAGGTGAGCTCCTTGAGAGTAGGTTCTGTCCTACTTTTCTAGTTGCATCCCTACCACTCAGTATGATGCTTTGCATACAGTGAGTGCTAAATAAATGCTTTTTAATTTACAAAATATCATCTCTTTTGATCATAACAACCTTGTGAAATAGGAGCTTTTGTTATCTCCATTTGACAAATGGGGAAGCAGAGCCTGGGCAAGATTAACTGCCTTGCCAGGCATCTCAGGCAGCATTTGAACTCAGGTTTTATTAACTATGAAGACTCCATTCTCTACACCATCGAGCTGCCTCATTAGTAAGGATAAGCTCCTCTCTTGTTAAGTACCTATAACAAGGCATAATTGAACCTCTGCAGGTGGCAGAAACTTATGATAAGGATGTGGCGTAAAAACAAAGTTTAACAGTTCATGGACCATGGGCTCTAGCAGAGGAATTCTAGTAGTCAATGTCACTGAGTGAATTTGAGAGTTACAAAATCACGGTCTGTGTGAAGTAGGAATAAGAACTTTAATTTTTCACATTTTCTGTCATCTAGGTTGGCAGTACTTTTGTTCAGAGTCAAATTTTCCTTTGGAAATTTCTCTTCTATGCATAATTAGAGCAAACAAGTCTGTGGGCTTGCTAGAGAATTCTTTTTATATTTAAAAAAAATGATAAATTTTTTTTAGTTTGTGCTTTTAGAGACTTTTTCTCCTTTGGATCACAGGGTCATTCTTTGAGATGATGATGATGATGATGGTGGTGGTGATGATGATGATGATGATGATGGTGATGATGACGATGATGATGGTGATGGTGATGATGATGATGATGATAGTGATGGTGATGATGATGATGGTGATGATGATGATGGTGATGGTGATGATGATGATGATGATGATGGTGGTGGTGGTGATGATGATGATGATGGTGATGTTGATGATGATTTGCTCCAGATAACACTTGGAAAATGTAGATGAGGGGCACTTCCTGGTTAAAAGACTTTTCCTACAAAATTTGACTACCCATATTTTTTCTTCAGGATGCATACTTATTACTATTTTTTAAAAATCATCTGCTTCCTGCCCAAGTACAAGCAAGCTAGGGATTTTTCCTCGAAAAAGTCAATGTCTCAAACTGAGGTGGTCTTCTTTGCTACCTAAAGGCAATATGTTTGCCACTTGAATTAAAATGGATTTTAAAAATCAAATGAAGTGTGACTGGTCACGAGCTTACTGAAATGATTTCCTGGATTTTATTTTCATTTCTCTGGTCTCTTGATGTTCCTCCTTTTGTATAGTTTGTAATGTGTTTGACGTACATTTTTCAACCTTAAATATCAGAATTTTTTTTCCTTTCTGTCATGATGATCCCTTCATCATGATAATGCTTATATTTGTAGAGTACTTTTTAACTGTTGAAAATCTCCCAAATATCTGAGAGTCAGAATCCCAGATTTAGTGTTTAAAGGGACCTTAGAGGTAATTTTGTCTAGCTCCCACAATTTAAACATAATTCAAGTGTTAATTTGGCTCTTACCCAGTCAGGTAGAGGAAAGTCAGTCAGGTGCGTAATACTATGTGGATGTGAGAAGATGTGACTCCTGATTGATGGAGAGAATTCTGTCATGAATTGAATGAGTTAGCTCCATAGCTTTGGAGCAACACTCCAGGAAGGCACTGGGGAAAGACATACATGGAAAAATGGCCATTTCATATTTCAGGACTTGCTTGTACTTCTAGATAGAGAAATCTAGAATGAACTTCCACTAGTTGAAAATATTTATCCTCATTCTTGAATTGAGATGGAATATTATCTAGTTCTCAGCTGAAGAGCTCATTCACTTGCTTTTTTATTGTATATTCCATCTATAGGACTTTTTAAGTTTTATTTCTGTTTTTTGTTTGTTTGTTTTGCTCAGACAAATTACTTGCTCTTTGATATTTGTGGTGGCCTTTTGTGTAACCAGAAATTTGTGAGAAGGACCTAAACTGGTAAGTGTAAGCTCAGATTTATGTGCCAAGAATTGTGCTTCCTATTAAGAATGACAAGCAGCTTTTCTTCTGAAGCCAGACTCATATTCCTAGATTGGAGATATTTGAAGAGGGCAGATAGGTATAATTCTAGCCTAGAACTCCTCTTGGAGACTAGAAAAAGTAATGACCAGATTCAAGAGTGCTTTGGGGAACTGCCTCCCATTTATACCATCACATTCAATTCACACCTTTGCTTTCTGTCCATGTATACTGCTAACTACCCTAATAATGAGAAAGTTTTAAAGTGTTATAAGTATCATTTTCCCAGATAAGAATATAAACAGTTTAACTTTATTGAATTCCTTATAATTTCTCTTCCTTATTTATCTTTTTATGCTTCTCTTGAGTATTTTATTTGGAAGTCAAAATTTCTATTCAGCTCTGACCTTTTCATCGAGAATGCTTGAAAATCTATTTCATAGGATGTCCATCCCCCTCCCCCGAGGATTTTCCTCAGTTTTGTTGGGTATATGATTTCTGGTTGTAATCCTGGCTCCTTGACCCTAAGGAATATCATATTCCTCTTATCCTTTAATGTAGAAGCTGTTGAGTCCTGTGTAATCCTGACTGTGGCTCCACGATATTTGAATTGTTTCTTTCTGGCTGCTTGCAGTATTTTCTCCTTGACATATGAGCTCTGGAATTTGGCTATGTATATATAGGTATGTGTATATACACACACACACACACACACACACACATACATGCACCTCATTTCCCATCCTCTATATTAACATTTAATTTTATATTAAAGTTGGGCTCTACTCCTAGGTTGGAAGAGAGCAATGTCCAAAGCTTCTTCACCAGGGTAACTGGGTCTCACTGCTAGCCTGTTCTGGGAGAGGGAGGCCTCACTGATGGCTTGCTGTGGCACAGTCTGCTGTTAGTATGCCAATATGTTGGTGTGATTGTGCTCTTTCTTTATCCTAGTAAGACAGACCTTTCCTGTTGCCCTTCTAAGATGTCTTGCGCTGAAATATTGTTTTACCCCATCTATTTTTTGGTTGTGCCTTCCCAGAATTTGTTTTGAGGCAATTGAGGTGATTTTGAGAGAATTTAGGTGGGTTCCTGACTTTGCCATCCTGGCTCTGCATCCTAATTCTACTACTTTAAAAAGAGATTTAAATTCTAATACAATAGCTCCACACTGCCCTGCTTTTCTCTGTCTTCTTCTAAGCTTTCTTCTTTTACTTCTATTTGTTTTTTTGCATGATTCACTGACATTCTTTTCTTATTTTTTATTAATACCATCATTAATGTCTCTCACTAAAAATTTGGTGCCTAAGTGAATGAAGCACTGGTTGGAGTTAGGAAGACCTGAGTTCAAATCTGACCTCAGGCATGTACATGCTATGTCACTCTGGGCAATGATTTAACTTCTGCTTCCTCATCTGTAAGATGAAAATAATAATAACACATATCTCCCAGGGTTGTTTTGAAGATCAAATGAGATAATAATTGTAAAGTGCTTAGCATAGAACCTGGCACAGACTTATACTTATAAATGTCAGGTGTTATTTATTATTATCATTGTATCTTCCTTGCCCCTAAATTAAAGCCTTCCATCTTAACGAAAAAAAAGTCACACACAATAAATTCATATATTGATCAGATTTGAAAATGTGTATCTCATTCTGTACCTGTAGTCCATCACATTCATGTCAAGCAAGGGTAAGAATGCTTCATCAGCATGCTCCTGAAGTTGCTACTGGCCATTTCATTCACAGTTTTAAAATCTTTTTCAGCTATCTTACTTTGTTATGTTGTAATCATTGTGCAAATTGTTCTCTTGGTTCTGTTCACTTTTTTCTGCATTATTTCATAAAATCCTGCCAAGCACATTTGAAACTGTCCCTTTCATCATTTATTACATCACAATGGTATTCCATTAATATTGTAATTTGTTTGGCCATTCCCCAATTAGTGAACAACTACTTTACTTGCACTTCTTTGCTGCAATTAAAAGTAGTTGCTATACATATATTCCGCAAATGGGTATATACTAAGCATTTAATAAATGCTTTTAAATTATTTGCTTGCTTGCTTGCTTGATGTGGGTCCTTCCTTCTGTATTTTCCCTCTTTGTACCAGTAGCATAGGAAGTAAGGGAAATGTGCTGAGTGAGCTCAGGATCAGTTGGCATCACTTTCTGGATTGTTTTTTTTTTTTAAATTAACCTTCTTTTGGGTTCTGAGTGTCCTAGATCATCCATAGAGACACTGAAATTGCTTTATTTTTGGCTCTTCTGTTTTGGGGAGGTTCAATAGGTTGTGGGGATCAGAGAAAATGTCTCGTCTGCCATCTTATTGCTCACATGAACTCTGTTGTTTTCAATTGAAATGTTTGAGTCTCCTGTTTTATTAAAGGTTCACTTTTCTCTCCTGTAGGACTATCCTCAGATACAAGTTGTAAGCCTGTGATTTTTAAAATCACTATTCCAAAAATTTTCTCCTTTAGAACAGATACTGCTAAGCTTTGTGTAGTCCTGATGATGGTTCTTTGTTACTCGAATACTTTCTGGCTCCTTGCATGAATTTTTCCCTTTGATTTGGAAACTGATGATTTTGGCTATGATATTTTGGGGTGATTTGTTATTTTTTTTGGGAGGTGATCAATGGATTTTTGCCCCACTGTATCTTTTTGTTATGATTGCCAGATTTCTTGAAATATAGCGCATACAAATTTTTTTTTTTTGCAAGTAGTCATAGTTTTCAGGGAGTCATACTTCTTAAATGATCTCTTTGACATGTTCTACAGGTCAGTTTTTGATAGTAGATACTATGCATTTTCTTCTATTTTTTCCAGTATTTTTCCTTTTTTTTTTCCTGACATTTCCTGTTGTCTTATGGAATATTGAAATCCTATTTGTTCCATGCTGTTTTTCAGGAGATCTATTATTTGGGTAAGGTTGCTCAACTTTTCTAAGATATTTATTCTTCCTTCAACATTTCTCTGAAATTTTTATTTCATTTATATTTTAATTTTTAATCGTTTGTTTCATTTCTTTAACTCTTTTAGCTTTCCTTTGAGGTTGTGTTTATAGTTGTGGAATTGCTCTCTTTTTCTGGATTCACCACTTAGTCCCTAGCATTTCTTCATTCCATTCAGTATTTTTTTCTGTTTACTCATAGTATTTGTTTTTAATCCTTGTTTTGGAATTTGTATTTGTGCCAGTCTACTGGCATTCCTTAATTGATAAAATCAACCTTATTTGGTTCATTAGTAGTTTGGATGTTCCTTCTAGACTCAGTCAAGTGGCTGGTATTAAGTCCATCCTCTGTCTCAGTCATTGGCTTCTGTCTCAATCTTTTGGTCATCTAGTGGAAGGTCTGGTCTTGGTTGAACTCTTTCCTCATCTAATCCATAATCACGAGTTGGTTCTATTTTCTGTGGTGCCCCTGATAGGCCCTGTGGGGTGGTGGTTTTCATGCTGGCCTCAGGATTCTTGCATAGCCCCCTGGTAGTGAGGCATAAGCGTTTGATTGGTCCTGTCTCTTACCACGATGGCTCTTCATTTTCCAAGTACATGATCTCTCAGTTTCTCTCTTCAGTGATTTGTAGTGGTTGGTTCTATTTCCTGTGTCTGTTCTGATAGGCCATATTTGGGATCTGGCTTCAGGTCCCCAAAATTGCTGAAGCTTGTGCTGGCTTGTGACCCTCACCCCCTTCAGAGTGCTGGCTTGTTTCCAGCTCATTTTCATGAGCTTGTGCTGACTTTCCTGGCATCACTTCTCTCTCTGTCTCTGCCAGTTTCCTTGTTTACCTGAAAGCATGCTGGTTTTCCTGGTGTTATCCTTCTCCCTGCCACTGCTAGCTTCTGGTGATCATTTTATGCAGTTCTGTGCTGGATGGAAGAACTATTTCTGTTTCATTTTGGTTTTATCATTGGTCTTTTCTCAAGTTCTTTTCAGATATTTCCTGGGGTTTATGTGGGAGAGCTAGGCTTCGCTTTCACATTGGCATCTTAACCAGATGTCACATTGGTTTATTTTCAAAAATCTATAGCTGCCTTTGTCCTCCTGAATAGGAAGCAGTGCTAGCCTAAACAGCCCAGAGGTTACTCAGAATGTACCCACAGGTCTTTTCTGGGCCAGTTGCCTGAGACCCATAGAGGGCTTCTTCATTTCTCAGGACCAGAAATAAGTGGGAGTGAGGTAGGCAGGGCACCGGCATTTTTAAAAAAAAGTTTATTAAATGTGTATAAAACCTTGTGCTAGCATATAGGATAAAAAAGACAAAAAATGAAGGATGTTCGGCCCTGAAGGAGTTAAGTTCCTGTTGAAGCTATAATATAGCATATACAGAGGAAAGAAAATCTGTAATACACAGTACAGAATATAAACAAAGTCATCTTTGGGGGTAAAGAGCATGAACAGTTGCGGGGAATAGGAAAAGACTCATGCAGGGAAATATCTTGTGAGCTGAACCTTGAAGTGAGCTGGAGGTGCTAAGGAGAACATTCTAGGTAGGGGATGGAATGTGTAACAGCACATATACCCATTTCATTGGTATATAGAGACATGAAATTGGATAAAGTCTCATCTTATGTGAGGGTTAGATTTTAAAGATAGTGCATAAGGCTAACATTGTGTATGTGAAGAGACTGTGAGTGTGTGTATGTGTGTGTGTTGTGTATGTGTGCATTCCCAGATCAACTAATATGGAGGCAACAACATGGAAGATGCCAGGGAGAAGACATCCTACATTCCCCCATAGACTCTTCCCATGAACAGCAACAGCCTCTTTCCATTGGCTGAATAACAAGAACAGACTGTGTCTTTAAAACTACCTGACTGGAAGAGTCTCTTTCTGGCAGCAATGAAAAACTCAAGGTCCTCTTTGCCCACTGCACAGACACTATGAACTGCAGTAGGGTACAAGGGTTAGCCTCTTCATTTTAAGTCCTATGGCCTTGGAAAAGGAGTCCAAAATTGTGGTTTATTTCATTTGTTCTTTTGAGTTCTAGGGGCAGGTTGCGGAGGCGTTAGATCCGGGCAGAACTGCAGCCAGAGCAACTTTGGAGATGGGATTCCAGGCTAGATTTTGCTGCCAACCCAGCATGGAAGATCTGAGAAGCTAGGGTGTCTGTGACTCAAGTCCAAAATGTGTTTTGGGCTTGGAACTTGGTGGGACTATGATATATAGAAGCTGAACTAAGTTGTGAAGCTAATTATTCCTCTTCTCCCCTAGATACTGAAGGGGAACAAGGAATATTATATACCCCCCCTCCAGGTATTGGTGGAGAGTTTGTATATTTATTCTTATTATGTATTTGAAGAAATAATCCTTTGTAAAAGCTAATCTATTAGGTGATTGATTACATGGAACTGGGGTTCAGGGGATTTCTAAAACTGGGGAAACACAATTTGTAGGAGGTTGAGTCAATGGCAGAGAACCTATATGCTGGTAAAACCCATTAAAGTACTGGAGAACACTGGGGGAAGAGTGAATTATAACCCATTTGACCTTCAAGCAGTGGGAGCCAGGGTAATCACCACTACATGTATAATTAAAATTACCCTTGAAAATCCTTTTAATCACCCATAAATCATAATTCGGCATCTTTAAACAGTTGTTGTGGGACAGGCACTATGATCTCTTTAGAAGAAGGCAATGAGTGTATGACAGCAGATGAATTTAAGATGGTTGTTTTGAATTCAAAATCAATTTTTTAAACAGACTATCCAACCAGCTTATTGATCAGGAGACTGGTGGAAACCAAGAATTCTACTCCAATAGAAGGAAAGAAAAAAATAGATAAAAGCTTAGATGACATGAAAATCAATAATTAAGTAAAGAATACTCTTGGTCATACTCATCACATAAAGGTGATTATATTGCTTGGTGGTCATAACACCATGTAACTGTTACTACATCTTGCTCAACATGAGGCTGGAACACCAGGAATCAAAGAGAACATAGAAATTCCAAGAAGGCCAACTAAAGCTGTAGATCTCATTAATACTACCCATCTAGGCAGAATGAATAGACCATGTAAATGATGAAGAGACCATAAAATTACATCTACTAGAGGAAGATGCTCACATGAGAGCAATGAGAGAATTTAGATCAATAGAGAATATAACACACTTACCTCTTCCTTCTCACATTTATTCTGGGAGTATTCATTTATTGAGTGGAATAACAGGTGATATGCTCTATCTCTTTGCCTCTCTGTGTCTATTTCCATCTCTCTCTCTCTCTTTCTTTCTTTCTTTCTTTCTTTCTTTCTTTCTTTCTTTCTTTCTTCCTTCCTTCCTTCCTTCCTTTCTTCTTTCTTTCTTTCCTTCCTTCCTTCCTTCCTTCGTTCCTTCCTTCGTTCCTTCTTTTCTTCTTTCCTTCCTTCCTTCATTCCTTCTTTCCTTCCTTCCTTTGTTCCTTCATTCCTTCCTTCCTTTCTCTCTCTCTCTCTATTCCTCTGTCTTCCTTTTCTTAATCATTTTTATCCTCTTATCTGGGATGATTGACCACCACCACTCTTCCTAACCCTAGACATTACTTACCTTTCTTGTGGTCAGGCTGACTTCTCAAGGATTCAGAGCTGATTTCCTTATCTTTCTACTGTTCTTATACTCTAGCTAACATGTCTGGATGCTTCAATATGAATATGCTTTAAGAACCCTCCCTTTGTCTGAGGGTCCATTGTGAAGTGAACTCCAATATTTTAGATCACTTCATCAAATGAGATCATTTTGCTGTACATAGATTGAATCATTGCATTTGAAACAGTTATCTCCTAAGAGCTCCCATTCTAGGTTATTGTCTGACTTTCTTTGTCTAATTATCTTCTGTTATTTTAGAGTATTTCTGGAGTAAAAAAGCAAGGAGGAAATAAATTTTCCTCCAGAGCACTGACCAGTTTTTATTTCAGCCTTTTTTTGTCCCCATCTTGGGATGGGGTGGAACCGCAGCTTCTTCCATACAATCTTCACAACAGCCTGTATGTTGGGAATGTCATCAAGTTTCCTGAATCTAATGGACTCTTTTATTTTCTTGACTTGCATGGCTCCAGAGATAAGTGTAATGTGGAATATGAAGGGTTTATGGGATTTTCTTTGCTTGTGTACATAACTCATATGCTAGGATTCTAGGATTTGAGTGTTGGCTTTTATATCATTTATCCAATAAAATATATGCTTTATTCTTGCTGGGTTGGAACAATTCATCTCAGGATAGAAGACTTGTTAGGGGCAGAGGATGAAACCAAATGAACTTCAGTAAGGAGAAAAAAAAACATTATGTTAAACCGTCTGGAAACCTATGATCACCAGGAAATTAATAGTTAATGAAAAAACCTCATCCTTTTTCTATATTTTATCCCTCATATCTTTTTCAGCACACTTCTAAAGCTGCTAAAAGAAGGATGAATATTGGTATGTCTTTGTTCTTCTGGGACTAACAAATGCTTCTCATAAATTGTTCTAGGCTAGTCCTACTTTTAAATTGTATATCTTCTTTATAATTTTTTAATACTGTTTTTTTCCTTCCTGGTACTTCTTGATCACTGCTTGTTTACTAACTTTAGTGGGAAAATAGAATGCAAGAATAAATAACTAATCTCTTGAATTAAAGGGGAAGAAAGCTGGAATGCTCATTCGCCTTCATCTGTGCCAGGTTGGAAAGGAAGGGAATTTGACAATTTCACCTGAAATCTTGTATGAGTTCAAAGCAGGGAGCTAGGGTCTGTTATTTTATACAAAAAAGCCAGGTTGACTGAAACTTAACCATTTCTGTGAAGAAAATAAATAAAACAAGTTGAGGAGGTTTCAGTAACATCTCCATTCCTTTCCTTGTAAAAAGGAATGTTTTCTATTCCATTTTCAACCCAAGTCAAAATAAAGACAAATTAATTGTAAGAAGATAAATCCAACATATATCCCTATCTATACAATTAGATGGATTTTGAACTAGCTGAATGGCCAGGTTCAAGGAGGGAAGGGAACAATAAATGCTTTTATTTCTTTATTTTTGGAAACAATCAGGGTTAAATGACTTGCCCAGGGTCACACAGCTAGTGAGTGTTTGAGGTCACATTTGAACCCATGTCTTCCTGACTCCAGGGTTGGTCCTCTTCCATTGTGCTTACTAGCTGCCCTTAATACTTCTATTTATTAAGCACCTACCATATGCCCCTTTACAGATATTATCTCATTTGATACTCACACAACTCTGTGACATAAGTGCTATCATCATCCCATTTTACAGTTAAGAACCATGAGGCATGCAAAGGTTAAATGACACACTTAGGATAGTGTCTGAGGCCAGATTTGAACTCAATTCTACCTGATTCCAGGGCCCTACCCACTGACCCACCTATGAGAGACTTCATAGCTTCCTTCACATATTTGAAGGCCTATCATGTGAAAGACAGTTTCAAATAATTTTGTTTGACCCAGAAGGCAAAACCAGGAGCAATATGTCAAATTTGTAAAGAGAGAAACTTAGGTTGGGTACCAGGAAAACCTTCCTAACAATAAGAGCTCCCCAAACTCAAATGGAATACTTGAAGAGGTCTTTGAGCTAAGTCTGGCATGTTGTAGTGGAAACTTTCTTTCCAGTCATTGTTGCTGAGCTATCTTCCAATTCTGGGATTCCGGGATTCATTTACCTATCATGATACTCAATCATAATTAAATACTTCTAGAAGCCAGGTGGTGCAATGGATGGAGTACTATCTTGGGATATAGTTATCATTTAACTATCTTGAAAAGTAAATTCAGGGACTTGAGATTATCTTTCTTTAAAAGTCATTTTGCTTTTCATTAAGCAAAAATTTACTGCAATTTTCCCTAAGAGTTTATGGTGAATCAGCCCAATACAGTGACTGAAGGTGTTTCTGGGAATGTTAATGGTTCTTTTCTCACTCTGCTGTTGCATTCTCTGGGGTTTAGATCTTGTCCGTTCCTCAGAATGACCTATGTGAATTTCCCGTCTTTGAATCAGATTTGTTATTACTCTAGGTAGTCTAAGAGAAGGGATGTTCTCAGGGAGAAGAAAAGCAGAGCTAAGGGGCTCTGATAATAAAAAAAAAAGTGCTTTGAGCTAACACAGCATTTGCCCTTCACTGCATGTTTTGCAGAATACAGAGTCACACATTGCACTTTGATGATCTCACCATTAGGTCTGAGAATATTCTTGAAAAGCAGAAGGAACAAAAATGGAAGAGAGTGGCTCATTTTAATTTGTTAGGAACACCTCTTCCTTTGGTTTGAGAGGAAGAATGCTGGTTTAGGGAGGGGTATGATAACTTATTCAGAAATAAAATTTTAAATACCTCTGAAATAATGTGTCTATGGAATGTAAAAATATGTATAGAAGTTTTTTTAATTAAAAACGGAAATATTCTTAAATAGTTTGGAATAATGTGTATATAGAATGTAAAAGATCACCTGAATTCTGACTTTGTGCTATTCTGTATCCTAGGCTATAAAAATGATCAATACTAAGTTCAGACATTTTTCATTCACTAAACAAGATAAACTGTTCTTTCTCCATTAAATTGCTCTTTAAGATAATGGGTGCTGTCACCAAAGTCTGTGATGATCTTAGCATCTTAGCTTATGTAATTACTGGGCTACACAACACAGCCAACAGTATCAATTTTTTTTCTGACCCGATTTGTTATGTCTTTTGTTTCAAACTCCTTGAGAATAGGAGGATAGATAAATTCATCTTTCTTAGAAATTATGAGAAGATGTAGGCTTACTGATTGGATTCTGTTGCCAGTACCGCAAATTTCAATGATCAGAGTAAATGGACAAGTGCGATAACACAAAGCTATTAATGAACTAATCAGTTAAACAATAAATACTTATTTAATACCTACTATGTGCTAGACACTGTGTCAGGTGTTGGGGTTACAAAGAAAAATTATCTCTAGCTTCTAGGGTTTTACATGTTAAATGAGGAAACAACATGGAACAGGGGAAGTGTGTACTGTGTTGCTCTATAAGCTGTATGTGTCCATGTAAGTTTCTACATGTGGATCATGCAGACATGAATAGACATCTCTAGAGTCTTCTCCACCCACTCTTCTCCAAGGGAGAATTTAATTCCTGTCTGGAGTGGTAGAAGGAGGTTGGGGTCAGAGCAGAGGTGTATTGTTAAAATTGTAACAATTGGCCCTTGACAAAATTGTACACAGGACACTTTTGAGTCTATTACACATTATTAACATCTTTTCCATCCCTTTCTTAAACCTAGGCAATCAACAAAGCAATAAATCAGGTCCCTATTTGTAGAATCTGCAAATTTCCCAGGGCATACATCCTCACACTAAAAAATTATCAACTCTTCTCAAGGAAAGGAATGTCCCAATCTCTTTATCCAAGGCTTGACTCCATTCCTTCTAAATGTCAGTTCCATAAAGAACATATATAGCCAATAAACCTATTTATTTAAGTCCATAGCAAAACAAAACCCCGGGAAGATGTACTTGTGAGAATATACTAGACAATACAGAGTTAATGACCTTTCTTATTAGGATTGAGATAGCTCAACTGAGAGTGCTAGCTCTTACCAAGCGAGAAATTCCCTGGAGCCTCTAGTGTAGCAGTCTGGAGATAGGGACATGATTGACAGGATAGCTTCTCTATGTGTTGCCTTCTTCCCAGAACTGGAACTGTGCCCAAAGGGCTAGAAAACCATGTATACCCTTTAACCAGGCAAGATTACTACTAGGTCTGTATCTTATCTCAAAGAGCTAAAAAACAAAAATAAAAACAAAAACAAAAAAGGAAAAGGACCTATATGTACAAAAAGTATTTATAGAAGCTCTTTTTATGGTGGTAAAGAATTGGAAATTGAGGAAATGTCCATCAATTTGGGAATGGCTGAACAAGTTGTGGCATATGATTGCAAAGGAATACTATTGTGCTATAGAAAATGATGAACATAATGCTTTCAGAAAAACCTGGAAAGATTTACATGACCTGATGCAAACTGAATTAAGCAGAACCAGGAAAACATTGTACATAATAGCAGCAATATTGTATATTGATCTAATGTGAATAACTTAGCTATTCCTAGAAATGATCCAACACAATTCTGAAGGACTTATAATGAAAAATGCTATTCACATTCAGAGAAAGAACTGATGGATCTGAATGCAGATCAAAGAATTTTTGATTTCTTGCTGTTTTTGTCTGTTTCCCTTCACAACATGACTAATATGGACATACGTTTTGCATGACTGCATATGTATTACCTATATCAAATTGCTTGCTTTCTCAATGAGATGGAGAGAAGAGAGAGAATGTGAGAAAATTTGAAACACAAAAAAATGTTAAAATTGTTTTTTTACATGTAATTGGTGAAAAATTAAAACATTTTAAATTAAAATTAAAAAAAAAGACCAAATATCTAGAAGAAGGAGTTCATCATGCTGGATGGATTATCCACAGAGGATCTTTGGAAACCACTAATAACAAGAATACCTCAAGATGAGTAGAACTGTTTGGGTAGCCAACTATATCCATGGGAAGAATGCCCAGTCATAGAGTAGCATATCAGGTCACTGGATTTGGAGGTAGGGAAACCTGATTTTCAGTCCTGTCTCAGATATTGTATAATCCTGGGTGAGTCATTTAAATTGGATGAACTGAGGTTTTCTCACCTACCCAAGGTGAGATCAATAATTGCATTTGTATCTTGTTTTGAAGATGAAATGAGATACCCTATGTACAGTGTTTTGTCAGCCATTAATACATTAAACAGATCACAGCACCATTGAAATTTTAAGGCAATGTTTAGTAACTCCAATTAATTTCTGTGTTGTCAAACAGTTTTGCTTTAACAGAACAGATTCACTTATAAATAGTACATTGTTTTATGCAAATAGATATGACCAGTATACCCCAAAACATTTTTTAGAGGGTGAACATTCACCAACCCAGAATCTTCCTATTAGTATTAAGTTGTTCATCAAATTCCTTGCTCACAGATATAAATACTTGGATTCTTTGTAACTGCCTTATTGCTATGGGTACTCCCCCACCAACTGTTCAGATTTCAATCTAGTTACATTTTCGTATCCTAAATAGCTCTTACCCATGTCTTCTTATAAATGTTCCATATGGGGTCAATCCAATTTGTTGGAAGCTTTCATCAAGTTCTCTTGTTATCTCAAGAATATTAAAGAAGCATGTGGGCTATCCATACGTTATCTTTTGTTGACACTATATGAGTGATCTATCTCCTTTTTTAGCCATATGTGTATGTGATGATATCTTTTATGTTCCTTCTCCTATGCAATTCTTCATTGTTACTATGCTTTAGCCTACTCAATGGATAGAGTGTTGGGTATGGAGTTAGGAAGATCTCAGTTCGAATCCAGTCTTAGCCACTTAGTAGCTGCATGACCCTGAACAAGTCACTTTACTTCTATTTGCCTCAGTTTCCTCATCTGTAGAATAGGAATAACAGAATCTATTATAGAATGTGTATAATAATAGAATAACAACAACTTAGCTCACAGGGTTATTGTGAGGGCCAAATGAGATAATATTTACAAAGCACTTAATCCATCGTACGGAATATAACAGGGACTCAAGAATGCTTATTTTCTCCCTTCCAGTCCTTTCCTTCCTTTCCACTCATGTTCATTTACATCCCTCCAATGCCTTTGGGTGATCTCTGACTTTATTTCTTCAGACACTGTGGTATTCTGTGAGTTGCAATGACATGGCATTACCTGAAGAATACTGAATTAAAAAGATGGACCTTTGTTTCAGGGAGAAGCTTGATGTCTTTAAAAGCATATAGAATTTTTTTTTCAGATACAATAAAGCTCCTCTTTCAGTTCTGTAGCCATCTTATTATACATCTAGAATATCTGCCTAAGATATATGTACTGACTGATCAGCAATATGGGCTGCCCATTGACCTGTATATCACAGTATGGACAAGCTCCTTGCTCCGCCAGCTCAAAATTGTGTTCTGGATGGCACTTCATTCTCTCCTACTATCTCTACCACATGAACACCTTTGCTTCTCTCAAGCTTGAAAGAGACTGAAAGGTTCTGGAGTTTTTATGACTATCACATTCTCTAGCTCAGTCCTTCAAATATTTCTATTTTCCTCTGTGCGAATGTGTTTCAGGAGAGGGAATGGCAATATCTATTTTTCCTCATGACCAGAAATTTTGTAGGCCTTTGCAAAATAACTTGACATCTGAAAATATGCATCAGAGGCATCAAAATAAACATCAATACCTCAGATAACAAGAAAAGGTTGATAGGGATGCCAATCCCCATGGAAGGATAGCATATCGTCCCTGGGATCAACCCTGCTATAGGTAACTGTAAAGCATGTATGAGAGACACTTTATTGGAGGAGAATCTTTGAGGCAATATTTTCTTCTATTGAGTCATATGGTAGAGCATTTTTAAAAAGTTAATAATACCTGGGCCAGCTACATGGCACAGTGGATAGAACACTGGGCCTGGAGTCAGGAAGATGAGTTGTCCTGAGTTCAAGGCTGGCCTCAGACACCTACTAGCTGTGTGACCCTGGGCAAGTCACTTAACCCCGTAAGCCTCAATTTCTTCATCTATAAAATGAGCTGGAGAATGAAATGGCAAACCACTTCAGCATCATTGTCAAGGAAACCCAAATGGGATCATGAAGAGTTGGACACGACTGGAAAAACAGTGGAACAACAACAAAACAATAACTGTAAAACTATATATATATTTTGCACTTTTGAGTCAACTGTGTGACTGTAAAGATGTGGTCTTCTGTGAAATATCATGTGTAGAAGACTGCCTTTTTCCTTTGTATGCTTTCAATGTAGGATGAAATTTTTTTTCTCATAAGGACTTTGAGACTGGGAAGTAGGTACATGGGGTTGTAGATATTATCTCTAGTCATATATATCTGTATGTGTGTGTATGTATCTCTCTCTCTCTCTCTCTCTCTCTCGCTCTCTCTCTCTCTCTCTCTCCATCCATCCATCCATCCATCTATTTATCTATCTATGGGTGGGGTAATGTGATCTGGGATTTTCCCAAGCATTTGTATGCTTAGTTATTATCTAGAATGATATATGATAATAAAAATAATAGCTTATAAATATAATATGCCATAATTTATGGCTACAAAATGTTTATAAGCAGTATCTCATTTTATTTCTTAGACACTGCTATGAATGAATAGGACAGATATTGTCCCCATTTTACAGGAAGTAAGGAGGAAGTTTGTTGTCCAAGTCAATAGAGCTAGGGTTTAACCTCAAGTCTTCTAACACCAAACCCATTCTTCTTTCAACTCTGTATACTGCCTCTCATGGAATTCACTATTTTCCCACCACCATCTGTTGAGAGAAAGTAGGTGTCCTCAAATTTACAAGGATCTCTGCTTAGAAATCTTCTGTGGCATTTAAAGCCCTCCACAATCTGGTTCTCACCTACATTTCCAGTCATTTCATGTTACTTGCCTTCATGGGCTCTTTGAGTCAAGCTGGCTAGCAATCTGATTGCCAAATAAGTCATTCCATTTCCTGCTTCCTTTGTACAAGTCATGTCAAACCAAATCAACAAGCATGATTTAAGCACCTACTATGTGTTAGGCACTATGCTGAGAGAGATGGAGGAGGGAGGAGGGAGGAAGGAGGAAAGGAAGGGAGGGAGGAAAAGAAGGAAGGAGGGAAACAAGGAATAAGCCAAAAAGGAAGGATGGGAAGAATCCATAGTTTGTAGAATCTTTAGCTTCCTTATAAACGTGGCTCAGTTGCTACTTCCTGATTTCCCCAGCTATTAACTCTCCTTGAAATCACTTTGTCTAACTTGGTATATATTTTGGAGAAATTTACTTAAGGATTTTAGGTACTCCCCTCCCCAATAGAATGTGTACTCATTGAGGGCAAGGAATGCTTCATATTTGTCTTTATATTCCCAGGACCTAACTTAGTGACTTATATGTACACATAGATATAGAAGTAATACATATATAATACATGTATATATGCATGCATATATCATATGTATATGTATATATATGTGTGTGTGTGTTTATTTCTCTACCTATCATCTATCTATCTATCTATCTATCTATCTATCCACCCATCCATCTATCTGTCCCTTGGCCTTTATCTCTGTGGATCAGGAACAGCTCTACAAGTTAGTATTATGGAGTTGTTTGGGGAAGGTGTGGGAAGGCACTGGGAGGTTAAGTGATTTGTCCAGGGTCACACAGGCATCAGAGTCAGAGACAAAACTTAAATACAGGGGGATGGCTAGGTGGTGTGGTTAGTGACCTGACCCTGGTGTCAGGAGGACCTGAGTTCAAATCTGTCCCCAGACACTAGCTGTATGAACCTGGGCAAGTCACTTAAACACAATTGCCTCAACAAAACTTGAACTCAAGTCTTCTTGACTCTAAGTTCTATTCTGTAACCATTACACCATAGTACTTGCAATAATAATAGCTAGTAACAAACATTTCTAAAGAGACATATGGTTTTCTCTGTCTCTCCACTTTTTCTTTCCTTCTCCCCATCCCTTTCCTTCTCCTCTGCTTCCCTTCCTGTGTCTGTCCTCCCTCCCTCCCTCCCTTCCTTCCTCCTTCCTTCCTTCCTTCTTCCTTCCTTTCCTCCTTCTTTCCTTCCTCCTCCCTTCCTTCCTTCCTTTCCCTCTTCCTTCCTTTCTTCTCTTCCTTCTTCCTCCCTCCCTCCCTCTCTCCCTTCCTTTGTTCCTTCCTTCCTTTTCTTCCTTCCTTCCTTCCTTCCTTCCTTCCT
>CM053592.1:22247954-22263612 GCA_028646515.1 Pseudochirops corinnae
TCCTTCCTTCCCTCCTCCCTTCCTTCGCTCCAGACATGGGGAAGGGAAGGAAGGAAGGAGGGAAGGAAGAAAGGAAGAAAGGAAGGGAGGAAGGGAGGGAAGGAGGAAAAGAAGGGAGGAAAGAAGGGAGGAGGGAAGGAAGGAAGGATAGAAGGAGGGAAGGAAGACAGGAAGGAAGGAAGAAGGGAGGGAGGGAGGGAGGAAGGAGGAAGGAAGAGAGGGAGGGAGGAGGGAAGGAAGGAAGGATGAAAAGGAAGGAAGGAAACCAAAATTAAAAAATTAAAAGAAAAAGCAACCTGTTTCTGCAGTGACTTGGGCCAAATTCCCACCTCTAACATTTACCCTAACCTGGGGTTCAATCTCTCATCTACCAAAAGTGGATGGGATTAGATAGACTCTAAATTCCCTTTCAACTCCAGATCTATGGGTCTTATGGTCCTAAGGTTGAAAAAAATCCCAAGGAAACTGAGGCATGAGAGGTTGTGACTTGTCTAAGGTCATACAGGTAGCAGGCATCAGAAACAGGATTTGAATTCAAGTTCTCTTACTCCAAATCTAGGAAATCTCCTTGATTGCCTTCCTCAGGGCAAATATGTAATCACTTGATGCATAGAATTATTAGTTGAATAACAAGAACTTTACATCAGTCTCCAAAGTTGGGTTTCTTAAGGTCAACAATACTTTTGTTTTACAGGATTTTTCTTTCTAATGGTGTTGTTTAGTCATCTTTTTTCAGTCACCTCTGACCCTGTGTGATCCCATTTGGGATTTTCTTTGCAAAGACACTGGAGTGGTTTGCCATTTCCTTCTCATTTTACAGGTGAGGAAACTGAGGCAAACAGGGTTAAGTGACTTGCCCAGGGTCACAGAGCTAGCTAGTTAAGTGTCTAAGGTAAAATTTGAACTTAGGACCTCCTGACTCCAGGTCCTGCAGTTTAAACTCTGAAACCTAGCTGCTCTATTTGTAATGGAATTTGGCACAATTAGATTTTACTTGGAGTGAGAAGGTAACTTATCTAATGAATTCTTAAATAGTGGGGTCTAAATTAATGAAGTTTTACTGTTCTCAATGCATTTCCATCTGTAATCAATCAGGTTCTCTCTAATATCTGGTTGTTGCCTGTCCTGAGCAAAGTGCATGGCTCTGGAACTACATAACTATGTTGCTGTCAAATGTTTCTCAGTTGTTCAATTACAAGTGATCTCTACTGAGCTAATACTAATTGTTAGTAGCAGGAAAAAGTTTTTGAAATGGCAGAACTGTTATAGGACAGTAGGAAGAGGGTTGGATCTTGGAACCAGAAGATTTGCGTTAGAATCAGGGCTCTGTCATACACTACTCTGTGACTTTGGGTTTGCCACTTGACTTTGGTGGGCCTCAGGTTTATCAGCTCCAGAGGGGGATTGTTGGACTACATGACCTTCGTTGTCACGTAAGCATATGGCAAATGGAATGAATCCACGTGTGTAAAGGAGTCAGTATGGTGTAGTGGGGGCAGCGAAGTGGTGCCATGGATAGCATGCCAGGTAGGAAATCAGGAAAGTCTAATCCAACCTTGAACACTAGCTGTGTGACCCTGGACAACACACTTAACCCTGTTTGCCTCAGTTTGCTCATCTGTAAAATAAGCTGGAGAAGGAAATGGTAAACCAGTGCAGTATCTTTGCCAAGAGAACCCCATATGGCGACATGAAGAGTTGTACATGACTGAAATGACAGAACAATAACAAATGGTGTGGCAGAAGGTGCAATGAACTAAGAATCTTCTAGAACCTTAGTTCAAGTCTTGTGGTTGTGGTTTGTTCTTCATTCTTGAAAAGGACCATGGCATCAGGAAGATGATGCCATGACTTGTAATTGAATTGGATTTGAGTGAGAAAGGGCTTTTCAGGGTCACCAGCCTTACTTTCTTCTCCAGAACCATGTGGGTCCAGTGGTCAGATATAGATCAGGACAACTGGAGATGGTCCAGAATGTACTGGGAGATCTTGGCCTTTTTAAGCTAAGATCTTTCTAAATTCACACTTACCCTGAGGCAATTCTGTTTAAAAAGTGAGTTAAAGGATTTTTCTGTTGAGAAGTCATATGATGTTGGCCAAATCATTGAATCATTCTGAAGCTTAGTCTCTTCATCTGTAAAATGACACAGAAAGGGACAGAGGGAATTGGATTAAAATGATTTTCAAAGTCTCTTATGAATCTTATATTCTGTGATTTTTACTCTAATACCTCATTCATTTAAGTTTGAATTATAGACTCATTTTAAAGAAAGTTACCCATACTTTAAAAGTACAAGTATTTTGTGAATTTTATAATAAGTGTGATCCAGAAAGTGAATTTTTTGTTTTATGAACAGTAGTTTTGTGAGTATAGGTGATTTCCAAAGATTAAGTTCCCTCTACTAATGCAAATCTAGAGTAGTTCTTTAATGGAATTCTTCTAGAATTGCCTTTGGCCATTAGAAGTTAAGGAACCTAACCTTGCAATGCTACCCAGCCACTAGTGTTGAACCCATGATATTAAAAACAAATAGGTAAGGAGATATTCTCTCTCTCTCCCTCCCCCCCCCCCTCTCTTTCTCTCCCTCTCTCTGTCTCTCTCTCCCCTCCCTCTCTCTCTCCCTCTCACTCTGTCTCTCTCTGTCTCTCTCTCTCTCTCTGTCTCTGTCTCTGTCTCTCTCTCTCTCCCTCTCTGTCTCTCTCTTCCCTCCAATAAACATGTATCAAGTACCTCCTATATGCTAAGCACTGGGTATGACACAAGACAAACACAATAACAACAGTAATAAAACCCAGAAACCCTCACTCTCAAGAATTTCACAGTCCAATGGGAAAGACAATATACAAACAACTATGTACACACAAGAAATAGAAAGAGATTGTTAGAAAGAATCTCAGTGGAAAGGCACTAGGGGAAGACTTCATATGTAAGAGCAGACTTCAACTGAGACCTGAAGGAAGCTAGGGAAGCCACAGGAGTCAGAGATAAAGATGGAGAGAGTTCCAGGCATGGGGGATGACCAGTGAAAATGCCAAGAATTGAAAGATGGAGTGTTTAATCTGAGGAGCAGCAAGGGGATCAATGTCACTGGATCACAGAGTATGTGAAGGGGTTTAAAATCTAAGAAAAATGAAAGGGTAGGAGTGGGGTGGGTTACGATGAACTTTGAAAAGCCAAACAGGATTTTATATTTGATCCTGGAAGTAATCGAGAGCCACTGGAATTTATTAAATGGTGTGATGGTGTATGATGGTGTGTGGTGGTGGTGGTGGTGGTGGTGTGTGTGTGTGTGTGTGTATGTGTGTATGTGTGTGTGTGTGTGTGTGTGTGAGAGAGAGAGAGAGAGAGAGAGAGAGAGAGAGAGAGAGAGAGAATTCTCTGCTTTAGGAACAAATGAATTTGACAGTCGAATGGTGAAAGGACTGGATTGGAGAGATTTGAGACCAGGAGACCAATCAGAAAGCTACTGCAATAGTCCAGGTGTGAAATTTTAAGGGCCTATAACAAGGTGGCGACAACGGCAGAGGAGAGAAGAAGGCACATATGAGAAATTTTATGAAGGTAGATCTAACAAAGCATGGCAACTAATTGGATATGGATGGGGAGTGATGAGAGAGTGACAAGTTAATGATGACACCCAAGTTGTGAGCTGAGTAACTGGGAGAATGGTGGTGACCTTAACAATCATAGTTAGGAAAATGGTAGCCATCTTTAGGATTGGAAGCAGTGGGAGAGGGAAGAAAAAAAAGGAAATTTATATGATAATTTTGGTGTGTATTAGAAAAGAATAACAAGTTGTATGCAGTAGATTTGCAGTTTCATGTACAATCATCTTTAAAAAATTGTACTGTTATGGAGATGCCTGTTTTATTCCATAAATTAAAAACAAAATTCAAAAAAAGGAAGAGGGGAGGGTTTTGGGGGAGAGTCAATGAGTTCCACTTGGAATATATTGAGTTGAAGATATCTAAGAGACAGAGCCTTGAGGGATACCTGCAGTTAGCAGGGGTGATGAAGTTTTACAATAGTTAGTAACCTGCTAGGGTTCTTAAAGGATCTACTTACTGAATAAGCTAGAGTGATTCATAATTTCCCATCCAGTTATAACATACTTCAACATTCTTGGAATAGCTTGTTCTTTTAATTAATTTACAAATAATCTCTGTCAATATCCAATGAATGGCTATCATCTGGAGTATGTCAGACCCTTTTAAATTTCATCGATCCACCCTTAATCTCCTTATTTGTTGAAGATTGATCACTCCAGGTCAAAAGTAAAAACTTCAGTCTAACAACTCTGATTTCTTCCTGTTCCATGAAGGGGGTATGACTGATGCTTTCATGGTGACTATTTTTCAGTAGGCACCAACCGAGTTAGAGCTGCCTTGAGGGTCTCAGAGAGAGGAAGGAGATCATTAAATTAGCAGTAGAGCAAGCCCCATTATCTGGGACTTTTATAGATCTTAAAGGACTTTTTCCAAGGAAAAAGCATATGAGTATAAAATGCCCCAGGCAACTCTGAGTTTCAAGTTCAGAAGAGTTCATTTATTGTGCCGGTGAAAAGGCTAGTGATTCAATCAGTTATCCCCCACCCCCCTCAATATTTACAGTGCCTCTACTCTGGGTCTGCTGCTATGTTCAGAGCTATGGGGGAGTACCCCCTAATACAAGTAGCTCCCATTTTTCCTTTAATGCATTCCTGGAAACCAAGACATAGAATGATACCCTGGCTGAACTGAAAGGAACCTCTTAGATCATCTAATCAACTGGCCGTGAAGATCACGAAGATGATGAATGAAGTATTGTTTATAAGGACCCATGAGAAGATCAATTTGAACATACTGAAGAATGAGTAGAGGAGAATCATGTACAATAAAGCTGGAAAGGTAAATCGAGGACATATTGTAATGCCAGAGAGTTTATTTTTGATATTAGAGGAGATAGCAAGGAGGCAGTGGAGTTTATGGAAGAGGGGAGTAGCAGTCTATACTGGTCCCACATGTGTGTTTTACATATGGGAGAACTGAAGATGGGAGAAAAATTTTGTATGCTTTCTTCAAAAAAAATTTTGATATGATTTTGATGGCCTCTTTCTTTAAAAAATAACTCAGGAACCCAATTTGAATGTTTTTTTTCTTTGAAATTTTTTTTTTCTATAATAAGTAGAAGCACTCAAAATTGTTCCACAGACCTTTATGGCTACGTTCAAAAAACTGGGATAGTACTTTTTAGAAAGAGTAATTTCCAAGTATAGCATTTGGCGCACTCTTCATGTGGGTCCCCAGAAAGTTATTCCAAGGCACTTTGGAGGTTAACATCAATGTGAAGGCATTGCTTAGAGTCACTATCAAAGTGTTTCTTTTTCTGAACCAACTAGAGGACACATTATTTTAGAGTAAAAATATTTAATTAAATGGCATGGTTAAAAAAAAAAAAGGTGACAAAAATCCCTCTTCTCCTGCAGGGGTACACTCTTCCACAAGTTATTACATCCCCCAGAGTGAAGGACTTGACCAGGGACCATACATGGATAACGTTCTCTTCTCACATTGGAATATTCATGGCTGGGACATCTCTTACCTCTAAGACTATAGGGTCAGCTATGTACTCTGAAGTTCTATTATACCATTGCTGATGGGTCTGTCTGCTGAGCTACTCTCTAAGTTTTGTTCTTGTTGTTTTTTTTTTTTTTCTGTTAGATGTCTTCACTTTCTTCTGAACTTTTTCACTGCTAATGTCTCAGCTCTGAACAACTCATAGCTTCAAGCTACTTCAACCTTTTGGAAACACAAATCCTGAGCTGCTGACTACACTAGGGATTTAACTAGAAAAGACCTTAGACATTCAAGCCTGTCTCTTGGACTCCATTACTCCTGCTGCCACTGAAGATCTCTGAGTCTAAACTCTGGTTTGACTTTGAGACAGAAAATTCCTTTTTATTATCATGACACCACTTATGGCCATGAAAATCATTAGAGGTGGGTGGGAAAGAATGAAAAGAACTTGCAAGTTTTGTCCTATTATTCCCCAGTGCCCAAACTGGTACTTTCCCTCCCCAAACATCTAAATATTTGAAGGACTATGGTTCTGAGGCTGGAGAACCATATTCTCATGCTGCTCTTTCTCTTGACCATTTTTTCCTTTGTTCTACTCAAGTTCCTCTCTCAATCACCTGAAAGATAACACTGAAATGAAAACAAGTCATTGTGTGGGAGTAGAGAGAGATGCAACATTCCTTCTTTACTGTGATGTTAGTAGGATGTGTCCTTGGGTTGATTTAAGTTATTCCTTACACATCATCTAGAGCTAGGGGTATGGCATATCTGCAATCTGGAAAATCCTAGAAAAAATTTGGCTCTCTGTTCGTACCAGAGAAGAAATCTGTATTTTTAATTTTCCTTTTATGGGGTGTTTGCATAACTTATTATAAAATTTGGCTTAAGCATTTGACCATTGGCTGTATGTAGGTCAAGTTTAACCAAAAATACTATATGAAAAAGAACTTTTTCTGTGTTGTCTGCTGGCTGGAACGATACTGGGATTTGAAGATCTTCCACTCCCCTTGAACTTGCTGATGTAGCAGGAAGGGGTGGAGCAAGAGAACGCCAGAACCAAGTGAGTCTCCGTTTCGTGCTGACTGGAAGCGGCTGCAGAGGCATCAGCTGCGGTTGCGAATTCCTTTTGCTTAGAGCGGGCCAGAATCTCTGCTAAGGACTCCTGCTGAGGACTGCCAGGGATGGGAATTGTCTGGGCCGGAGCTGCTGGGAGCGAGCTGCCTGGACGCTGAGCAGTTGTCATGAGTGAGGAGAGCAGGATCTTTGCCTGAGGTAGCCTGTCTTGTTCTGAAGGCTTGAGAATGTGGGTCTTTACTACTTTAGCCACATGTGCCGACTTCATAACTACTGTGTTGGCTTTGACTTTCTGGTTTTGGGACTCAGTTTTCTGGTATTTAAATGAATGCGCTAACTGTATTTCCTATGTAGAGAGCCTGTTACATTTCGTGATTAATAACCATATCAGCATATTTATAGTTACTGTAGGCATTGTGAATACTGCATTGCTGATGCACTGGCCTTCATGTGCTGTATGTGGCCTCTGTAAAACTTCCCCAAAATTCCCATTTAATTTCTTATGCCAACTTGCAATATATCAAAATCATGATAGGGAAAGTTGTGATGTGGAAGAGATAATTGCATATTACTAAAAACCTCAGAGATGTTTATTTTTAATTTTAATTTTATTCTTAGCATTGGTTTGCCATCATTTCTTTATTTCTCCTCCAGTCAACATCTATTGCTCTTCTGGGGTCCTTCAGATGAGTAGGAAAATATGACCATCACCTGGTGGGGGAAGCTTTGAAAAATAGGAACTACCTTTATAAAGCAGATTCCCCACCCACATTACTAGTTTCTTTGGAATGATGAGATTCTCCATTGTTAATTCCGTAGCCATCAACTCTACTTAGCCAGAAGTGATACCCATTCATTTGGAGGGTCATCAACCACAATCCATCTGACCTAATCACATGTCCTTACCATGGGTCCCAAAGGGCCATTGGAACCTACCATCTTCCATGCCTCCAGACAAGCTATTGGACATGCCATTGAATCCTAAGGTCTCTGGGGCTTTGCCAATTATCTTATAGCTGCATCCTATGGACCAGCAGCAATGATTATCTATGTGTTGTGTTTTTTTACCCTTAATTAGAACATTAGTTTGTTGAGAGTAGAGGTTGTGTTGCTTTTTTCTTTGTATCGTCAGTGTTCAGCACAGTGTTTGGCACATACTAAGCATTAAAAATGCTTTTTCATTATTTGGATAACAAAAATGAAATTTATTTTGAGGATAATTATTTTGAGGTAATTGGAAACACTCATAAAATCAAGGTTTGGAGCCATTAGCTTAGCACACCATTTGGTACACACCACTAAAAGTGAATTAAGTAAATATGTCTTCCTGTATGCTTACTCAATACCAGTGGAAGATGTAAGCAATGGAGTGGGAGTGTGGATAAATGAGATCTGTCTTTTTCAATATAAAGAACATCTTTTAAAGTAATAGAATGATGGATTCAACTCAGTAATTAGTTTTCTTCCTTTTTTTGTTGCTACTTTTTGCTTTTGCATATATTCTTTTCTAAAAATTTCCGTCCCTCTTCCCCTACACAGCAAGTCATCCTTTGTAACAAAGAAAAAAAGCAAAGAGGTAAAAAAAAAAAAAAGCAGTTCAGTAAAAGTAATCAATATACCAATGTGGTCTGACAGCATATGAAATGTTCTATGCCCATACATCCCTATCTTGAATAAAAAAGGAGTTCCTTTTTTTGATATCTTTTCTCCTGGTTAAAGCTTAGTCATTAATTCCACAGAGTTTATTTAAAAAAAAAATGTTCTTTCTATTTATATTTTTGTGGTCATTATGTATAGCTCTGCTTCACAATGTATTACTTGATATAAGTCTTCCCAAGCTTCTCTGCATTCTATATATTCATTGTTTCTAACAATGCAGTAATACCTATTCATACAACACAATTTGTTTAGCCATTCTCCATTTAATGGGAATCGACTTTATATCCAATTTTTAGCTACTGATAAAAATGCTGCCAACTTTCCAAACACTTTTCTGACAGGCGGGAGTTTGATGATTCATCACTTCGTAAGAAGAAATGATTGAAACTGGTTTTGACAAGTCTAAGGGAAGAAATTTCTTAAATGATTAGAAAGACTTGTTATGATGTTTAAATTCATACTTAGTCATTTAGAAATTAACTTTGGAGGATAAAGGGAAGAGACACCTTCTGAAAGAGAAAAACTAGTCCCAAAATTCATTCTCTCTCTGTCTCTGTCTCTGTCTCTCTTTCTCTCTCTCAGTAGGTTCATAATTTGTTTTTTAAAATTTCTATTGGAAGATTTATTTGACTTAGCAATAATTGTACAATATGTCATCTCCTAAATAAGAGGTATGGTGCCAATCATTTTCATTTGAGTAACTAATAGAAAAAAGAATAAAACAAAAATGCCATGTGGATGCAATTCCAAGTTTTTAACTATCAACCAAGAAGTCTCACTCCCAACTCCCCATATATACATATATAGATGTTATAATTATATGTAATATAGGATCTTATTGGCATACAACATTTCTTTGGGATTTCATTTTCATTAATAGGCAAAGTGGTAGAATAACAATGTATTGTGAATGATTAGTTGGAACAACCAAAAACATATTTTTTTTAAAGTTCAGTTGAAGGGTAATGCTGAAGTGATAGAATGTTTTTTTTTAATTAATTTAGTTTTAGTTTTCAACATTCATTTCCAAAAGATTTTGAATTACAATTTTTTCTCCCTGTCTTTCCCCTACCCCAAAATAGCAAGCTTACTGAATACCCCTTCCCCCAATCTGTTCTCTCCTTTATCACCTCCCATCACCCCCCTAACTTTCTAATAGGGCAAGATGGATTTCTATACCCCAGTGCCTGTATATCTTATTTCCCAGTTGCATGTAAAAAACCCCCCACCATTTTTTTAAATATTTGTTTTTAAAACTTTGAGTTCCAGATTTTTTTCTTTCTTCCCTCCTTACCAACCCCCACTGGGAATATAAGAAATTCAATATAGGTTGTTCATGTGAAGTTACCCAAATCATTTCCATAGTAGTTATATAGTGAAAGACTAACTATATTTCCCTCCATCGTATCCCACCCCCCACTCATTCTATTTTCTGCTTTGACTCTATCCCTTTTTCAAAAATGGTTGCTTCTAACTACCTTCTCCCCCAATCTGTCCTCCCTTCTATCATGCCCTCTTTTATCCCCTATCTCCCTATTTTCCTATAGTGTAAGATACCCAATTTAATGTGTATGTTATTCTCTCCTTAAGCCAAATTCAATGAGAATCAGGTTGTCCCGTTCCCTTTCAGCTTTCTGCTCTCCCCCTCCATTGTAACAGTTTGCTCTTGCCTCTTTTATATGAGATAATGTACCCTAATCTATCTTTCCCTTTTTCCTTCTTGCAATAAATTCCTCTCACTTCTTGATTTTACTTTTTAGATATCATCCCTTCATATTCAACTCATCCTGAGCCCTCTGTCTATGTAAACATGAGCATGCATATGCCCACACTCACATATATATATTTATATACACATACACCCTTCTATGTATATGTGTACATATTTTATAGTAATGGTAATAATGTACAACTTTGCTTTACTTTTTTTACATATTATTTGTTTATTTTTAGTTTTCAACATTCATTTCCACAAATTTTCTCCCCATCTTTCCCTTACCCCACCCCAATATAGCAAGGCTACTCAATACCTCTTCCCCCATTTTGTTCTCTCTTATATCCTCCCCCATGCCCCCCAACTTTCTAATAGGCCAAGATGAATTTCTATACCCCAGTGTATGTATACCTTATTTCCCAGTTTCATGCAAAAAACATTTTTTAACATTTTAAAAAACATTTGTTTTTAAAACTTTAATTTCCAGATTCTTTTCCTTCTTCCCTCCTCACCTACCCCCACTGGGAAGACAAGCAATCCAATATGGATTGTACATGTGTAGTTATGCAAAACGTTTCCATAGTAGTTACATTGTGAAAGATAAACTATATTTCTCTCCATCCTATCGTGCCCCCCACTTATTTTATTTTCTACTTTGACCCTGTCACTTTTCAAAAGTGTTTGCTTCTAACTATCCTCTCCCTCAATCTGCCCTCCTGTCCATCATCCCCCCTCTTATCCCCTTCCCCCTACTTTCCTGTGGGGTAAGATACTCAATTAAGTGTGTATGTTATTCCCTTCTTAAGCCAAATCCAATGAGAATAAGGTTGACTCATTCCCTTTCACCTTCCTGCTCTTCCCCTCCATTGTAACAGTTTGCTCTTGCCTCTTTTATATGAAATAATTTACCCTATTCTATCTCTCCCTTTTTCCTCCTCTTAATATATTCCTCTTTCACTTCTTAATTTTATTTTTTAGATAGCATCCTTTCATATTCAACTCATCCTATGCTCTCTGTCTATGTATACATGTACACACATACACACACACACTCACATATGTATTTATATACACATACACCCTCCTATATATACATATATACACATATATATTCCCTTCAACTATCCTCATACTGAGAAAAAGTCTTAATGAGTTACAATTATTATTTTTCTATGTAGAAATGTAAATAATTCAACTTTAATAAGTTCCTTATGATTTCTTTTTCCTGTTTACCTTCTCATGCTTCTTGTAGTTGGAAGTCAAATTTTCTGTTCAGCTCTAGTTTTTATCAAGAATGCTTGAAAGTCCTCTATTTCATTGAATAACCATATTTTCTCCTGAAGCAGTATATTCACTTTTGCTGGGTAGGTGATTCTTGGTTTTAATCCTAGCTCCTTTGCACTCTGGAATATCATATTCCAAGTCCTTTGATCCCTCAATGTAGAAGCTGCTAGACCTTGTGTTATTCTGATTGTGCTTATACAATACTCAAATTGTTTCTTCCTGACTGCCTGTAATATTTTCTCCTTGACTTGGGAACTCTGGAATTTGGCTATGATATTCCTAGGAGTTTACTTTTTGTGATCTTTTTCAAGAGGTGATCAGTGAATTCTTTCAATTTCTATTTTGCCCTCTGGTTCTTGAAAATTGGGGCAATTTTGCTTGATAATTTCTTGAAAGATGTTGTGTAGGCTCTTTTTTTGATCATGGCTTTCAGGTAGTCCAATAATTTTTAAATTGTCTCTCCTGGATCTATTTTCTAGGTCAGTGGTTTTTCCAATTAGATATTTCACATTGCCTTCTATTTTTTCATTTGTTTGGATCTGTTTAACAGTATCTTGATTTCTCAAAAAGTCATTAGCTTCCATTTGCTCCAATCTAATTTTGAAGGAATTATTCTCTTCAGTGAGCTTTTGAAATTCCTTTTTCATCTAGCCAATTCAGTTTTTAAGGCATTCTTCTCCTCATTGGCTTTTTGGGCCTCTTTTGCAATTTGTTTGCTTCACTCTTGATTTTACTGAAAAAGTTTCTAGCTTTTCTCCATTATACATACTGCTTCCTCTTGGTTTTAGATACATATTATTTATCATTTTGAGGATAATTCCTTTATTCCTGTGCTTTCTAGAATTTTTAACAGAAATGGCTGTTGTGTTTTGTCAAAAACTTTTTCAGCATCTATTGAAACAATCATATGATTTCAAAAAATTGATGTGATAATTATGCTTTTAGTTTTCCTAATGTGAAACCAGTCTTTCATTCCTAATGTAAACCAAACCTGCTCATGGGGTATAATCTTTGTGATACATTGCTATACTCGCCTTGCTAGTATTTTATTTTTAAAAATTGCATTAATGTTCATCAAGGGAAATTGTTTTAAATTTTTTTTTCTTTGTTTTAATCCTCCACTGCACAAATTCTTCCTTATTACTTCATTATGGGATATGTTACCCCCCACTTCTTTCTCTTCCTTTCACTTCCTCCCAGTGCATTTCTTCCCACCTCCTTCCTTCCATTTTTCTTTGGAGATCACCCAAACATAAAGTATAACACCCAAGTTCTATATCTATTCATATTCTCTCTAAGATTCTGATAATGATAAAGTTATAAGGGGTCACATGTATCATCTTCCTATAGAAGAAGGACTTGTTTAGTCCTTCATGATGTCTCAGTTGTGTTTTCCTTTTTATACTTCTCTTGAGTTGTGTGTTTCAATGTCAGATTTCTATTTAGTTCTGGTATTTTCATCAGAAATAGTTGAAACTTTTTTATCTCATTAAATGTCCTTTCACTACCATCCCCCAATGGATTATACTTGGTTTAATAGTGAAGGTTATTCTTTGTTATAATCCTAGCTTCTTTGCCTTCTGGAACATAATATTCCAACACCCCTGTTTCTTTATCATGATGGCTGCTAAATCTTATGTGATCTTGACTATGGCTCATCAGAACTAGAATTTTTAATTCCTGACTGGTTTTATTATTTTTACTCCTTTACCTCATGCTCTGAATTTTGGTCATGATATTTCTGAAAGTTTTTATTTGGGAGTTTCTTTTCAGAGGTAATCAGTAGGTTCTTTAACTTTTAATTTTGTTCTCTGATTCTAAGATACCTGGGAAGTTTTCCTTTATTATTTCTTGAAATATGATTTCTAGGCTCTTTTCCTCATTCATGGTTTTGATTCTTAAAGGACCTTTCCCCAATCAATTTTCCAGCCCAATTATTTTTCCTGTGAGTTATCTCACATTTTCTTTTAATTTTCTTAGTCTTTTCACTTTGATTATTTTTTGATGTCTCTTGGATGTAATCCACTGTGCTCCTGGTTTGACCTCTGCAAGTTCCTGAACCAGGTTTGGGACTATTGGCTTGTGTCTAGTTGAGTTTCAGTAGATTGCTAAGGGACTATTTCTCCCTTAGCATTCTGGGAGGGTCAGCATGATTGAACATTTGGCTTCTGTTTGTTCCCAGTCTCTTGCCTTTCTTATTCCATTGCACATTTATATGCAGGGTTAAAGGTTAGAACTAAATCTTCACTATGCTCTTGGGCTCAGAACCACACAGCTAAGTTTCTGGAACTTGTGCTTGCTCTGGAACTGTGACCTGGAACTGAGTAATGGGTGAGTACAGGTTGGCACCTGTTCACAGTGCTGGTTCAGGAATCCCCTGGGATCTCTTTCTGTCTTAGAGCTTCTTGCCTGGTATTCAGATTCAGTATTTTTTATTATTCTATAGCACTGGAATGTTTCCCACTGTTGCCATCATTGACCAGCCTCTGCCTCAGTGTCCACAGACCTCTCTATCTTCCTAAACTATCCTGGGTTCAAAAAAATGACTAATAATGATTTTCCTTGGCTTTCCCTATAAGAATTCAATGTGACATATTTTGAAGGTTGTTGTGGGGGAGGTATGTTGGGTAAAATGGGCAAGAACATTTTCTTTCACGCTGTCATCATGACTCTGCCTCTCTAGGTTTGTAATTTATTGCATAATTTAAAAAGCTAAATTTCTATGTTTTTAAAGATAAGTACTTGCTTCAAAAATGGATAAAATTTCAATTTGTACCAGTAAAAATGGACCTTCCTAGGTTTGGTAAGGCAGTTTGGGAATTGTCAGAAATTACTAATGTCAAAGGGTATATTTTTTTCCCTATTGTATAAAATAGCTATTCATGATTATCTTACATTTTTCTCTATTACTGAAAATGGATTTTTCTTCCCTTACACTTCAAAACTTATGTTTTACCATTCTTCCAAAAATGGATCTTCTCTATAGGTCACGTGTAGGAAAGTGGAATGTATCAAATTGAAAAAAAAAACTTTTGAAAACCAACTAGAGGAGTTGAATTTTATAGTTGAGGAAAGACAGCTATACTTGGACTGTAATGTCACTTTTGAGTTCTTATGGATATTATATGAGCTGCTTTGTGTCATTTCTTTTTTATTTAAAAATATTTATTTTCAGTTTACAACATTCAGTTCCACAAGTTTTTGAGTTTTCAATTTTTTCTACATCTGTCTCCTCCCTCCTCCCTAATATGGCATGCAATCTGATATAAGCTCTACATATATATTCATATTAAACATTTTCACTTTAGTCATGTTGTGAAAAAGAATTATAATCAATGGAATGAACCATGAGAAAGAAGAAACAAAACAAAAAAGAGAGAGAGCTTTGATATGCATTCAGACTCCATAATTCTTTCCCTGGATGTGGATAGCACTTTATATCATGGACCTTTTGGAGTTGTCTTAGAACCTTGCATTGCTGAGAAAAACCAAGTCTATCAAAGTTAGTCATCATGCAATGCGACTGTAACTGTGTATAATATTCTCCAGGTTTTGCTTCTCTTGCATTGTGCCATTTCTAAGGAACCTTGATTTGCTGTTGTTGTTTGTTCTTCTTTCTCAAAGAGAACCATGACATCAGAAGGTGATGCCAACCGTGACTTGCAAGTGAATTGGATTTAAGTGAGGGATGGCTGTTAAAAGTCACCAGCCTCACTTTCTCCTCTGGAGCCATCTAGGACCAGTGGCAAAATATAGATCAGGATGACTGGAGATGGCCACAGTGGAAGAGCTTGGACTTTTTAAGTCTGACTGAGACAATCCCCTTTCAATGAATAAGATTAGGTAATAAATAAGGCAGAGGATGGCCTTTTTATCTAGTCAAAAAAAATCAGTCTGGGAGGGGAAGAACCTTATGGTTTCTGGTCCAAACAGAAATAATTTTTATTTACATTTACTCTGAGTCAAACAGGGCCCAAACAATGACCAGGCAGGACTTGCCTTTGGACCTATTATTGGTCAATCAATGAGAGCCAGAGTGATTTGGCTTTAAGACATGGTCCTTAAAAAGAAATCTAACCTGTAAATCCCATGGTATCTTATGAGTTTTCAGTGATCATGTATGATATGATACCCTATGTAGTCAGAAGGAAGAGCAATAAATAAATAAACAAATAAACAAAGGAAGGAAGGAAAAAGGAACGAAGCAAGTAGGGAGGAAGGGCAGAGAGACAGAGAGAAAGAGAGAGAGAGAGAGAGAGAGAGAGAGAGAGAGAGAGAGAGAGAGAGAAGAGAGAGAGAGAGAAGAGAGAGAGAGAAGAGAGAGAGAGTGAGAGAGAGAGAAAAGAGAGAGAGAGAGGAAAGAGAGAGGAG
>CM053592.1:22280258-22301529 GCA_028646515.1 Pseudochirops corinnae
ACCCCCACTTTTTAAAACAATGCATAGACAGGCAACTATTAGACGACTGGCCTTAGAGTTGGGAAGACCCAGGGTCCCCTTCCTGATTCTGATATATACACAAATTTCAGTGTCCTAGGGCCATCTGAGATAGTTAAATTGAGTTAACTTTTTAAGTTACGGTTAAGTTGTGAAGTGGTATCATGGAGGAAATCTCCACATTGGAATTTCACCAAACTGAAAAAATAAGAAGCACAGTTCAAAGGGATTGCTTAACTTTGATAGAAAACAAATTGGGAACTATATATATATATATATATATATTTCTTAACTTTATATGTTTGTTTCAGCTTCCATAATATTTTATTTTTGAAAACATATCTTCTGAAATTCAAATTGGTGTTTCCTTTTGGTTACTTGTGGGATCAGTAGGATAGGGATAAGTTGAATTTTATTTTTATCCTAATTGGCATCCAGTAAATTTTATTTGATGTATTTAATACATTTTTCATATTTCTGATTAATTTTTTGTGTGATTTTCTGAAATGCAATGCTCATGTTCTTTTATATTTTTCTTCTTCTTTTTGAGGAGATTTATTCTAAAAGTTCCTTTTCTTGGTCTAACCTTCAGAAGAAGTCACTTCCATCTCTATTGCTTCCCTTTTTTCCAGCTTGAGAATGGGTTTGTTTTTCTTCTTCCATTGTTTCTTCTGCCATTTTGTCTTCTAGTAACTTTCATTAAATCTATTGTTGTTTATATTTACCAAAGGCATTTCTAAACTGTTGAACTTTATTATCATTTCCCTCTCAATTCCTCATTTTGGGTGATAATTTGATTTCTTCCTTTAATTCCTTCAATGTATTTTTTTCCTTCAATTTATCTTATACCCTCCTTCATTTCTGTCTTGATTCTCCTCCTGGATGTCCAGATTTCTTTCTCATCCCAGGGATCTCCTCAGTCTGGAAGATTTAGTAATTTTTTTTTCATCCCAAAACATCCCTTACTCTTGCAGTTTTCTTATGCTGAAAGGTTTCACTACACCTGTATCACTTTCTCTGATTGGTGAGTTAGTTCTGGAGGCCTTATTTTACAGGAATGATCATTTTCATTCCTTCATTCCTCTCCAAGATACCTTCTCTCCTCTGTCCCCTTTCTAATTCCCTTGGACATGTTGTGTTTCTACATTAGAAGGTAAGCTCATTGAGGGCAGCAACTGTCTTTTTACTTGCATTCATATTCTCAGCATTTAGCACAGTAACTTGTATGTAGTAAGAGCTTGATAAAGACTTGTTGGCTTGACTTGTCTTGATAAAATTCTTATTTTTTTTATTATGTTACTAATGATATTTCAATACATCTACTGGCATTTTCGTCCTTTTTCAATTGAGGCAAAATATTTGTTTCATTGTGTGGATTTGCTTATTATTTGGGAGCAATTAAAATTTACTTTTGAGGATGCTTGGTTATTTTCAAGTTTTTGGCTTTTATAATAATTTTTTTAGAAGAATATGGGGGAAAATCTCCTTTATAACCTATTCTGTCAGCTTCCCGAGTTCTACACTCTTACTTATAATTTTTGTGATCCCACAATCTAAAATTCTTATTATTAGGTTGTTGAGAGACTGAGAGGTGCTCTGAACTATAACATGACTATATCATTCACTGAATTCTGTAAGAATTTAATGGGAATGAAAACAAAAGCAATCAAAGTAGCCTTGGCATTTGCCTTCAGCCAGATTAAACTACAGGGAAACAGTATATTCATTGGCAGTATAAATACGTACAGCCTTTAGTGAAGTATTGAAAATAACATCTTATACAAAGCTTTTCCCCGAGTAAGTGTTTCTGACAGGTTCTGCTCAATAGGTGAAGGCAAGTCAGACAGAGAAATTTTAAGACTGCTAGTCCATTGAGGTCCATTGGGAAAAGAGTGGTGAAGGCTTTTTTAAGCACTTAATTCACCTGTTCATAGCACAGTGGAATATAGTATTCTATTGAAAAACAAAGTAAGCTCCCATTTTACCTTTTCTAAGTTGAAAAGTTAATGAAATAATTAAAAATATTGCACTTACTTTTTAAAAAAAAATCTAGCTTTATTTTTCCTATGCAAATTGTTATTTCTTAATTTGTTCATTCACATTATTTTTTCCTGGTACAATATTTTGTTCTCTGTTTTAGAATGTTTATTTTCCTCGCTGGAGGCAGCTAGTGACATAGTGGATAGACTACTTGACCTGGAGCCAAGAAGATCTGGATTCAGATATGGTTTCAGATACTTCCTAGCTCTGTGATTCAGTGAGAGTCACTTAACATCCTCAGCCTCAGTTTCCTCATTTGTTGTTGATGTTTGTCCTTCGTATTTGAAAGGACCAGTGATACCAAGAAGTTGGGGTCAAGGTGTTCAACTGTGGCTGATCAGGTCAATATGAACTCAGAAGGCTCTGCCACAGATTGAGCACAAATAGTCCATGTTAACAGTCCATCTTTTCTATTGATCATACATTTTAGTTATATCTTTTATTCTAGTTCTTCATAGTTCCTTATTAGGTTTTTATTGCAGCCTAAGTCCACTTACCATGTACCTCTCAATTTCTCTCTAAATGATAACTCTAGTAGAATATTGTTTTATATATGTATATATATATATAATATTGTATATTACAATATATATAGAATATATGTATATGTAACATATATACAATATGTGTATATATATAGAACATATGTATATAGAATATTATTTTATATACGTATACATATATATGTATATATAGTTATTAAAATAATGGAACTTTCTTTTTGTGAGAAGTTTAGGGTCATCATAGGAACTTATGCCTTCTAGTAGAAAATCCAATCTATTCTCTTTGTCCTGCTTAATTTTGGGCTCAATTGACTACACATAACTTTAACTTCTGACCCCCTATTGGTGTGCTTCCTGTTTAAGCAAATTAGCTAACATGATTCCACTTAATTGCAGATGCCACCCTGTAGTCCTAGATAATGTTGTCATGGCAAGGGAAGTTTTCTTTCCAGCGTCTCTTTCTCCAGTCTGAATTTGTGTTGTTAGGTCATTTTATTTTTTCCAAGCTAAATGACCATGCTAATAATAATAGCAGTTAGTATCTTATATAATAATATGTTAATATTAAATATAATATATAATAAATATAATGTAGTGTCTTAAGTTTTGTGTAGTACTTTATAGACCTTATTTCATTTTATTCTCACAATAATCCTGGGAGGTACTCCCATTTTACAGATGAGAAAATTGAGGCAGACAGAGAGGTTAAGTGACTTACCCAGGGTCATAAATCTAGGAAGTGACTGAGGTCACATTTAAAGTCAGATCTTCCTGATTCCAGTACTCCACTCACTGAGCCATCTACGCATATACTCTAGAAATGCTACAACAAATCACTGTCAGAGTTCTAGAGTAGTTTTGATGTGGGGGAACTATATGTTGACTACTCCCAATTTTAACTTCTGACCCCTATTGGTATGCTTCCTATTTAAGCAAATCAGTTAATATGATCCCACTTAATTGCAAAATATTTACTAAACAGATCACAAAGCAAGAAAAATCATTTCTACCCATTAGCCTAGGCTACACTAGCCCATCAATACATATAGTGTTTGTGGGGAAAAAATGGGTCCAAATTCATAGAAACCTTGTAGAGAGACACATGAATTGGAAAAAACAAACAAACCAGGTACACAAGCTAACTCATTGCTCTGTACTACAAGGCCTTGATATCCTTGGGGAAGAATATGCATCAAAGGTCACCTCTTAGGTGAAGATTATTCTGGGTACTCTACAGCTCCTTGCACATATTCTAAGGCTGTATTAGATTCTTTTAACCCAAAAGTAGTTCCCCTAAATCTAGGATGTGTAAAACTATTTAGGCTGGCATTTTTGATTGAATTCTGAGAGTTTTTTTTTTTTCCCCTCCCAGTCATAAATGTCAGTAAAGGTCAAGTCAGGCAAATTTCTTTCCTCGATGAGGTCTTTTCAGCATCTGAGAATTTTTCCCCCCTCAAATTGAATGCAAGCAGCAATGGTTTTCCTTCAATCCATTCTTAGAAACAAAAATTTTCCTCCAATCAGATCAGCTCCCAGCAGCAGATATAAAGCTTGTTTTCCTCCTGAGTTAGCTCAGTAGTGGGGCAATGCAAGGCCCAAGTTCTTCTATTAGTTTGCAGTTCAGCTGTTTTTCTGTGAGCTATCCACTCACCTGGACTCAACTGAGCTATGCTCTTTTCAAGCAATCTTAGTTCTGAGTCCTTAGCTGGACTCAGCTAAGCTTTTCTCTCTTTAAGAAACAGGGTGCTTTCAATCTCTGCTCTTCTGAAGTAGCTGACAGATTTCTGCCTCAAACAAGGCCTTTCCATGTGAAGTCACTTATCTTTGTCATAGAGTAAGGAACTAAATTCACTTTTTTCCCATATATCAATTGACCCATATTCACCAAAAATTTCTAGTCAATCAGGATTTTTTTCTCAGCTAGTGATATAAAATTCCTCATAAGTCTTATGAAAATTAGCTGTAGAGAGAAAACATAGCAATCTTTGCATGCAGCAAATGCATTTTCTTTTAGGACTGCTTTCCTAGGGTCCTCTCAGAATCATCGATTATTCACAAGCATTATTCTTTGAGGGGAACCAGTATGCTTTTTTAGAGGTTCTCTCAGAAATGACTGCCTGTGCCCCTTTCCAGAAACCAAATTGTCCAGATACGAAAGGGACAGCATCACATGTATACTGTTTCACAAACTCTATACCAGAGGTTCATCTTTTTATTATGTGTCATACATCCCTTTGGCATTCTGGAAAAGTTTTTATTCCTCTTTTCAGAATATTGTTTTTTGGAGTGGAGGTAAGGTGGCATCATAGAAGCAGGAAAACTCCATGAGCTCCCCCCATAACCACCTCAAATACCTATGAAATATGACTCTAAACAAATTTTGAGGCTCCAGAATTAACAAAAATACAGAGAAACAAAGCTCCCACTGAAGGCAGCCTGGCAGGCAGGACAGGAAAGGCTCATCACAGCATGATGAAAGCTGAAACCAGCCCAGCCTAAAATCATGGTTTGGCTCTGGGGCTTCCAGGACAAGCTGTGGCTGGAGCTTTCAGGAGAGCGGATCACTGGCAGATGTGGTGATTTCCAGAATTATCAACCCATAAGAAACAAGGACTAAGTGAAAGGTCAGTGGAACTTGGCTAAATCTGGGGGAGAAAAGCCTCTGGCCAGCCACCTCCAGGGCAAGAAATCAGCAGAAGCAGTGGCCCATCATCCACCTCCATATGGCTGCTTCAGAGCTCTCGACCTGCAAATTGCAAGGGGGCCAAGCGATCATTCAGAGGCTAAGTGCTCTTGCCTTGAGATGCCTGCATCAGTATCATGTCTTGGGTGGTGGTCCTGAGGTGCATTTTCAGTGAGCCAAAGCTGGCGAGGGCTTCAGTGGCCTCCTAATAGCTCTGGCAGCTGCAAAATCTCCAGTGATTTGGGACAAAGCTCTCCTCTCTGAAAGCAGAGTTCTACGGAGCCCAAAAGCCAAGTGATTGACTGGCAACATGAGCAGGCAAAGGAAGCAAAGCAAGCCCAGCAATCCAACTTTAGATACCTTTTTTGGGGACAAAAAGGATCAAATCATGGAATGGGAGGAAGACAACACAGTCAGAACTCCTGCACCAAAAGCTTCCAAGAAAAATGTAGACTGATTACAAGCCATAGAGCAACTTAAGAAGGATTTTGAAAACCAAATAAGAGAAGTGGAGGAAAAATTGGGAAGAGAAATGAGAATGATGCAAGAAAATCATGAAAAGAGGGTCAACAACCTGACTGAAGAAAATAACACCTTAAAAAATAGATTAACTCAGAATATTGTTTTTTAATGCATAAAGTGAAACATAGGATTGCAAAGGAAATCAATTTTATTGAAATACAGTTATCAAACTATAAATCAAAAAACAAGTCCATAGTCTCCAAATTAAGAACCGCTATTCTTATGGTTGTTCATCTAAACTGTAAATCATAATTTAGACAATATATCTTTTTATCATCTTGGTGTTTACAGTGTGGATGATTAGGCCCAACTCTTTTGGATGATTATGGATCTCATCTAGGAGGCTATGCAGTATTCTAGGCTTTGATGCCACCAGCAGATATCATCTGCTAACAAGAGCATTTGGAGCAACTCACAATACAAATAAAGTAAAATACATTTATTCTATGTATTTGAAAATGCATTTTTGTTATATGACTGAACTTCTTTCTAATTGACTTCACTGGCCTATGGAAAAATCTTATCACAAGTTAATGCTTATTTATGAAGGGATAGGAAACTTAACAGCAATTAAGTATCAATTTGCATTAAAATATAAATCTTTTTATTTGATCTGAAAATACATAGTATCCTTTTCATAGCCAATGTATGGATAAAACTTATTAGTATTTTTTTTTAAACTCTGAAATATAAAAGTTAATCTTTATCAAAATGGAAATGGTTGTATATTCAGTAGCATCTCTGACTTTTCCCGTGCCATTTTTGCTGTAGTGGAGTCAAAGGGCTAGTCCTTAAGGAAATGGATACTAGAAGGTGGTAAATCTGAGGAGAAAATCCATAACATCTATTTCTTTCTCCTTGCTCCTTTTTTGTTTGTTTTCTATTCTTCTGTGGCATTATTGATGATAGGTATACTCAATCTTGTTGGTTTTAATGTATTTTAAAATTGATAACCTATAACATAGTGCTTGACAAGAAAAAATATTAATCTATCATCATGTAAGGTTATTATTGCTACAATACCCATAGCCTTTTACCAAAACAAAAATGACAACAAAAAAAGACAGAGAAAGAGAGAGAGAGAAAGAGAGAGAGAGAGAGAGAGAGAGAGAGAGAGAGAGAGAGAGAGAATGAGTGAGTGAGAGAGGGAGAGGGAGAGAGACAGACAGACAGATGGATAGACAGAGAGACAGAGAGAGAAAGAGGTATCAGTAAGAAGTAAATCCTTTTTATGGTAGAATGGAAGCCTATTTCTAATTTCTACCTACATATACCAAAGCAAAACTTCTGATTCTCCTACAAGCAGGTGTGAATTCAGGTTTATATTCTGCATTAAGTATATTTAGAAAATTAAATTTGAGTGTCATGGAAAATTCTGCAAATCTTTTTGTTACTCTTGTCCTAGAGTACTACATACCTTAATTAAATGTAAACAATAAAGAAGCTCCAATTGTTCTATGGGAGAATTTGCATGTGACCAGTGGGGTAGAACTGATCTGCCCCCTAACACTTCTGTATCGGCTAACCAATCAACAGGTATTTAGTACGTGCTTACAATATACTAGATCCTGGAAAATCACACAAATAATCAGCTGCTGATGTATTATTGGTTTTGGTTTCCTGACTGATTAAAGTCCAAATTTAATAGCTGTCTAAAGCATTTATAAATCTGGAGAGAGCATCACAGCTGTTTAATTGTGTACAGAATGATAATTGATGATGGGAATAGAAGAAGGAATTATGAGCCTGGACATTGTTAGGAGGGTACAATTGTTGGGTAAGAATGTATCTAGAACATTAGCATAATTGCCAAATCAATTATGTCTAGGATTTCTACATGCAGGTTAGCTATTCTAAGTCAAAGTAATGTCTAATGTCTTAGAACCTTTGTTGACCTGAAGATATCAGCATCTTAAAGTGTTATCTTTCAAGAAATTGAATTAATTACCTATAGAATGCTTAATAATGAGACCATGGATTGATGGGATGGGAAGAAGGGAAAGACTATAAGGATTCTTGGTTTTCTCTTGTTCTGTCCCACTTACTGTGACATTTCATACACACACACACACACATGCATATACATACACAGATGCATATAAATGCGTCTATATATGTCAGATACCAGCTTTTTTGAGTTATAGTTATTTATTAATTTGTCCACAGAAGATTAAGCATAAAGGAATAATACTAGGAGAGCAACCTTCCTGGAATGATTTCTACCTAAACTCAATTGAAAGGATGTGAGAGAAATGATGATGATGATGGTGATGGTGGTGGTGATGATGATGGTGGTGACAATGGTGATGCTTATGAGGATGGTGATGTGATGGCAGTAATGCTTATGATCATACTTCACTGAGAAATAGTCAAGGTTCATAAAAATATACACATCTGTATTTTAAAAAAATGAAACCAAAAGCAATTAATTTCCAACAATTTATCTGACCAAATGGAGCCTATGAAATGACTGGCATCAACTACATGAACTTTAGCCAACAATATTTTGACAAAGAATCATTGAACCAATGTGAGAGGCAAGCAGATCTGATTATGAACACAGAACAGTTTATGACCAGGTCATCCCTCACCACCTGAAATTACAGAAGGATTAGCCTTTAAGGAGTACAGAATTAGAGAGTGAAGCAGTTTATGTAAGGAAATGGTAGAAACTGTGCATAGTTTCTTGTTTTTCCGTCATTCAGTTGTGTCCAACTCTTTGTGACCCTGTGGATCATAGCACACTGATACTGCTCATGGGGTTTTCTTGGCAAAGATGCTGGGGTGCTTTGCTATCTCTTTCTCCAGTGGATTAAGGCAAATAGATAGGGGTTAAGTGACTTGCCCAACGTCACACAGATAGTAACTATCTGAGACTGGACTTCTTTCAGGTCTTTGGGCACAGAGCTCTAACTACTGAGACACTGAGTTGCCTATGCATTTAGGAGGCTACAAAATGTTAGCACTGACCAAGAATCTAGCAATACATGATCCAGTGGTAAGAATTTTACATTAGAAGCTCACTCTCTTTTACAGACTGATGCATGAGAAATATTCAGGAGAACTAAATCAACAAACATTGGAAACCTACCATTATCATAGATGGAACTGTTACCCATGATAGCCCTGCTATAACATTGATCTATAAGGAAACAACAACAGCGTTTTTCATGGGTGTCACCATACTGTACATTCATAATCTCTAAGCTGTATGGAAAACAAAGCTTTCAAAATATAGACACCTAGCAGAATAAATGAAAATCAAGGCTTTCTGCTTTTCTGGTAAAGGAAAGAAAAGAAACATGTACTGAGCTCAGTTCGCAATAGTCAATCTTTCTTGACCTTTCCTGTTTCTATGGTTTCCTGCCCCTAACTCTTATCTTCCTTCTGGCTTCTCCACCTGGAACAGAGGTTGGGTGATTAAGAACTTATCCCTGCCCTTATAATTTAGGTCCTTTGGATTGTTGTGCTTATAATGAAAAGGCTGTTTATTAGCTTTTCTTCCTCATTTACCTTGACTCAAGACTTAATGATGGGTATTGGGAACTCTGTGAACCAGTTTCAGAAAAAGTATATTGACGTGTACTCCAATTGAAGTACATTATGTTGTTTGAATCATGACCACCAAAACCACATCCACATCAAAAACTATGATAACCAGCTCCCAAACTTTCCAGCTCAAATATCCTAAATTCCTCACCTCCTAAGACAATGAAAGGGTTTCTAATCATGCCAACTCCCCTCTCAGGGTTCTTTCTCAAACCATTTTTAAGGGATAGTTTCCTTTAGAGTGGCATAACCAGTCTTCTGCTAAGCACTGGAGAATACAAGACCCCAGAATTGATCAGGTATGGAGTCCATTCAATTTGATGGGACCCCTGGCCCAAGGAACACCTTTACTCAAAAACTATAAGGTGGGTTGGAATCATCTTTTCCAAATCTTGATGACTTCTTTTCCCTGTTGCTGGATATTGGTTTTCTACCTTAACCCTAAGTCCTACCCCAATTTAATTGCTCTCTTCCCTGCTGGTCAAAAATAGATAGGGCTTCTATCCTCGAAACACTAGTCCTGGCAAGCTTGGTATAGCCATATTCTGGCATGGAAGCCTATGGTTAGCCTAGCATTTCTTTGTCATATATTGGGGCTGACCTGCTTCCAAAGTCTTCTCTTCCTAACTAGGGCTATCTAGTAGTACTAAGAAGTTGGATAATCAAGGGTGCCACATGGGAAGAGAAGTCCATTCTGAGCTGGGTAGTATTACCCATTAAAGGATTGTAATTTCTTTCCTCCTGCCATCCAATTGGCTTCACATAGTGTTCCTGGCTCTAATCTTACTTCTCTTTTTTTTTCTTCTTGTTGGTTATTTAGCCAAACTGTCAACAGTCAAGACTTCTAGTTCCCTAGGATTAGAAAACCCTGCTAATTGGGCTCCTAATTCAATTCAATAAAAATTTATTAATAATATATATAATATATAATATAATAATATATAATAATATAATTAATAATTAATAAAATTATTAATCTGCTACTACTGTGGTTGTTAACCTGGGATCCATGAACTTAAAAAATATTTTGATAACTATCTTAATATAATTTGTTTTCTTTTTAATTCTATTGTGTTTTATTCCATACATTTAAAAACATTCTTCTGAGGTGGGATTCATAAATTTCACCAGATTGTCCAAGCGGTTCATAAGGTACCCCAAAAGTTAGGAATCCGTATGTTATAGTTTGTGCAAGACTTTCTCCTAGGTGTTGAAATTTATTTAGTTTCTAAGTATTTCCTTCAGTACCATCCATTTACATTCCCAAATGGCTCTTGGTTGGTGGCATATATTTAAATTTGCTACTAAAGAGCATGTTTCCTTTGGGAGGTAGGATCTGATACCCCGTGTCTGTCCAGAACTTCTATTTTTACCTGATTCTGATCTTGGACTGTTGAGTATGCCTAGTCTTTTGGACCTGGTCATCTGAGGATGACTTTAAGCGTTTGTACTGACTGTATACACAGCCTCTCTAGAACATTTCCTTCCTTTTGCTTCTTTCAATACAGGGTCCTTACTTGGTTCTTTTGTTCTATCTTCCATGCCCATTTCATTGTATTCTTTCATATGTCCTTTGAACATGGGAAAACTATAAATCAATGATTCACCTACCCTTGTCTTTTTTTCCAAATTACTTTTAAATGGCAGTGTATGGAGTGTTTAGGGACAACTAGAAACTCTTATATTAAAGTTTTCTAAGCTCTTTTTAGGGCTGCTCATATACCCTTGGTGTCTACCTGACATCCAACTATCACTTGGAGTTTCAAGAAACTATAGCATGCTCAGTGGCCACATCCCAGTAAAACCATTTCAAAAGATTGAGAGTAACCAACAGACCTTAAACCTTTTGATGAGTTAGGGGAGAGTCTACAACAAACATATGAAGACTTCCCCCAGAGAAATAAGTGCATGAGAACAATGGCTATGAAGACTGAAGCAGGCTCTGTGGAGTGCTTCATCAGACATCAAAGACATCAAGGTCATCTACTGCATCCCCAGCCAGTGCCAGTCGTCTTGACTTTCATTTTGCTGTTGGACTTTGATGACTCAGGAAGAGAGAGAGTGAGGCTAATGACTTTGCACAGCTCTCCATCTCTTAAATCCATGATGTCATTGGTCCTCTTCAGATCAAAGAATGAAAAACAACAACTCCTCAGGATATACTTTTATAATCCACTCCAAGCTTTGAGAAACCTAATGATAACAGGCAACACTGACGGATGGTGATTGCTGTTAAGTCATATTACGACCTGAATATATATATTATGCCCTCTTAAGAGTCTATGTGTTATTCACAATCTAAATGAGACAGGCTAGACACACTCACATGGTCTAATAGAAAAAGCACTGTATTGAGAGCTGGAGTTCAAATATTCTCTTATTTACTAGGGTAAATTGCTTATTTTCTCTTAGACTCTTCTCTCATTTTTAAAGTGAGGGAGTTGAAGTAGGTAAATCTGAAGTTCTTTATGTCTGTGGATCTATAATCCTAAAAAAGTAGCACAACTAATTTCACATTCTGAACTATTCCTCCCATTAGTACTTAATGGCTAAAGTCTAAGGGAAAGAGATCATATAATTAATACCAGACACTTCCTTCCAAACCCACTAAATGATCATTTTGAGAAACTGAATTCTTTCTTCTACTTATCTCTCATTCCATAGAGAAGAAAGGACGCTAATAGCATTCAAATGCTCTATTGGTGGTGGTCACTTGTCTTGCAGCTAGCAAATCTGGCCCTCCTCTAGCTAAAATTCTGAATCTTCATTATCAGTCCCTTTGCCTATACCATAAAGAGTACCAATTAGGGGAGAGATTTCCTAGGGGACAGGATGACCTCACTGTAACAGATTAACAGTTGATAAGCTGATTGTGCCAGGGAATTTAAATGTACATTTTGACAGTGATGCATATGTGTAGAGAATTATAGGTAATTATATTGGAAAACCAAATGGTAATGTCTTCTGCTTGACAAGCATGCTAAGTTTGGGTAAGTAATCACTAATATTATCTTCCATCTGCTGAAAAGGAAGATATTGTACACCCAGACACATACTCAGAAATTCACATGGCAGCATCATCATCGTTTATTGACAGGACCTAAAGGACGTTTGGATTATTGAAGTCATTTGAGATACTAAGAGTACTATTGCTGAAGGGTAGTGGGCCATAATGGACAGACAGCTGATCTCAATAGCAAGAATTGAGTTCAGATTCTGTTTCTGACATGTACTTGCTGTGTGATACTGGGGAATCACATAACCTCTCACTACTGTTGGTAACCCTCATAGATTATACATTGCAGAGACCTATGTTAGTCAAAGAAATACCCTCACCTGGAAGTTCTTCATGCACATAAAAGCACATGTATAGTCTCTACCTATCCCTACAAGATAATGAAGACTTGATTGTCCCTTGTTTAATAAATGCCAGATTTTTATAGTAAGTGACTTGTCCAAGGTCAAAAAGGTAGTAAGGAGGCAGGGTGAAATTCAATTTTAGATAATGTGGTTCCGAGTTTGGGACTTTTCCCATTGTATCCTTTTCATATGTAATCGTCCAGATAAAAAGGTCTGATTTGGGAGACTTCCACTGAGACAGATAGGTCATGAGCTTTTGAAGTCAACACTTGGATAGATAGGCCTAACAGGGTCAAATCGTGAGGATCAACCTCACACCAAAATCTAGGTAGTGTTGAAGGATGTGTATGTTGACCCATCTACAATGCAATTCACTTTGCACCCTGAAGAAAGTCAAACTATTCTTACTTATGATGCGACCATTCTGAAGAGATGATAACAGCAACTGGCCAGATCCATGGAGTCATTCATTTATTTGCTCATTCATTTAGTCATTTGAAGGATGATTTCATTTTAGATGCATTGGTTTCAAATCTTGCCTTGGACTTACTGTCTGTATGACCCTGGGCAAGTCAGTCTATGCTTTAGGCAACTCTAAGACTTTAAATCACAAATCTGCATTGGCAGAGGAAGTTTCTCATACCAATGAAAAGGGCTTATAGATAGAAGAACCCTCAGAGTACATTTATTTCAGCTCCCTCACTTTACAGGTGAGGAAACAGCCTTAGGGAAGATAAATCATTATAACCCAATTTCCCCAAGGTCATGTAAAATATTGAACATCATAGCTGGGATTTTAGCTGAGTCATGTGACCATAGAACCAGGGGTTCTTCCACTGTACCACACCATACAATCTGAATTCATTCATTCATTCTTTCTTTTATTCACTAGTCATTTAAGTGCCTACTCTGTGAAAACAGACAACCTCATGGAAAGTATGTTAGTGAATTGCAGACGACTGCAATGTGGTGGTATAGTCAGAACCAGGAAGATTCAGGAATCAAGATTGAGAGTTGTAAATGTCTGCATAAGCTTTTTTGCAGTCTAGAGAATATGAAGAAAATGCTTCGGATCTCAAACTGCCACCATTTTCAAGAAGAATGACAGAAAGAGTGTATTGGAGTAATTAGAGAAGTCTTGCTTCTGTATGACCCATGAGATACTACCCAGAGTCCCTCTGGATTAGCTATGGAACAGTCATTGTTGTTTGGTCATGTCCAAATGTCCATGACCCCATTTGGGGTTTCCTTGGCAAAGATACTGGAGTGGTATGCAATTTCCTTCTCCAGCTCATTTTACAGATAAGGAAACTGAGGCAAACAGGGTTAAGTGCCTTGCCCAAGGTCACACAGCTAGTGCATGTCTGAGACCAAATTTGAACTTGGGAAGATGAGTCTTTCTGACTCTAGGCCTGGCCCTCTATGCCCCTAGCAACTCCCCTCAATGGTATTTGGATTTACCCTTTGTCCTTATCTATACAGAAACAACAATTTGATAGCAACAAAATGATCTGTGTTGCCATTCTGCTTATACTGGACGGGGAAAACAAAACAAAAAACAACCAAAAAAAACCTTATGTAAATTGGTTGGTCCTAGAATAACATTAGGCAAAATATGAGGTAGACTGGGTACTAGAAGGCATCAGCCTGGGGACTAGATAAGTATCTTTCATTGAAAACGAGAGTGGTATTCTGTGGGCTCTTGTTGGATTCTATCATGTGGATTAGGGGGTGGGGAGAGCAACAATCATCATCTTAAACACCTTGCTTGAAGGTACATCAAAGATTTCCTATTTAAATACCATCTTCCATGTTTTTTGTTGTTGTTTAATTGCATTTCAATAAGGCTTATTTTGGTGAATCTTCCTTTACCTCTGACATTCTGAACCATCTAATAATATATGGGGGGAGATGTTGGGGGAGATTGGAATAAGGTTTAGAGAAAAGGTCTTTACTTTCTATTCTTTAGCCACCCTCCCCAAAGCTTTTTTCACCATAAGATTTTTTCTAAAGAAACACATTAAAAAATCACCAAGTCAGTTTTGCTTAACTGTTTTGTATGAAAAAGTCTTGAGGGGTGAAGAATGTTTGGAAGGAAGAAACTAATGCATCAAAACAAAATATAGACATTGAAAGAAGTCTAACTAAAAATGTAGGTGCTTGTCACGGCAGTTTGTGAACTGGAAACCAGCCCCACTTTCCCACCCCCTCCTGCCCCTTTATGTCTTTGCTGTACTGAGATTATTGTTGGGGGTGCAGTTTTTGCCCCAGTGATGGTGCTGAGTTGTTTTTTTTTTGCCTCCTTCAAAAAGATCAATCAAGAGAGAGAAAAAACGAGGTGCCTGGAGCCTTCCAAAAGAAAACACCATGTTGGAAACTGTTAGGAATGGAAGAAACAAAAAAAAAATGTACTAGAAGGTAAAATCGAGATGGTTGGAAAACAAGATGCTAATGGTTAGGAGATTAAAATGAGTGCCCACACTGAGGGAGGGGAGAAATCCTTCATTTCCAATGCATCAGTCACCATTACCAGAGCCCTGGTTATCTGTGGGCTGAGCTGTTTTGGGCTAACTGTGGGAAGTAGGCTGGCATTCTCATCTCCACACCTGTGTTTATGCTCACAGGCATCCCAATCACTGCCCTTGCTTACTCAGCACAGACCTACTTCATTCTGGGAACTGTAGCCCCATCTCAAGAGCCAAGCACCCTGCTGGGAATCAGCACAACAGGAACAGTTCAGTTGGGCTTGAATTACCTCCACAAAATAGGCTGAGCAAATTCCCTTAATGCCAGACCTCTCTGCCGAGTTTCCAAGCAAGTAGGCTGCTGCAACTCCCTGCTCAGCTTTAAAAAAAGTACTAAACATGTGATTCACCCACAGGCCACTAGAAAAGTTCCCAACTGTTCTCTGGGGTAGATTGTTCTCACAATACTAATTAGCTCCTTCTCTTGCTATTGGGGCCCTTCCCTTGGGTGGTATGGGTGTGTGTGGCCAAGTTCAGGGGCTAATTGGAAGAAACTGAGGGGGAGGACACATTTTTTTTTTTTACCCTCCTCCCCTTCTCCCCAGCAATTTGGAGTCAGTGAAAGATATAAGAAAAGAGAAGACAGAGCAGGGATTCTTAGCATAGAGTTCTTTATAGGGGTCTGTGAATAGATTTCATGGGGTCCAAAATGATGTATTTACTTCAATATAATTGGTCTACTATGTAATCCTATGTGACTTTTTCATGCATTTACAAACATTATTCTGAGAAGATGTCCATAGGTTTCCCCAGACTGCCAAAGAGATCAATGAAGCATGCATGTTGTGTTTAAGAACCCCTGACCCAGAAGGATGGAGAAATCAAGATGGCAGCTGAGGAGGAGGAGGAGGAGGTGCTGATACCTCTTTTTCTTAGGAGACTGTGATCCCTTTTGGCCAAAGTTAGTTCAGGAGGTTATGGCCTGAAGAGATCAGCCAGAAGGAAATGGAAGAGAGCTTTAGGAGCTCCTGTCTGTGTCATGATATTCTCCTTAGTCCCTTTCCTTGAGTCTGAAGGAGCCAGAATCTGTTGATTAGCAGTTTGGTGGCATAGTATATAGAATGGTAGTCTTGGAGTCAGGAAGATCTGTGTTCAAATCCTGCCTTGGGCACTTGCTTAACTGTATGATCCTGGGCAAGTCATTTAACCTTTATCAACCTCAGTTTTTCTCATCTGTGCAATGGGGACACTGATAGTACCTACTTTTCAAGGTTGTTGTGAGGATTGAGTGAGATAACATACGTAAAGTGCCTTTTAAGCCTTAAAGAGCTACACAAGTCCTAGTGAATATTATTATCAGTAATGTGATTAACCCTGGTGGATCCCACCAGCAGATTTGAAACCAGTGCTTCATGTCCATGATTGTTTCTAGCATGAGCAGCCGAGAGATACAAAGTTGGGAAAGTGGTGGGGATCAAAAGATGGCATTGCTCACTTGGGAGGAGCTAAGGGGAGGGGGAACAGGTTTGAACTTGGTGATAATTTAGCTAAAACGTGCCTAAAGTCTAGCAGAAGCTGGAGATATGTGGTAGATGTTTTAACATGTGCTGTCTTTCCTTGTTCCTCTGAATTATCAAGAGAATCTATGCTTCTGTCTATTTATCTGAATGGTCAACTCCATTATGTCAACATCTTAGCATTGACTTGGTCAAGTATAGCAGATGTAAGGAAAAGACAGAATTGCCATTAGGTGGAGCCTCAAGAATGAATTTGTCAAATCCACACGAACCACATTAAATTAGATGAATGAGATAATTTGGTCACTCGTGGAGAGGTAGAGATGGAGCATAGGCGATTAATCACCCACTCTTCAAGAAGCACTAACAGTTTAGCACTCTCTCAGCACTTCTAGAGTGAGGTGGAGGACATGATGAAGATGGGATTCCCAGGCTTGTTTTTTAGGGGGAATACAATCAGGTTAATGGCTCACACAATTGCTTGGAAATCATTTTCATAAGAATTGATATTTTTTGTTGACAACATTGGCACAATGTAATCCAGTAGCCCAGACTTTAGCAACCATCATTTCTGAAGTTGGTTATATACCTGCTTTCCATTCTGGAATACCAACGTAAGACTGGTCTCTTAGGAGAAGAAGGTAATCTGATTCTTCTAGACCCTTATTCTTTTCCCACTCTCAAGGTTCACAAATTTGCTCAGCCTCTGTAGCATGATGCTATGTATTAGAGCTGATACTTGAAGGAAATAAGGGATTCTAGGGATAGCTAGGTGGCACAGTGGATAGGGCACTGGGCTTGGAACCAGGAAGACAATCTCATGAGTTAAAATCTAACTTCTGATACTTGTTAGCTATGTGACCCTGAGCAAGTCATTTAACCCTGTTTGCCTTAGTTCTTTATCTCTAAAATGAACTACAGAAGGAAATGGCAAACCATTCCAATATCTTTGCCAAGAAAACCCCAAATGGGCTCACAAAGAGTTGGACATGACCGAAATGACTCAACAGCAACCAAGGCATTCTATGAAGAAGAGGGGAATCAATCAGGGAGATTGAAAATGGAGTGATATATGTGAGGACCAGAGAGAAGGCCAGTTTGATTAGGCTGGTGGTGGCAAACTCAAATAAAAATGGGGCCACTAAACATACACAAGTATCCCTACATGCTGCATGGTGACTTAGAAAACCACATATTAATATTATCTACTTTCTATTATATTTTTATTTGATTAGTTAATAATTCCCAATTATATCTTGACCTGGGTCAGACCACACTTGGAAGTGTTGTGGGCTGCTTGTCTGGACTAGGATACACAGGATAGGATGGAAGCAAAGCACAACAATCCAGGAAAGATAGTTTGGGACCAGGCAGTCAAGTGCTTTAGAAGATGGATCAATAGGAGTTACTAAAAAGGAGTTGGATGAGTAAGGGAGTGACATGGTCAGATCTACACTCAAAGAAAATCACTTTGGTAGGTTCCTGGAGGATGAATTAAATGGGGAAGGATTGGAGGCAAGAGGCCAAAGTATGATGCCATTTCAGTAGTGCAGTTAAGAGGAGGTGAGGATATGAACTGACATGATATCTATGTGAAGGGAAAGAAGGGGATAAATGCAAGACGAATTATGGCATTAGAAATAGCAGGTATGAAGTACATCTCTCTCTCTCTCTCTCTCTCATACACACACACACACACACACACACACACACACACACACACAGTTTCATTGGTCCTTATGCAATCCCATAAGAAAGATACTACAAACAGCCGGATCCTAATTTTACAGGTAAGTAAGTGGTTTTCCCATAGCTCCTGGCAGAGGTAGGATATGAACCTAGGTCTTTTGACTTGAGTTCCAGAAACCTAATGTGTGTATGGAAGGCAAATCTGCTCTGAAAAATTATAAATCCATTCCAAAAGTTAGATCTCATCTTTTTTGACTAATATTTTTTCAAAGACCACTGTCTTTGAGAAGGAGTGAGCCAGCTTGTTTACACCACCTGCATCCTTTTTTGGGTGAAGTTAATTGAGATTTAACCATATTGTGACAGCCTAGCTCTCTCCATTTCTTCCCTCATGTCATAGTTCACTTGAGGTTTGTGAGTCTCTCTTCTGTTATTCAGGTCTTCATCTACAGGCTAATTCTGCCTTTGCATTTCCCATTGAAAAGCAGCTAGAAGAACATAGAATTGAAACTGTGAGCCTGGGGGAAATATTAATGGGCAGTTTTCATAAGGGTAGACCCAGCAGAGCAGCTATAAAGAAATGTTCTCTTTAAAATGGGATCACTGAGGAGCACTTTTGTTTGGAACAGGAGTAGGTAAAGAGGCCAACAGAGGAAAATGATTCTCAAACTGAGGATACTGAGATACATAGACTGGATGGGGGAGGGAAAGATGGGGGAATATTGCACATTAAAATCTCAAAACTTTCATTTTCATAAGCCTTTTCCCTTTAATGAGTTAGCTGAACTCAGAGTAAGTGACTGATTGAAATGAATCAGTGAGTCCTAGCTAAAGTGGTTCACTTTGGTAAGAATTTGGAAGGTATTAGAGTTAAAGAAAAGATGGTAACAAGTATATGATACTTCACCATAATTTTATTTGCCTGACACTTCCCTTTCTTTATTTTCTGTGTACCTACCCTCTTCTTTCTTATCATTTAATCACCACCCACTCCACTCTTCTTTAATTAAATTTGGTATTTTTCTTTACATTTAAGTAAATGAACATTACAAGTACCAAAGTGCCTTAATCAGTGTTGACGAGGTCCATACTTTTCGGAGAGCAGATATGAACACAGGTAGCATTCATCACCATTGGAAAAAAATTAAAAAAAAAACAACTTTCCCAAAAGCTATTGCCTGCCATCTGGATGCAATTACAGGTTTCTGTTTTACATACAGCTGTCAGAGAGTGACCTTGACAGCCTAAAGCCCCAGCATTCATTCACTTTACCAGTCATACTCTGGAATGTCCTGGTATCTACTGATTTTTGTCTTCTGTAACAATCCAAGCCAATTTTTCCATAACTGTTCCTTCATAAGTCTTGAAAATTGGTCTGTGTCTTCCTCATAGTAATCCTATATCTCCTTTTCCCTACCTGTTCTGTCAGAGACCTTAAGAAGCAACAAAATGACCAGAAAGCAAGTGTGGGAGGGAAGAGGTGCTGATGTTTTATGGAGTACAGATATCTATTCTCAAGTTCAGGAGAGAAAATAAGGTCCTCAAATCACTCTCACTTTAAAATATCATATGGAAATTTCTCAGAGATGAATCCTGAGACTCAAGTAACAGTAAAATATTCCCATTTTTATCATGTACATCATCCACCTGTATTTTGATTTGGAATTATTCCACAAAGAAATACACCATTTTATACTAAAAAGCAACTATATTTTTCGGGGAAGTTTTCGTCTTGCCCCGTTACCCTCTTTGTTTTATTAACCTAACCAAAAATCATCCTTGTATAATACATTTCAAAAGCATTGAAGTTCTTGTCCCTCTTCTCCTTGCAGTACCTGTGTGAAGTCTGTTGGGACAAACATATGATTCCGAATCAAACTATTGAAGTTTCCCGATGTGGCAGTGTTTCCTTGTCAGAGATTTTCCTGCACCATGGTAACTGGGTACCATTGAGTTAGAGGGAATATCTGAAGACTCTTTCATCATTTCGTCTTTTGTTAGCTTGTTCTCTGTGTTATTGCACAGAAGCCTTAGGGAACCTTCATTGCTAATGCAAGCCTTCCCTGGAGAGTTCATATTTAATAATATATTTACTTTTGGCCTACAGTAGTCTAGGTAATGTATGAAAGGAAGGTTTATCCTCTATACCCTACATTTTCTGTTGCCATTGCTAGAAGTAAAGGAGGAAGCAAGCATCTATTAAGTGGCTACTATATGCCAAGTGCTTTACAGATGTTATCTAATTGGTTCATCATAACAACCTTGGGAGGTAGGTGCTATTATTATTCCTATTTTATAGCTGAGAAAACTGAGGTAGACAGAGTTCAGGTGACTTGTCTGATGGCACACATCTGGTAAGTTTGTGAGGCCAGATTTAAGTTAAAATCTTCATAGTTCCAGGCCTATCTCTCTATCTACTTTACCACTTACCCGATGAAACATCAGTTATTGGTCTTGACTAGGGTGCAGGTCCTGAATGACCAAGTTCAAGGGTTATGTGACCCTACCTATGATCCTGTTACGAACTTTTAAGACAGGGTGGTATCATGGAGAGTATGTTGGAGTCAGAGTCAGAAGTCCTGGCCTTGAGGCTTACTCAGTCTGTAATGGTGGCCAAATTATTTCATCATCCAGAACCACTTTTATCTCCCGTAAAATGTAGGACTAGAGTACCTGTTCTCAAAAATCCCTTTCAGCTCCCTCTTTCCATAATTCTGTTGCTTTCTACCTATGTTATCCTAGGCAAATTACTTAAACCTTCAGAGACTCAATTTCCTAATTGAAAAAAGAGGGATAAGGATATTTTCACTGTCACATCAGGGCTACAGATTTAGAGCTGGAAGGATCATGGATGTCAACTAGCACAAATAAAAGATGGGGAAAGTGGAACTTGGAGAATTTCAATAACTTGACCATAGTCCCATA
>CM053592.1:22302029-22318215 GCA_028646515.1 Pseudochirops corinnae
TCTCTCTCTCTCTCTCTGTCTCTCTGTCTCTCTCTCTTTCTCTGTGCATGTGTTTCTCTCTCTATCTCTCTGTCTCTCTCTTTCTGTCTCTCTGTCTCTGTCTCTCTCTCTGTGCGTGTGTTTCTCCCTCTCTCTGTCTCTCTCTGCATTTCATATGTGTGTATGTATCCCTAATACATAACATGAAGTATTTTTTAACAAATTCAATATGGTTTCCTCCACCAATGAAAATTAAAACAGATAATACCTTGAGATTAAATGTTACTTAAATAATAATAATTAATGATAATAAAGAATCCTTTTCTTCTCCTTAATCTCCAGTTCCCCTTCCCTAGAGCAAATACAAGTAGCACACATAGTCTGCTTAGTCTTTTCCCTGGGGGTCCCAAAGAAAGATAATGTAAACCAGGAAGGCATTGTTATTATATAACCTGATCTGGGTAAAAGTAAAGAATTGAGAGAATGGTGGTTATTTTTTTAGATTGGAAAGGCAGATATGCTGTAGTTAGTAGAAAGATGACCTAAGAGTCATGAAGACTGGGATGAATTCAGGTTCTAGCTCTGATACAATCTATGTACAACCCTAGACAAGTCCCTTAACCACTCGAGTTACAGAACACCTATGTATTTGCATTGAGAAGATAAAGTTTTCTCTTTGGGAGTTTCCTATACCAGGGAAACCTCAGGTGAGGTCAAAAACAAAAAAATAAAATAAAATAAAAACCAAAAAGATGGTTGAAGGAGCGAAGCTTTTCAAAGCACATTATCTTGGTCCCAGAAATCCACTGGTCCACACAGTCTAAAAGTCTCACATGGACCCACACTGCTATTCTTTTCCACTTATACATACTTCCTTTGCCCTGTTTGTTCACAGTTTCAGATTCAGCTTTTATCAAGTGCTACAAAGTTCTGGTTTCTCTGCAGCAGCTACCACGAGAAATAAATTTACTCCTGCAGACGCCCACAGCAAAAGAAGAACTGAGGTTTGAATTAATGCCTTGCCTTAAATCAAAGCTTGCCTGGTGTAATTACTGCCACAAGTGAGTTAAGGGAGCTTATCAGCTGCTCAGTTAGAAAGTGTTCTGTGCTCAAGCTGGCTGGCAATACTCCCACCCTGTTCTTTCTGAATTAGGGCAACTTCAAAGTTTTCCAAGGAAGCTTTGGAGTGGTTGGAGGTGGAAGAGCCTTGATACAAGAGGTAGAAAGGTACAATGGACAGAGCTTCAATCTTGAAGTCAGAGGATCTGTGTTAAAATCCTGCCTCTGTCACTTATTACCTGTTTGTCCTGGGGTCAGTTTTTCAATGTCTTTCAGTGTCAGTTTCCTCATCTGTAGAATAAGTGGGTTGGATTCATTGGTCTCTGAGGTACTTTTCAGCTCTAGAGGCAACTAGAGGCAAAAATAAAATAAAATAAAAAATGTATGGCTTTTATAAAATAAACTCTCATGTAAAATAACCATAAAGAAAAAGATTTTAGGCAGAAATGGGGTCTCTGACAACAAGAAAGTTGGCAATAAATATTACTGAAATCTCTCTTCAAAGGTTAATCATCTTTCTCAAGTCCTCTATGAGGCCATAATTACAGAGAGCAGCAGATGGAAGCAACAGCAGCAGTGGAAGAACTTCAGTAGGGATGACTTGCTTTTGTTATCATGGCGAGAGAGGGAGCTAGGAAGAGCACATTCATAAAATACCTCTTGTTCCCAAGAGATTCTCTTCCTAGGGTAGGGCCCCTCAAGGGCCCCTTTGGTCTTGTTGTGTTCTACAGGTGTGTGATACCTAAGTTATCATTTATATATTCAAACTGTGAAAGCAGTAGCCACATCTCTATTGGTTCCACTTCTGATCAATCAACAAGTATTTGTTTCATACCAACTATGTCCCACATTATTCTAGAGGCTGAGGATATAAAGACAAACATTAAAAAGGTTTTGCCTTCAAAGAGCTTAAATTCTACTGGTGTCACCTTCATGATGCTACAGATTGGCTAAGAGGGTATGGCATAGCCTGGTACCCTGGTTCTCTCTTTTCTTCTTTTTCTAAATACCATAAGAAGTGTACCTCTTGGGCCAACTGAAGGTACAAAATCAATTTTCAGAAAATGGTACTAAAAGAGTGATACCATTATAATTTTCTCCCACAGGGCATGCAGAGATATGTTGTCAATATATCTAATTCTTTTTAGTAAACATTGTGGGTCACCATCTTTCATGAATTTAAATCTCAATGTAATTTTGGCCTGAAGAAACTCTTGGGATTGGTAAATCAAACAGTCAGCAAGTAGTTACAGTATTGTGAAAATTAGCTGGGACAAAGTAAAGTAATTAAATTTATTATTGTACAATAAGCTTGCAAATTTTAAATTTTTTACAAAACTTTGAATGTGTAATATGTCCTTCTTTTGCTATACTTGCATGTTTTACAAAATTTGGCACTGGGTTCATAAGATTTTGAAAAATATTCTCTAACTCTTGACCATGAACTTACATATTACACGAGGATATTAAGACTATCTTTATGGAATAGTCCTTCTTCCCAAGATCAGGTGAATACCCACACTATTGTGAAATATTTATCTCCATTTTGGGGATAAATTACTTATCTTTCCATAGTATATAGAAAGGAAAAGGCCATATCAAAGTATTCTACTTCCATTTGAGAATTGTTGTAATTCCAGAATTTTCTTGGTATGTCAAAATTCATCATTCCCTTAATGAGGACATGATTTCTAGGGAAGGAAGAAAGAAAAGACAGAAGGAAGGAAGGAAGGAAGGAAAGAAGTGACTTGGCCAGAGTCACACACCTAGTAAGTATTATCTGAGGCTAGATTTGAACTCCTAAAGAACAGCATTCCTTATTCCAAGCCCAGTGCTCTATCCACTGTACCCAGAAAAAAAAAAAAAAACCTGGAAAGACATAAACTAATGCTGAGTGAAGTGAACAGAACCAGGATAACATTGTACACAGTATAACAACATTGTGCAATAATCAACTATAGTTGACCTTGGCCACTTAGTACTTCTCATTAATGGAACAATACAAGACAATTCCAAAAGACTCATTATGGAAAATGCTATCCGCATACATAGAAAGAACTATGGAGTTTGAATGCAAATGGAAGCATACTATTTTCTCTTGTTTTTTTTTTTTTTGTGGCCTTTCCCTTTTGTTGTTGTTTTTTTACAACATGACTAATGTGGAAATATGTTTACATGATTGCACATGTATAACCTATAACAGATTGCTAGCTGTCTTAGAGATGGAGGAGGGGAGGGAAGGAGAAAAAACATTGGAACTCAAAATCTTGTTTAAAAATGAATGTTGTGGAAATCAAGGGGATTGGGGAATGACGAAAAAAATTGTGGTATATGAATGTAATGGAATACTGTTGTGCTATAAGAAATGACAAACAGGTGGACTTCAGAGAAACCTGGAAAGACTTAAATGAACTGATGCTGAATGAGTGGAGCAGTACCAGGAGAACGTTGTACACAGTAACAGCCACAGTATACAAGGACTGATTTTGATAGACTTAGTCCCTCTCGGCAATTTAAGGATTTAAAACAATTCCAAAGGAGACATGATGAAAAATGCCAGCCTCATCCAGAGAAATAACTATGGAGTCAGAAAACAGACAAAGCAGGCCATTTTCTTTTGCATTTTGCTTTGTTTTGTTTTCTTTCTCGTGGATTTTCCCATTCATTATAATTCTTCTATGCAACATAACTAATGTGAAAATGTTTTTAATAGGAATATATGTGTAGATCCCATATCAGATTGCAAGCCATCTTGGGGAGGAAGGGAGGAGAGAGGAAGAAAATATTTAAAATTTATGGAAGTGAAATTTGAAAACCAAAAATAAATAATTTAATAAATACAAAACACAAAAAAAGAAGCAGAAAAAAAGAATGTGAAAAATATTTTCCATGTAATTGGAAAGAATAAAATACTATTCACAAAAATAAAGTATAGAAAAGGGGGAAAAAAATGAAACAGAAGGGACTGAGGTAGAATTAAGAATCAAATTAAAATCAAACAATGGGTTCCTTCAGGGCTTCCAGTGATTAACTTTTTGCAAATGAAAAATTGCATTTATTTCCATGAGAGTGTGGGGTTTTGTGCTCCTATACTCTTCCCAGTAATCTTTTTGCAAAACTCCTGTTTTTATTCTAATCTTGTCTTCCTTCCCTCCTCCTTATTAAGTAGGCATTTGCTTTCAGGTTAGTGCCCTCTTTAATGCAACAGAAGGTGGTGATAATGGTTCTTTTCCTTTTTAATATGAAGGGAGATAACAAGACTGAGCCTTGAAGAAAGTTAGGATGCCAAGAGACTGATGTGAGGGGGTAGAGCATTCTGGGTATAGAGTAATGACTGTCTGTGCAAAAGTATTAAGGCTGGGGATGGAAAGTTTTATATGATATTTGATCCTTTTTATTTTTTTTCCTGATGCAATTATCAAAGAAGAATAGAAGAGTCATGTAGGTGCCTCTAGAAGCCTTTGCTTACTCGATATAGAAAGACCTGGCATTTCATGACCTTTCCAGAAGGAATGGGTCTCAGACAAACTGACAAAACTGAGACCTATTAGCTTTAAAAAGCCAATGTCCCTAACTGCATCTGGGGCCATTTCCAGTCTTCCTTATCTATATCTGGCCACTGGACCCAGATGGTTCTGGAGGAGAAAGTAAGGCTGGTGATTTTGCATAGCACTGCCTCACTTAAATTCAATTCAGTTGCAATGTATGGCATCAGCTACCTGACGTCATTGGGCTTCTTCAAGAATGAAGCATGAACAACAAGAAGGAAGCTCCAAAAATCAGGGGGCATTGTGCTAGGTGAGGGTTATTGGAAAGAAGTTGGCCCAGGAGAAAAGTTTCAGAACAGACTGCAGGAGTTTGCAGAGAGATGCTTTACAAAGTTCCTGATACAACTGCATTATGACACTTATCCCTAAGAAGATTTTTATAGGCATTATCTCATTATTCAAACCCTCCACTGCAGAAATCTTTTTACTTCCTGAAGGGTTTTCAGATCTATCATCTAACTATTTGGGATGGGGGAGAATAATAATTGACAGTTAATTTTTGTATAGTGTTTACTATGTGCCAGGCCCTGTGCTAAGTGCTTTATAATCATTATCTCATTTGATCCTCCCAACAACTCTGGGAGGAAGTTATATGAGGTTATTAACCTCATTTTGTAAATAAGATAATAAATGAGGCAAACAGGGGTTAAGTGACTTGCCCAGAGACACACTCTTAGGGTTTGAGATTAGATTTGTACTTAAGTCTTCCTAACTCCAGGCTCCACAGTCTATCTATTATGCCACCTTATAGTTTTGTGTGTGTGTGTGTGTGTGTATGTGTGTGTTTGTGTTTGGAGGGGGGAAGGCAAGGCAATCAGAATTAAGTGACTTGCCCAAGGTCACACAGCTAGTAAGTATCAAGTGTCTGAGGCCAGATTTGAACTCAGGTCCTCCTGACTCCAGGGCAAGTGTTCCATTCACTGTACCACCTTATAGTCTTAGTTTCCTGCAACACAGAGGAGCTAAGTGGTTTTCCAAGGGTCACACAGGCAATATGTGTATGAAATGCGACTTGACTTCCCAACCAACTCTCTAATCACAACACCATGTTGCTTTTCTCATTGTAGCTTCCTTAAAATTCACAGGTTGTAAGACAACTGTGGTCCCCAAAGAACAAGTTATCAGTCTGTTGAAAAGCATTTATTATTCTACAACTATGTGCCAGAAACTGCTAAATACTGAAGATGCAAAGAAATGAAACAAGGTGGAAAAACAGTCCCTGTTTTCAAGGAACTCACAGTCATATGAGGGAGGACAACATGCAAACAATATGCAAAAATCCCATCTACAAATAAGATATGTACAGGATAAATTGGGGATAGTGTAACATTCAGTGCACATGTCTCTGATTTACCATTACATATGCTAACAAACAGGAAAGAAACACTAATTAGACCTGCTCTTTTGGATGCATGAAATTAAGCTTTATTAATTAAAGCATAATTAAAACAATACCCTCTGAAAATAACTCCCACCACCCTCCTGTTCTAGAGGTTCCCATAGGTTCATTTCTTGCAGACTAGATGAGGCTTTGGACCCAGCTGAAGGTCCCTATTTCCCTCCAGGATAGCCTTCCAGTAAATCTTTAAATGTCTATCCACCAATCAGCATTGCTATATCTCAAGTATGAAAGAATTAACAAGCCTGAATAGGCTGGTGACTGGGATCTCATCACCTCTCATGTTACTTTTAGCTAAAGTTGTTGACCACGTTGTCTGATTGCTAGTTACTTCAAAATTCCCAATAAAGTTGTTCATAATAGTTTGTCATTGCTAAGGTTTTATCAAAGAGTCTACATGTGTTAATCAGTTGTTTTCCAGAATATGCTACAATATACCAAAGTAATGCTTCTCTTGTTTTTGAAAACCAACTTATTTGAGACACCTGAATCACAAAATGGAGATTTAAAATGGAGTCAGTTCTGCTAAATTGACAAAATACCTTATTAAGATAATAAATAGACCTTATTCTCACTATGTTATCAATTGTACTAAATTAGTAAGCTTATTTGTACTATGTTATTGAGGTACTAAAATCTATTCTCACTACAGACTATCTCAAAGGAAAGACACTAAGATTAAGGAGAACTGGGTAAAAATTCTGATAGAATAAAGAACTTTAGCTGAGACTTGAAAGAAAACCAGGGAACTCAGGAGATAGAGATAAGCAGGGAGACATTCTATCTAGTGAAAAAGTTCAGCAAAAGAATGTCATGGTGCAGTGCACAGCAAAGAGACCAGTGTCACTGGATCAAAGTACATGATGAATAGTCCACTGTAAGAAAACCAGAAATGTAGAAAGGGACCAAGCTATGAAGACCTTTCAAGGCAATGGTTTTTCTTTCTCCTCTAAACTCTGGATTATGTCTATCATATTCCTTAGATTCAATCTGGCATTTCTTCATGGGGGTGGTAGTGAGATTTTTCCTATCTTCACTTGGCCCTCTGTTTCTAACAGTTTGTGCTTGTTTGTTTTTAATTTATTTAAATATGATATCCAGGTTTTTTGTGTTCTTGTAGTTTTCAAGAAATCCTATGACTCTTAAGTTATCTCTTTTAGATATCTTTTAGTGGACAATTTTTTTAATAGTAGACACCTTACATGTTCTGATATTTTTTTTGTCTTTTGACTGTTCTAATATTTCTTGTTGTTTCATTGAATCATTGAGTTCTGTTTGCTCAATTCTGTTTTACAGACTATGGTGCTTGGATAATGTGTTCCACCTTCTGTTCTAAGTTTTTCCTTTTCCTTCCATTTTTTCACTTAAAAGCTCTAATTTGATTTGTAAAACAAATGTTTATCAATATCTTTTGTTTGTATCATTAAAACTTCCACTAGTACACCCCTCTGAGATCCATCCCACATAGCTAATAATATTTTACACGCAAAAAGAAAGGAGGAAAATCAGCAAAACTTGTCAATACATTGAAAAAATATGAAGATAGGGTCCATATTTTTGGACCTCTTCTCTTAGCAAAGGAGTGGGGTAGGGTCAAGGTGTCTTCTTATGTCTCTTCTTTGGAAACCTGCTTATTCTTTAAAGTTTTGCAACATTCCCTTTTAACTATTTTGTATGTGTATGGTTCATTCCAGTTGCATTGCTACAGTTCTTGTATATATTGTTTTCATGCTTTCTTTATTCTGTATCATAGTTATTAAAATTAATGGATTTATGATCCTTAAGGAACATGAATTTAAGTAAGAAATTCAGATTCTGCATAGGGATGCTAGAAATTGGGGGACACATCCTTTCAGGCTATAAAAATTTAGCACCAACAAACACCTAACAAGATGTAAGTTCATTGTGACTTATACATCTTTTATGGACAGACAAAAATGAAATCATCATAGAATCAAAGATTTCAAACTAGTAGATATCTTGAAGGTCATTTATTTCAACCTCTTCCTTTTACATATGAGGAAACTGAGGCTCAGAGAGATTTAGTACCTTGACCAAGATTATATAGTTAAGATAAATATTATATATTTATATATAATGTAGTTATATTTGTAGCTAATATACAATATATGTTATATAGTTAAGATATTATATAATATAGAGGTGAGAAATGATGCCAGGTCTGTCTTGACGCCAAGCCAAACACTCTACCCACTACATCCTTTCAGAGGAGATAAAAGGGTTCTTCCAGCTCTGAAGTTGATGCGGGTGGTTTTATTCTGTTTGTATGTGCTTTACCTTCAGGTAGAAATGTAATTTAAAGAGCATGTGTGGTCATATTTAAGGTAATAGTCACAGATTCTTGCAAAAGACTTTCTTTCCCTGCATTTTTATGAAGTTTGAGTAATTATGTTGGTGGAGATTAATGCTCACCCTGTAATTAAATCCATACTTAGTATTCAATCACTGTCCCTGTACCAATTACCAAACCACAGTTGTCTCATCACTCCCTTTGGATGAAGATGCTGACAAAATTTCCTTTTGAATGAAGGCTTTTTGCTATGGGTGCTGATGGCCCAGTATTTATTCATTACAAAGAGTTTCTAGGGCTCACTTTTTTGAGTTCCTAAGCCAGCAAAGTCCCTGATGTTTTGCTAACAGGAGCTCTATCTCCTACATAATTTTAAGTCTAAATGGGAGGAAATCCATGTGTCTGGAAATTCACTTACCATTTGTTCATAAGTCCAAGAGCACTCTCTATGACTTTTCATGAGACCTTCCCGACCATTCTCTTTCCTTCCAAGAGATGGAGAGATCTCATGGAAAGAATCCTGGTAGAGAGCTAAAGAATCTGGGATTGAATCCTGGTTCTTCTGCTATCTATATAGGTGACCTACGAGTTATTTCTCTCAAGACTTCAGTTTCCTCATTTGAAAAAGATAATCTCCAAGATCCCTGCCAAATTTAAATTTGTGTTCCTTTGAGAAATTATCTACATTGTTCAAATGTACTTACCTCAAGTTTTGTCCTATTAGCTCAGCCTAAGTAGAGATCACTAAATTGAATGTAGTAACTACAAACCAGCAAGAAATAGATCAGCTAAAAGGAAGAAAACCAGGATTGCATTGTAAGACAATGGGCATGGTCCAAGTGCCAGATTCTATAGAAAATAGATTACATGGCTTTCTGAGATCCAAAGCAAGTAAAGGCAACCTGGGGAGATCAGCAAGAGGAGAGGCCAAGAGGAGGTCAGGAAGTCTCCAGATATGAAGAGCTATTCAGGGGGAAATAGGAATTGAGATGAAGTTAAATGGCTATACTCAATCACACAAAGTCCTCTAGCAAGAGAATAACCAAAAACAAACAAACAAACCCTGAGTGCTTGTGTGCCACTTGGCTGCCGAGAAATTAAATGTTCTATTTAGAGAGACCAATACTTTTTAATAAGGTACTCCTTGCACCACTGCCTGACCCCAAAGAAACAGCTTTTGGCAAGAAGACAAAATCTTTTAAAAAACAGGTAAAAGGAAAGAACAAAATGTATTTCAAAGGCACTTCTTGAAAGGTATCTTCTAGCATTGCTTTGCATTAGATAGTTATGCAGCTTTTCAAATTATAAACTTAAAAGTTTAGAAGGTACTTCAATGGGTCATGTAGTCTGCCTTTCTGCCTGCATTGTCGAGTGTATCAAATATTCATGATTTCATCTGTCTGCAATCTCATTCCACCAATAAGGGTGTTCTGGAGTCAGCTCCTACAGTCTCATGAAAGCCCACTGTTAAATTTTCAGGATAAATATTTTCACCTCAGAAAATAGCCAAAGCTACAAGTCAGGACTGGATTTATTGGTTTGTTCATTGTCTAAACCTCAGGAATAATAGAGAAAATGTTAATAATTCATATCAAATTTGAAAGCGTATCAGATGTGCTTTTTTGCAGAAAGATTATTGTTAAACATTTACCAGCAGACCATATCCCAATCCTTCTCTTCCTTAAGAGGCAGAATTCATTTGTGGTTAGACAAGAAAACATTTATTGTTGATCATTCCTCTAGGGCAGGAAATCTTAACTTTGCCTTACCTAGAAGTCTAGAAAAAACTTATGATCCCCTTCTCAGAATAGTAGTTGTAAATGCATTAAAAATATATAGGATTACAAAGGAAACTGATCATATATAAATAGTTATCAAAATATCTTTAAAAAAAAAAACAAGTAAGTTCATGAACTCCTGATTAAGAACCTCTCTTCTAGTCAATAAACATTTAGGTGCCTACTATGCACCAAGCACTGGGCTGAGAGATAAGCCTCTAAAAGTAAGAAGGTTTAATTCATAGATGACAGATAGACAAACCATTGTATGACTTGCAATCAAAGAGTTTCAATCCATGAAGCATTTATGAAATTCCTAGGATGTGCCAGGCACTATGTTAGGTGATGAAGACACAAAGACAGAAAAGAAATGGTACCTGCCCTCAGGGAACTTATCTTCTCTTGGGTGAGGGGAGCTTTTCAGTTTATTAGACCCTGACAGAGCTTGCACTACATCAGATTAGCCTTCAAAAATGTTAGGTCCCTTCATGTTGTCACTTGGGTACATATTGAACAGTCCAGGTTTCAGCTTCCTCAAGTATAATATAAAGGGGTTGGAGTAGCTGGCTACTGAGGTCTCTACAAGCACTAAATCTATGACATTATGAATATAGAGGAACACAAAAGGAATGACATAAGTAGAGATTTAATGACAAAAATTTGATCCTAGTCACATTTTCCCTCTAAAATAATAAATATGAAATTATATAAGGGTCCCAAAGAAACATAGACTTCTTGCTCCCTATTTTGTATAGCATCCCTTCTGTTTCCCCCTTTTTCTTGGGAATATTCCAACACTCCCCCCGCCCAAAAAGAACACCAGAATTTAGATATTAAACAATAGATACTAAGACAAAAATGTTCTTTGGGCAAATTAGTTTAGTAAATTCACACAAAAGAAAATAAAGAGGTTAGGAAGGAGGGACGTAGAACCTTGTAAACATGTAATCTTTGGGGTAGTAGGTCCTACAGAGATGTTCCCAGAGCCAGAAGCTAACAGCTGTATAGTCAATAAGAGGGCAGAGAGCCCAGGAGAGTGATGGAGTCAGCCTGCCTTCCATTCCAGCCTTCTTCACCTATCACACTCTGGCCCAGACCCAATAGTGCAATCAAGAGGAGAAGTCATACAGAGACTGGCAAAGGAAGCTGTGGGCAGCCTTGGCAGAACCTTTATGTGCCAGTGGGATCAGGAGGCTCTTCCCATGATCTGAATTCTTTACATCTTACTCAAAGCATTTTAGTTATTTGCTTCATTGTGAACACATTTAGTCCTGTGTGGGCAAGAAAATATTGACATACAGTTCCATCCAAATCCTTCTTTATTCTAACTAGATTCTAATATGGGTTGTTCCCATCAATTTGGCCTTGGTTTTCATCAGAGTCATGCTATCAGACCCACTTAACAACCTCCCCTTCCAATTACTCCTACTTGCTTCACATGCCCTTTCATTTACCCAGACCGTTAAGCACAATGCATTGGTTTTCTTTTATTATTTAAAATTCTAGTGCACAACAGTTCCAACCACCATCACATTCTGTGTGCATTAAAAGCCTGCCAAATTATGAGAACTAAGTACAAGCTTTTCCTTCCTACCTCATTTAGAGCTCATCTAAAAGGTAATGCCAGTTTAAAACTCAAGAGGCTGGCATTCCATCTGTTGCCTCTTTCTTGTTGTTAGTTTCTGGGCAAAATAATGCAAACGTTGTAGTTTACAGTAAGTCCCATAAAGCCACCTCCTGGTCCCATCTCACAACATTGTCCCCATAGACACAAACAAAATGTGTTAAAGGTTAGCTATTTTGGTCAAGCTATACAAGAATAACAGAGAAAGTTGAGAGATATTTTAATGTATAGCTATTAAATACTTCCTGGGAGTAGGGAAAGCAATCATGACATGAAATGGAAGGGAAACTGAGCACAAAAATTTAGCCTCTTAATGAGCCTATTCAAGGCTTTTGAGTCCATAAGGCTCAAAAACTACCCAAGAAGACACAGAAGACACCAAAACCTGTGCCAAATTAAGCAGTACATAAAACTTTGCAAATAGAGTAGACTATAAATGACTCTAAACCACCCACAACTGAGTCGTGTTTGCACAGGGCACCGAAGTGGAAAAGCACTTTAGAAGTGCTAAATGTTAAAATATCATAGACAGTTTTTACTCAATTGTGCTATCTGCAATTTTATTTTTGGAACTAACTTCCTTACTAGTCTTGAGTTGGGTCTATCTGAACAAATAAGCTAGAGTTGGCCCAGTTTGGTTAATCTCATTTGATTGAGGATACAGTGGTATTAATCACTCCATTGCAATCCAGATCAGTCGTTGCTGGTGATCCCATAAGCGACTGACTCATAGTAGATACAACCAGAGTGATCTGACACACCTCTCTGAAAAACTCTGTATTTATTTCCTCCATACCATTAACTGACATTAAATGCTAGTTACAGCAATGTCGGACAGTTTGACTCTTTAAGTAGAGTAATATGGAGAACTTGGAGAAGACTTTTAAAAGTATTGTCAAGGCTGGGTGGAAAAGAAGAGAGGAAGCAGGAATGTTCAAGCAGGAAAAAAGAAGGCTGTGGGTCTTACCAGTTGACAAAATTATGAACAAGTCTTACATAGAAGATAGAGACCAGTTAACTTCCATTAAATCATTAATTTCAAGGATCAACAAGGTATTGTGCTAAGTAATGGAGATGCAAAATTAAAAATAACATCAGCTGCTGAGTGAAGTAAACAGAACCAGGAGAACATTATATACAGCAACAGCAACGTTGTGCGTTGACCAACTTTGATAGACTTAGTTCTTCTCAGTAATAAAACGATCCAAGACAATTCCAAAAGACTTATGATGGAAAATGCTAACTACATTCAGAGAAAGAACTATGAAGTCTGAATGCAGATCAAAGCATACTATTTTCATTTTTTTTTGTTTTTTTTTTTCTTGTGGCTTTTCCTTTTTGATCTGATTCTTCTTTCACAACATGAGCAATGTGGAAATATGATTAACATGATTGCACATGTATAACCTATGTAAGATTGCTTGCTGTAATAAGGAGGGAGAAAAAATTGGAATTCAAAATTTTGCAAAAATGAATGTTGAAAATTATCTTTACATGTAATTGAAAAAATAAAATACTCTTAAGGGAAAAAAAGAAAAACAATATTGACTGTGGTCAAAGAACAGCGTAACTCGGCGGGGGGGGGGGGTGAGGAGAAATGAAAGGACATTATGTTTTTTCTGGGGTTATCATCCCCGATGTTGATGGGGCAAAGTATCAGAGAGCTATCACATAAGAAGTACAGTCTAGCCTGAGAAAAGCTTCTTATGAGACTTGATTAATATCAAAACATCATCTCTCGGCAAAAGGTGAGATAGCAAACATAACCACAGTACAAAAGATCCCAGAGAGAAGGAAACTAAAAATACAAGGCCCAGCATACCAAAAGAAGGGACAATTCAGTGGTGCAGAGGATACAGCACTGGGCATGGTGTCAGGAAGATCTGAATTCAAATCCATCCTCAGACACTTACTATGTGTGTGGTCCTGGGCAAATCCCTTAATGCTGTTTGCCTCAGTTTTCTCAGGAAATGATAAACCACTCCAGTATCTTTGCCAAGAAAACCCCAAATGGGGTTATGAAGAGTGAGACATGACTGAAACAACTAAACAAAAATAGATATCAAAAGAGACACACAAGAATATATCCACATTGGGGAAGGTTCCTGGAAATCCCATCAATGCAACCACATTGTTCCTCAATACTAGAACTTCACCTAGGTATGATTTCCTTTGGTGCTATAGGAAAAAGGCAAAATTTGGAGATAGAGGATCTGGGTTTGAGTCACTGATCTGCTTTTTGCCACCATATGACTTGGGCTTGCCATTTAATTTCTCCAGGTTTCAGTTCCTCACCTATAAAAATGAGATTGGACTAGATGCCTCTAAGATCCCATCCAGTTCTGAATGAATTATTCTATGATCTTGCAGAAAAAGAGTTAAAGATCTACACAATAACAGCCTATTACTGCTAGGAATAATCTCTGCTCCTAATCCTTTTAAAATGCCCCACTACAAGCCACCTCCATATTGCCAAACCAGTGGCTCAATGTGGATCAACTATGAGTAATCCAATACCGTCCCTAGCCATGGTGCTGACTCAACTCACTACTCAATTTTGAAACTACTCAGCTCAGAGGCCTGTCTATGTATACAACCAAGTTCATATCGAACTAGGATATGATGGTACAAAGAAGAGATCAAGATAAAGGAAGATCAAAGGAAAGAATGATCCGTTGGGGAATAAAAATAGCTAATATGTGTACAGTGCTTTAAGGTTTGCAAGGCATTTCATGTCTTAGTAGATGTTCACAACAATGCTATTATTATCCTGATTTTAGAGATAATGAAAGTGAGGTGGAGAGAGGCTAAGTGATTTTTCCAGGATCACACAACTAGGTAGTGTCTGGAAAAGGATTTGAACTCAGGTTCATCTTAACATCGATGAAGGATTCCAACAGGTAAGCATGAGAAGAGAGAAAATGAAGTATAATAGATATAGGTTATGTAAGGAAATGCTTCCTATCTATGAGAGTTTTTGGGAAATGGAGTTGAGATACCACTTTTTCATGATACTTCTAACTGAGATCAGACCATCTACATCTGGGAGAATTTTGTATTCTGCTTTATGACAGCATCTCAGAGTTTATGATTCTTTGCACTCAGATAATATACAGAGATGTCATAGATAGTTTTCTGGAGTTAGGAGTTTAAATAATTTAATGTGGCTATTTTATACATAAATTGATGAGTCCTTAATCTATTGGAAAGGGTTATCTAGGAAGTTGCACTACTTAAAGCAATCTCTTATGAATTGATTAAGCAAGCAAAAATTCCTTTCTATGGGGCAGAGCCAAGATGGCAGAGTAGAAGGACAAACTTGACATGAGCTACATTCCAATCACTTTCAATACATGTTTAAAAAAAGTACTCTAAGCAAACTTTAGAGCTACAGAACCCACAAAGTGACAGAGAGAAACAAATATCCCACTGAAGGCAGGCTGGCAGGCAGACAGGAAGGGCCTATCACACTGAGCTGGGAGCTGAGCATAGTCCCACATGAACCATGAGTTTCTGGCCCCAGAGCAGGCCAGACCAGTGGTGGTCAGAGCAGATTTCAGGAGAGTGAATCACCAATAGCTGTGGCAGTTTCCAGACTTCTCAATGCATAAACACCAAAGATAAAGTAAAAGGTCAGTGTGGAACTCTGTTGGAACAGTGTGGACAGAAGAGGGCAGTCTGGTCCCTCCCCCAAGGGTGAGAAGCAGCTCCAGCAGGTATGAAAACCCCACCAAAATTTGAAACATAGCTCTCTGCAAACTGGAAGCAGAATTTTACTATGGCAAAGAGCTCAAAAGTCAAGTAATTGGCTGGCAATATAAGCAAGCACAGGAAGCACAAACAGACCCTAGAATCCTTTTGTTGGGACAAAAAGTATCAAGTTATGGAGTGAGAGGAAGACAGCAAAGTCAGAACTCCTGCATCAAAAGCCTCCAAGAAAAATATGAACTGGTTACAGGCCATGGAGGAGCTCAAGAAGGATTTTGAAAATCAAGTAAGAGAAGTGGAGGAAAAATTGGGAAGAGAAATGAGAATGATGCAAGAAAATCATGAAAAATGAGTCAACAGCCTACTAAAGGAGACCCCCAAAATACTGAAGAAAATACTGAATACTTAAAAAATAGACTAACTCAAATGGCAAAAGAGGCCCAAAAAGCCAGTGAGGCAAATGCCTTAAAAAGTCAAATTTGCCAGATGGAAAAGGAATTTCAAAAACTCACTGAGGAGAACAACTCCTTCAAAATTAGATCAGAGCAACTGGAAGGTAATGACTTTATGAGAAATCAAGATACTATAAAACAGATCAAACAAAAAAAAATAGAAGGCAATGTGAAATATCTCATTGGAAAAACCACTGACCTGAAAAACAGATCCAGGAGAAATCATTTAAAAATTATTGGTCTACCTGAAAGCCATGATCAAAAAAAGAGCCTACACAACATCTTTCAAGAAATTATGAAGCAAAATTGCCCTGATATTCTAGAGCAA
>CM053592.1:22318715-22334223 GCA_028646515.1 Pseudochirops corinnae
CATAAGAATGAGCTCAAAATTTGGAATGGCTTGCTGACAGAGAAAGATAGAGACAGAGACAGACACAGAGACAAACAAAGAGACAGAGACAGAGACACAAAGAGACAGAAACAGAGACAGAGAGACAGAGACAGACACAAAGAGACAGAAACAGAGACAGAGAGACAGAGAGATCTATAGGTAACAGAAATAGATATATAGATGTGGACAGAGAGAGACAGAGACGGAAAGACATAGATTATAGAGGTAGATAGAGACATTGAAGTAGACATCAATATAGATATATAAACATAGATGTAGATATAAATATATAATTTGGTGAGGAAAGGTTTAACATTACCACGAGTGCTGTGGCATAATTGTTATTATGATCATTGTTACAGTTCCAGAATCATAGAGTATTTTTTTTTTTACCTATTTCTTCATTTGGCAAAAGAAAAAGCTAATCCTCACACAGGTTAAAAAGCTGTAAAAGGGTCTGATGCCAACCAGTGGCTTTTTGGCTTCTAAAAGTTCATGGCTCAGAAGCCATCTAGTTCACCAGCCTAAATTTAAAGAAGAATAAATCAAAAACCAGGAAGGTTAAGTGCTTTGCCCAAGGTCACAAAGGTAGCAATCATCTTTTAACTCCACTAGATACTTTCTACCATACCATGCTGCTTCCAGTGTGGGAGCACTGCACTTCCCATGCTTTGAGTCATAGTCAGCCATGAGTCTGCTCATCAGTTCCTGGAGTTTGTTCCAACTTCTGACTCCCCTAAGTAATCAGGGCAAAGGCTCTGAGATTTAGTCTCAGAAATTACCCAGGAGTGCATCCTTTCTCCTCCAAAAGTTGCTAATTGTTTGATGCTAGATCCTGTCCTCAACTTTTCTGATCCTTTTGTCTGATCTCATATATCTGCATCTATTGAAAGAAAAACTAAGATCCCAGGACAAAACCCAAACCAAAATTCCCTTGATTTAAAAATAGGATGTTGTAAATTGTTTGTGATGGTGTAGCAATAATCCCTGATACTGGGGAAGCCGAGGCTGGTAGATTGCTCAGGTCTCAGGTTTGAGCTGCAGTATTCTGAAATGCCTAAGTGTCTCCTCCAATATAGGGTGAATTGGCCCAGGTCAGATCCGAAGCATGTCAAGGGTTCTGGCTGATCATCAATGGGATTGGCCCCATACCACTACACTTCAAGTCTGGGTCAGAAGATCTAGTCTCAAAAAACATATAGTATTGGTACCAAATTACATAGGAAGGGACCTTCCAATAGCCAATGACAAGAGACCTCTTCATATTTGTCAGGAGATCAGATGATCTACTCAGGTCCCTGAACTACTTGAATGTGACTGGGAAGCTATTAAAACTCCCTGCACCCCAACTCCCCCATCATTTGATTCAGTTTATTATCTTCTAGCTATGCCAGAAACACTTTTTGGTCCCTCCTAAATGAGAGATTATTCAGTTCGCTTCTTGGATCTTCCTGTCAGACTAGATTTCTGCTAACATCCCCAGATGTACAGTGCTCTCTTAATAAAAACTGTCTCCATAGAAAAAGGGTTTATTGCTCTCCACCAGGAAACAAAAGAGAATAGCTTCTCTGTTTATCTTTGACATGCTTTGTCAGGCATTCAGCCAAGGACCCTTTTTACATCAGTGTCAGACTCACATGTCTACCGTTATTCCTCCTACTTCTCAAATCTCCACAGCCTAACCTATCTCTCCCATATCACAGATTAATATATTCTTGCTTGTCAAAAACAAAGGAAGCATGTCTTTTCCCTCTTCTCAGTTCTTCATCAGAACAGTAATCCAAGTCCTCATATTTCATTGGCAGAGTAGTTCAAACCAGATGGTATATATACATTTTCCCATTATTGCTTTCATTTCAAAGAGCAGAGGTTTTTTGTATAGTCTTTTGTCTAGTTTTGGATTAGAGGTTCATCAATTTTAGGTAAAACAACACAGGTAAACATGTATTAGTAGTACTATAAGTAGTAATGATAAAAAAAATTTCAAGAATTTTGGGAGAATGAAAAGGTTTAAGCCATGAAGATCTTACCACTAACTTATGGGAAGATTCCCATGGTAGGGTTATATATTTGGAGACTGGAGATAAAAACTGAAAGATAACATCAATTCAAACCCCTCATTTCAGAGATAAGATAACTAAGAATCAATAAGAAGTATGACAGACTGACCCAAGGTTACAATAAAGCAGCTAAGCCAAGAATTGGACTCCGATCTGTCACTATTTCCACATTACCATCCTGTCTTACTGTAACATTACTGTCCCTATCTGGACCTGTTCCTGATGTTCTGGATATCAAAATCATGCCTCTACTTCTGTCTCATCTTTGAACTTTTCTCAGTACCTGGAACCTCCTTGTGCTGAGACATTCCACCAATCCAAATGGCTGCTCACCATGGAATGTCCCTTCCATTGGTGAGTTCCTCCTAAAGTCGTTATTTTGTGAAGGAACTAGGCTAGTCTGCTTTCATTCCCCTCTCAACTTTATTCCTAACTTTCTTGACCCTAAAACCTTGTACCTTCATCCTTCTCCCTTTTCTCCAGCCCTGTTTTTCAGTTCTGTTGTGTATGGGCTTTCACCATAGGAACGCAAGTTGCTTAAGGGACTACCTGTCTTCTTATTTAAATTCATATCCCCAGAACTTGGCATAACTCATAATAAATCCTTCCTGCAATTAGCTAATCAGATTAGCTAACCGTCATCTTGAAGAGCAGAGAGAGCCTGGTCCTTAAAAGATATGGTATGAAAAAGAGAGAATGGAAGCAGGAGGAAGATAGAGAAATAACAAAAGCAAGTCTTATCAAGGTAGAAGGGGGGCTTCCCCCTAGGGTCAAAACTGAAGAAGGGGAGGCCCAAGTGGAATGTGAAAACTCTAAGTATCAGGTCTTACTGCTTCCAAAGTTAATAATTCATTGTCGTGGACTACACTGTCATTAACAATATGAAGGTAGAGATACTTTAAGATATTCTTCTTAGAAGAATCAAATTTGTGTACATAAAGAGCTATCTGTGGTTTGTGATCTATCAACCAACCAAAATTTTTGAAGCACAAAAGAAAATTTTTCCTTTAAGGTAGCCTGGCCATACCAGATCTCAAACTGCATTATAAAGCAGCAGTCATGAAAACTGTCTGGTAGTACCTAAGAAATGGATTCATATATCAGTGGAATAGACTAGGTACACAAGACACATCAGGAAATGACCATAGTAATCTAGTATTTGTTGGGTAAACCAAAATACTCCAGCTTCTAGGATAAGGAAAACCAGTTAATAGAAACTAGTTATGGACCCATATCTTACACCATATACCAAGATAAGGTCAAAATGAGAATGTGACTCCCTTTGATACAGCAAGGCAATGAATGACGATGCAATCTGGGGCAAAGGAACTAATATCCTTTACCCTGGGACAATTGACTGCAGGAGGAAAAAAAATGACTAAAGATGAGGTTGTCCAAGCTTTTTTTTTTTTTTCAAAAGTGCCTGGGCCAATGTTTTTAGAGGCATGGGAGGAGCTTTTGTGTTTGTCCTAAATATGAATTAAAGAAAGTAATCTAAGCACATCCCAACTAAAATGGAAACAGTGAATATAGATCATAGAGAATACTTAACCATATTTAGCATTTTGGACCATTGACCTTCAAGAAATTTTTGTTGTCTTTTTATCTAGACCAGATCATGTTTGTAAAGGACCCAGGAAAAGCTCTCAGAAAAAGAGACTCATTTATTGTGATCCATTATTCACACATTGGCACTGAAGATGATTCAGTATGTTGATTCTATTGGTTTTGGGGAAAATTACAGTTACTCTGGCTCCTAGGAGGTAGATGAACTTAGATCATCTAGTTTAAATGCTTATTTGTAGGACTATAAATTTGTGTTTAGGAATTTTTAAAAAAACCACATCTCCCATTTGTGCATAAGCACTATATACACTATTTTGCACAGTGGACTATTTGGCAATTATGATGATCTGAGTTGTGCATTCTGATGTAAAAATAATAAATATACAGAAGACTAAAAAAATGAGTACATGAGTCAGACATAAAGGGTGATACCATAAGTAAATTAAAAGAACAAGTAACAGTTTGCCTGTCAAATGGAAAAGGGAAGAATTTATGGCCAAGCAAAAGATAGAGAGCATTATGGGAAATAAAATGGATGATTTTGATTATATTAAATTAAAAAGACTTTGCACAAACAAAATCAATGCAGCCAAGATTGGAAGGAAAGTAGAAAGCAGGGAAACAATTTTTACAGCAAGTCTCTGATAAAAGCTTCATTTTTCAAATATATAGAGAACTGAGTCAACTTTATAAGAATACAAGTCATTCCTTCAGTTGATAAATGGACAAAGGAAATGAACAGGCAATTTTCACATGAAGAAACAAAAGACACCTAGAGGCTTATGAAGAAGTTCTCTAAATCACTTTTGACTAGAGAAATGCAAATTACAACAACTCTGAAATACCACCTCATGCCAATCACATTCGCTAATATGACAAAAAATGAAAATGATAAATGTTGGAGTGAATGTAGGAAAATTGGGACACAAATGCACTATTGGTGGAGTTATGAACTGATCCAACTTTCTGGAAAGCAGTTTGGAACTATGCCCAAAGAACAATCAAATTCTGTATACCCTTTGAGCCAGCAATACCACTGATAGATGTGTACCCCAAAGAGATTTTTAAAAAATGGAAAGGGACCTACATATGCAAAATATTTATAGCAGTTTTTTTTTTTGTGGTGGTAAAGAATTGGAAATTGAAAGGATGCCCATCAATTGGTGAATGATGGAGCAATTTGTGGTATATGAAAGTAATGGAATATTTGTGCTATAAGAAATGACAAGCAGAATGCTTCCAGAAAAGCCTGGAAAGACTTGCATGAATTGATGCAAAGTGAAGTGAGCAGAACCAGGAAAACATTGTACCCAGTAACAACACCATCGTGTGATGATCAGCTTTGATTAATTCTCTACAATATAATGATACAAGACAATTACAAAGAACTCATGATGGAAAATGCTATCCATATCCAGAGAAAGAACTGGTAGAGCCTGAATGTAGATTGAAGCACACTATTTTTCATTTCTTTATTTTTCAGGGTTTTTTTTCTTTTGTTCTGTTTCTTCTTTCACAGAATGACAAATATGGACATATGTTTTACATGAGTGCATGTATATAACCTATATCAATCAAACTGCTTACCATCTTAGGGAGGGGAAAAGGGATCAGAGGAAGGGAGAAAATTTTAATCTCAACCTGTTTTTTTTTTTTTAATGGACGCTAAAACAGTATTTACGTGTAATTGGAAAAAATAAAATACCATTAAGCACCAAAAAATCCTTCTTTCCCTGTTTCCTTTTTTTCTTTTTTCCTCTCTTCCTTCCTTTCTTCTACGAAATTTCAGTAAGTAAAGGGTAAGAACTCTTTTTTTTTTCAATACTACAAAGCTATATAAATCTGAAATAAACTTGAAATATTTGTGCAAAGTTTGAAGCCACACATTCTCCCACATATTTAGAAATTAACCAAAAATAAACATTATCTGGAATAGCTCAGAAGTTCTTTAATACTTCCAAAGATCTGTGAATTCATTCATGTTAGAACAAAGGTTCATAAACTGGGATCCATATACCACTTAGATGGTATGTGGATAGATTTCAGGAATTTCATGAACTGTGACAGGAAAGAAGTTACAGATTTATGTCAATATATTTTATTTCTTTTATAATCATACACATATTATTTTGTGCATTGTTCTGAAAAGGGGTCTATTGTCTTCACTAAAGTGTGTCTATGCCAAAGTGTCTATAACATGACACAAAAAAGATTAAGAATCTGTTATACTATTTCATAAATTCCCAGGCCCCTTCTACCTCAAAAAAAAATCACTAATGACCTGCCCATTGGGGACTTTGTGTCTTCACTAGAACTCTTTTTAATTGATGAACTACAAAATTATTATTATTATTATTATTTCATTATTGCAATGTTATTGCACTCTAAGTTTTGCAAAGCACTTTTAAAACAGTTCTTTTTATCCTCACAACCAACGTAAGTAATTTGTCCAGGATTGAGGCTAATAAGTGTCTAAGGTTAGATCTGAACTCAAATCTCCTGACTCTAGGTCCAGCACTCCATCAACTATGAAATCTAGCTATTTCAAACAACATACATTAGAATATTTTGACATTTTTAAAAGGCACATGAATAAATAGTAGTAAGAAGGGTCCTTCATCTGAGTTACCACTGCATTGTTCCCTGAACTGGCTACCTTGTCTAACCCTAGTGCTGAGTCTGGACAAAGTTTAGGCAAGCCCTTATCTAAGTGAATGGAGTCCAGAAAAATGAGATTTTGTTCTGATCAATCCCTGTTGTACTGTTACATTATTTACCAGAGAAATGGACATTTGCAGATTCCATCACAGGCACTTTCACCTCTTATGAACCCTTTCAAATTAATTCATTTGAACCACTTTTCACTAAGTGTAAAGGATTGTGATCTTTGGTGATGCAAAAACAAAACTGCCCCTTCTCTCAAGGAGTTTATTTTCTGTGGGATTTAGGCTTATAATGGAAAAAAAATGATAATAATTACTACTGTCCAAAAGTACAATGTGTCTCCTTGGAAGGCAGCAGGTCTTTAAGCAAACTACTTTAATGACTTTTAATGAATACTTGTCTGAGTGTTATCTAGGGAATTCTTTCTTGTTCAGGTATGGATTTGGCCACATGGCCCCTGAGATCCTGACCAAATCTTACATTCTATTTTCATATTTCTTATAACTTTTGCTCTAATTGGGCTATTTATTATGCTGAATAATTTCTTGTGAATTCAAATTTGCAAAGAGGTCCATAGGGACTTTTCTCTCCAATATGCATGACTTTGCTCCATAATCTAAATTAGAAATCTCAACAGGTTTGGAAATCAGAAGTCATAACAGGATCTTGCAGCTTTAACTTGGATTTGTTATGTTCATTGCTTCTTAATATTTAATTGCATCCCCTTTAGTTTTCTCCTCTTTATTCTTTCTCTTGACTTAGCATTAATTTTGATCTTTGACCCAAGAAGTCAATGATCTGACTATAAACAGCTAGCTCCTTAAAGAATGACCCTCACATCAATAGAAAATGGCTTCCTTTCTTTTAAAAGAGAATTGATTTTATTTTTGTGATTTTATTCAGCACTCACCTTGCCAGTGTTTTTAAATTATTGTCTCAAAAAAGCATTCATGATTAAAAGATGTCTGCAAACTCTTTAAGTTTTTGCATCTTACTCCTTACTTTTCCAACATATTTTTGGCTATACCTCCCATATCATTAAAGTTGCGCTCTCTCTCGCTCTCTCTCTCTCTCTCTCTCTCTCTCTCTCTCTTTCTCTCTCTGTCCCTTCTCTCTCTCTCTCTCTCTCTCTCTGTCCCTTTCTCTCTGTCTCTCTCTCTCTGTCTCTCTCTCGCTCTCTCCCTCCTAGACATAGGTTGTTTGATTTGGATAGTCATTGAATTCTTCATAGAAAAACACTGCAAAAATTATTGATAAAGATTATATTAATTGTTTTCAATTTTTGCATGTACTTATCAGTAGTACAGTATGGAATGGTGAAAAATTCCATGAAATGTCCCATTTCCCTTTTAAATGAATGATAAAAATCAGTCTTGCCAAATGCCTCTTTAAGGTGAATCTGTGAGTTATTCTTCCATTTTGTAGCAACTTCCTTCTGTCTTTCAAATTCATTTTTTGCAAGAATGTCCCAGTTGATAGAAGTCATTTCCTCCAGTGATCTACTGATTGGTCACTGGACTAAGACCTCATGTTTAGAATACCAACACCTATGTTAAACATTAAGCTAAATATTTATTGCTTTTATGCTCTGTTGAAATCTGGTGCTTTGCCCTTATATTTTGGAAAATAAGCAAGTATCTTTTCACCAGTTCCTAAATCCTAACTCTGAGAAGAATGTACAGAGATCATCTTTCACCATTTTTATAACACAGCTGCTTCATTTCTATGCAGTCAAATACATACTTCAGTGTCTGAAAGAATAATAATGCCTTCCTACAAAACTGATTGTTACTGGGTAACTCAGTTGGTTACAGAATGATGCTGATGAGACTGAGAGCAAAAGTTAAATTTTTATGAGTACTAGTTATTCCCATTCTCTTGCATGCCTGCAGACGTACCTTATACTACCTGGTCAACTAAAAAATGCTAGTCATTGGTCACAATGGCATCAAGGTAAAGGAATACAGTTGTGTGACATTTTAAAAGTTCAAGAGGGGAGGCTAGGTGGTTCAGTGAACAGTGCACTGGCCCTGGAGTCAGGAGGACCTGAGTTCAAATCCAGCCTCAGAAACTTAACACTTACTAGCCATGTGACTTTGGGCAAGTCATTTAACCCCAATTGCCCTGCCTTCTCCCATCCAAAAAGCTAAAAATAATAAAAAAAAATTTCAAGAGAAATAGTTTTTGGGTGATTAGATATTTTATTAATAATACTAGCTTGTTATTAATAAAATAGGTCAATGGAACTCCTGAATGCCAAAGACCCCTCATGGCATGGGCTCAAAATGCCTTTGGAAGAATGGATATTCCTGAGGGTGGCAATCAACTCTGATTGGTTAGTAATTAATGAGAAAATGAATATTATAATGAGAAGTACATTATATTTCAATAGGGGTCTTGAGGCACATGACTGTGAGCACCCAAATCTTGGTCAAAGAGATTTATCAATTTCCATATCAATTGTCTGACAAGAAGGAGAATCCACATTTTCCCAGACCTTTCTGAGTAAACACAATGAGCAGGAATCCACCTATTCACCCAAACTTAGAGTTTCTTTTACTGTCTTTGATTAGATCTTAACTTGGGTACGTCTTTGTCCAAGACTTTCCAAGCTGGTTGATTGCTGGATGAGGAATTCGAAAAGAGGAAAAACCTTGGTCCTAATTCAATAATTAGTTATTAAATATGAGAGAGAAATTTCTCTCAAGAGCAATAATTCACCAGCAATCATAGATATGAAGAACAGTATATTATCATTTCCAAGAAGAAGTTGTCACAGGAAATGCTATATATCATTTCAAGAAAAATCAGTTGATTCATTCATGATTTATAAATTTAAGCTGAAGGGCAATGTGACCTAGAGGATAGACTTGGCCTTGGAGTCAGAAGGATCTGGGTCCCTGTTCTAGCCTATACTGACTATGAGAACCTGGGCAAATCACTTACCCTTGTAGTGCTCCCAGACTATAAATTGGAGAGAAAGAGCTCATTCAAATTAGCAGTAGCTCCTCACAGATCAAGTAAAAATAAATAAATAGATAAATGAATGAATGAATGAAGCTATCCTTTCACCTTATGAGATGAAAGAGTTCAGAATCTGAATCTAAGGTCAGAAAAGGTCTTTATTCTTTCTCATGAGAAAGGACTCTGCCCCCACTGCCCAACATGGCATCTGCAGGGAGAGCGCGACAGGTAGAAGCCAGCCCATAGTTATATAATCTTCTAATGCAGAAACCCACCCCACCCCCCAACTGGCCTTCACTCTTATTGGTAGCGGGGCTGACCCACAACCTAATGGGCACAGGAATCTCTGAGACAAAGGAGCCAGAAACATGTGGGTGTCCAATGAAAGCAGTCTTAACCTTATTTGGCATATATTCTGTTGAGTTGACACTGGCGGAGTGTCTCCATTACTCTAAGCCCCAGATTGCTTTAAGGTCAGGTGACCTAACCCTAGGCCTAGTGTATAATGAAGCCATTCTAGATTTGATTTTTTCAGAATGAGGAAACTTCATTATAAATTATCCCTCACAACCTCATTGATTGCTGAAATTTATATATAAGTGATAAGCTATACTGATGGCAGAAACCACCTCAGCAGAGTCCAAGAGTCCAAGCCCATCTCTCTTCCACTGTGGCATTAACAACTCAGTATTTCTAAATATGGGAAGGTTGAGAAACCTTCCACCTACTTGCTTTGCCACATTCATTTTACTGTTATTCTTGCATTATTGCAGACCACAATGCCTTCTGTTTTATAAAATGCATATTCAAAAAAAAAAATGAGCTCATGTAGCTTATAAAATCAAGGGCAAAATAGTGTAATATAAGCTCCTAGACAGCGAGGAATGTGTAATTTCTCCCTTTTAAAAAAATCTTCTCAAGACCTGATAGCTGTCTTCATACACCCACAGGGCTGTTGTATTGAGGAGGGATTATCTTTGTTCAGTTTAGACCCAGAGGCAGGACTAGCAGTGTTAGGATGAAATTATTAAGATGTATATTTAGACTTGAGGTAAGAAAACCCCTCCTAAAATCATAGCTAACTAAACTGGGCATTGACTATCTCAGGTGGGAATGAGTTCCATCCCTTTGGTAACCTCATTCCTCCCCAGGATAAACTCCAGACTTTCTCCTTCATGTGCCAAAAACTTCTTCATCTTGGAAATTCCCCTCCAGCCCTAGAATTCATTATTGTTCATCCTTCATTCTGGAAGAAGGCCAATGACTTCTGGAGGGTGATATCTTGAATTGCAAGTGAATTGCATTTAAGTGAGGCAGAGTTGTGCAAAGTCATCAGCCTCATTCTCTCCTCCAAAGTCATTGTGATGAGGTGAGGGCTCTGGGAGTCCCCTTGAGTTCTCCTTGAATCTTTCCATGTAAGGCATTTGCCTGAGGCCATAAACCTTAAATTGTGCCTCTGCCTAAGTCTTTAGCCCTCCTTTGTTCCAACAATTTCCTACCCTTAATCTTCCTGTTCCACCCTTGAACTGGCCTGGCCTACCATTGTCTGTCAGCTCCAGGTAGGCTCCAGCAATTTCCCACTCTCAATTACTCATTAGAGGAGTCTGACCTCATCTGACTCCTATTGAAGACCCTCAGCAAACTCCTCCTCTACACCACTCCTAGATTCCTCCCACAACCTTTCTGTACATAAGACCTCATCTTTCCTCCATGTGGTATGAGAGCACCATAGAATGACCTGGCACAGACTTACTCTGTGTCAGATGATTCTGGACTGCTTGCCCAATGCAAGCCTTACAGATACCTGGGCTCTTTAAGAACCTACCGAATATGGCAAATTTTCAATAAACTTTGTTTTTCTTTGGCTGGTATTGTGTGGGATATGGGGGACCCCAAAAATCCCCTACCCAAGAAAAATCAAAAGAGGTGTCCTGAGGAAGGAATAGGAAGTTTTATTCTCTTCCCCGCAGGAAGAGGGCGGTCCTCTCCATGGTGGGGATCAAGAAAAGGAGTCATGTTACAAAAGACAGAACAAGAATTTATACTCTAAGGCAGTCAAGCCCCCTCCCTCTGGCTGTTCCTTCTCCCATTGGCTAGGAGGTAGACTCTCAGTCTTAGCACAAAATCTAACCCAATGGCAGATAACAAAGAAGCCCATCACTATCTCTGTTGGCTGGGAGATGGGCTTTCAGTCTTGGCACAAAATCTAACCCAATCATGGATAACAAAGAAACCCACCACTATCTCCTATTAGCAGGGAGGTGGGACATGAAGCCAAGGTATCATCCATGGCCTTATTTGGTAAACACCAAAGCAAGGGAGGGAAAAAGGTCACAAGCAAGGGTGGAGGTCAAAAACTCCTTAAAAGGGGCCTAAAGCTTTTAAGGGTGTGGCATACAAGGGTGGAAGCCTAAAACTCCTGAAAGGAGCCTAATGCTGATGACAGCAAGGGAAGCTGGGAAGGGTCCTAGGTTGTGTAAAGCCAGGACTCTGGTCTGTCCAGTCTTACAAAAGCCTATCTCTGATTTCCAGATAGTTTCTCTCCCTTCTCATTCTGAGGAGTCTTCACAGAGGGTGCAGAATGTACCCCACTCAGTATTTTGGGGTCTCAAGCAACCCTAACCCTCTTTATGGGTAACCACATCAATTGGAGTCTAGTGCCAAGACATAGGTCAGGACATTTGGCAATGGCCCCAGAATTCATGCATTGGAAGGATCCACAAGCCCTGCAGCTTCTCCTGATTGGATAGCTCCTCCTGAAGCCTCCATTTCAGGAGTCAACTATGTCCCATTACTTTTCTGGCTGAATTCTGGACTTTTTCTACCATGTCCTTAATGAGAAGAATCTTCCCATCTTCCTTCTTTTTACGTATTGTCTTCTCCCATTAGAATATATGTGCTCATTGAGGGCTGGGTTTTCTTTTCTTTCTGTTTGTATTTGTATCACAGAACTTAGTATAGGATCTGGCAAATTGGAGGTTTTTAATAAAGTCTTGATTAACTAACTGATTGACTTGCCAAGGATGTGGTAGAGATGATTCTTGTTTAGGGATGGGTTAGACTATCCAACCTCTGAGGCTCTTCCCAGTTCTAGGATTCTGGTCTCCTTTGATTCCCCCAGAACATAATAGTATCTAATACATAGAAAGCCCATAAAGCATATTTGTTGAATTGAAAATATGGTGTCTTCACTTTCCTTATAATCATTCAGGTGATTTTTTTTACAAATTTTGTTTTGCTACAAATGTATGAAATGTCTTCTTTTCTTTGACTCAAGCACAACCAAAAAAAGTTACATACCCTTTGACCCAGAAATACTAATACTGGGTCTATTTCCAAAAATTATTAGGGAAAAAGAAAAAAAATGTCTATATGGTCTAAAATGTTTATAACAGCTCTCTTGGAGGTGGCAAAGAACTGGAAATTGCAGAGATGCCTATCAGGTGGGGAATGGCTACACAAACTGTGGTATATAATTGTGATGGAATAATATTCTCTATAAGAAATGATGAGCTTTATGATTTTAGAAATAAACATGGAAAGACTTGCATGAAATAATGAACAACAAAGTGAGCAGAACCAAGAGAATATAATAATAGCAATATTATTTCAAGAACAACTGTTATAGTTACTGAAATTAACTATAAAGGACAAATGAGGAAAGTCACTATCCGCATCCAGAGAAAGAACTGTTAAATAAAATATGTATAGAATGATTTTACATATATATGTACCTATTTGTCTCGGGGGGGGAGGGGTGAGAGAAAAAAGAGAAAAAAAGAAAAGACATTTACATGATAATTTTATTATATATTTTTAAAAAATAGGAAGTTGTACTAATAGATTTACAGTTTCACATGTAATCATTCTTTTTATTATTATATAATACCATGGAAATGCTTGTTTTATTGATTAATTAAAAATAAAACAAATTTTAAAAATTTTAAGGTGAATTTCTCCTTTTTTATGATGAAATTTAATACTATACAATACAACAAATATTTATAAGCACCTACTAACTACTGGGTACTGTGCTAAGCACCTGGAGAAACAAATAAGAAAAAAGGAAGATAGTCCCTGCCCTTTAGAAGCTTACTCTCTAAGGAAAGAAGACAATGCACAAAAAGAAGCTAAAAGAGGGAGGTGGTGTGCCAGAGGTTAGGAGTGGGGGTGTCATATTCAATAGAGTTCAAACCAAGCTGAATACAGAGAGTGCAGAATTATCTGGTAAGTCCAAGTTCCTGTCTTCTCTAAAGGAAAATTGAAGACGAGTCCAGTGCTCCACCCTCTAGCCCTCAGACCAGAGGGAAAAAGAGGCTGAGGGACTAGGGAAGGTCTCAAGTATCTGAAACTGAGATATCAGAATGATGAGACTCTAGGTGATCAGTTTTTATTCCTTGATTATTCTCAGAAAAAGACAAAGAAAATGCTGCAAATAAGAATATATCTTTCCTTTTCACATCATTGTTCTTCCAGCTGAAGAGCAGTGTTTGGCTCATATTTGACACCATCCTTCTGTGACTTGGAATCAAACTAAGGACAGTAAGACTTTCAGACCCTCAGTTTCTTTTTTTCCCAGTGACAAGTGGTTTCAGGTCTGGTGGTCTAGACAACTGTCTTCTTTTCTACATTGAGTCAACCACCACTGGATCAAAATTACCCAAATGTCCATGCATCCCCACCAGCAGTAGCAAGTAATGCTGAAAAAACCTTTTTAATAAAGAGCAATACAAGAAAGTCAATTGGAAGGCAACAGGTTTGAAGGGGCAATAATGGTGGGGTATATGAGTGTGTGTGTGTGTGTGTGTGTGTATGTATGTATATGTATATATACATAAATATGTGGTATTATGCTAGCAATGTATGCCAATTGTAGTCTCAGGAGGAAGTTAATTCTAAAATAATGAAGAAGGGAAATAATGAACAGAAACATTGGAAAAGTCAAATAGTGGGATAGTTTACTGTCTGAATATATAAACTGATCCAGATCTATAATTTCATCTATGTTGGAGAGAAAATTCCCTTTAACAATTCAGATTTGCCATGATTCTGTAATTAACAAGGTTGGAGAATGTCTTGGGGAAGTGATAAGTAAAGTAAATAACCCAACGTTGACCACAGCCCGTATGTGTCAGTGTCAGGACTTGAACCCAGGATGTCAGCTCAGGCTGAGTCAAATGGTGGCTCGATATCCACTATAATGAGAGCTAGAATTTATAGAGTGTTTTAAGGTTTGTGAAGCATTTTAGAAATATTCTCTCATTTTATCCTCACAACAACCCTGAGAAGAAGGATGCTCATAGTATCACCCATTTTGTAGATGAAGAAACTGAGGTAAATAGGTTACGTAACTTGCCCAAGGTCATGCAGCTAATCCGTGTCAAAAACTGTAATGGAATTGAAGTTTTCCCAGCTCCAGGTTCATTTCTCTAAGTGGTTCTCAACCTGTGGGTTATGTTCAATTTGTAACAATGAAAACACATCCTGCATGTCAGATATTTACATTACAATTCATAACAGTAGCAAAATTACAGTTATGAAGTAGCAACGAAAATAATTTTATGGTTGGGAATCACCACAACATGAGGAACTCTATATTAAAGGGTCATGCCATTAGGAAGGTTGAGAACCATTGCTCTAGACAATCTGCCCCCTTACTTATACAATACTGCTTCTCAAATTAGATAATAATGTTCTAAAATAAAACCCCCCAAAATTATCTTTCTCTGGAACCATAACTAATTATTTTTCAACTGGAACAAACACCACAACTCATCCCCAGAAAAAGTGACACCAAAGTTCCCTCAATTGTTGAATAAAGGTGTTATGGGAATCTGAAGATCTTCCCTGCCCCTAGGCCCTTTGCTAAAGTGGCTACATGACTCTGAGGACCCTTGGATATTTGAAAGTATACTCTGTTCCCTAATAGGCTGAATGTGGTCACATGGAGCCTGTGGTGCCAGGCTTGTTTTCCAGGAATGCCCGTGCCTTGTAGCTTTGTGATTGGGCAGTGGGTCTAGAGGGCTGTGACATTCTCCAAGCCAGGAGAAGGCTAGATATACGCCCTGATGTGAGGGTTTGGTTTGGGGCTCACTTTGAGAAGAGTTGTGTGATTTGGCCAGAAGAGACTCTGGGCAGCCGTTGAGCCCCCCGGCTGTGAAAAACCCAGATGTTGGTGCTTCCCTCTCTGGTAACTGAATAGGTAACTGATGTAATAGTCAGATGCTGGAAGC
>CM053592.1:22334723-22377502 GCA_028646515.1 Pseudochirops corinnae
GCTGACTTTTCCGCCTGAACTAGGTAAATGATATGTTTGATTAAAGTGAGATTGTTAACCCATTTTGAGTTGCTTTCCTTTAGAAAAGCAGATCTAAGAACCTGTGCTAGTAGCTGCCCTAGGTATGCTAGGCTGCTTGCTGATACACCTATTCTGTACTTTCCATGAAAAAGTTTAACATAGTAGGTGTGTGTGACATTCTCCTGGTCATGCCTCTCATGCTTGGTGAACACTAATGCAAGCTATTTGCTGGGGTTCAAAAGCCTCCAGTCTTGTGGATGTTTATTAACTTCTCTGGTCAAGTTCTAGTGGAGAGTCCTTGCTTCATGAAATGACTTCCTGCTTACTGTTTCTGCCTCTTTCCCCAGGAACTAAAAATACAATGTTGTAGTTTAGTAGTTCCTATACCTAGAGCTAATATTCTATTACAAATCTATTAAGGGATAAGTGTACATGCCCTTCCATATTTTTCCTGGATCAGCAAAATGTAATATATCTTGAACTGTGGACAAAGACAATGGCAAGAGGAACAAGAAGGGCTTACTATAAAGATGGGGCATTATTGCTGGAACAGACTATCTGGGAAGCAGCTGTTTTTAAAAAATAAATTGGGCTCCAAGGACTTTTTTTTTTAATAAAGACTGATTTTGCCTCATGGGAAATACACTATGAAGGATATTTCATATATATGTAATGGGGAATGAACTCTCCCTTATTCTGAGCCATCATGAAGACAAGAAAGAATAATGAGCTTTAGGGGGAACTGTTCAATAAACCCAATCCTTAGGAACATGAGGTTGGCTGATGCAAAACTCCAACAGAGACTCCAGGGCAAGTGTAGACATTCTGTAACTGGTTTGGGTCCACTAAAGACATGAGGAAGAGGAGCATCATTTTATAGGAACTTCACAATAAATCATGTGGGTTAGATAGGGCAGATAGTCTCATTTCCATTTTTCAGATGAAGAAACCCAGGGAAGATCAGAGATGTTTTGTGAGTTTACATAACAGACCCATATGATAGACTTGAGAAAGAACAGGATTGGAAACCATCAAGTTCTGACTTTAGCTATGTCATTAACTAGTAGTGTCACTTTATAACATTTATGTAGATGGCACTTGAAGGTTTACAAAGTGCTTTACAAATACGAGCACATTTTATCTTCACAACAATCGTGGGAAGTAGATGTTACTATTATCTCCATTTTTACAGAAAAGGAAACTGAGACAGAGAGTTAACTTGACTTTACCCAGGGTCACACAGTCAGTAAGTGCTTGACTGGAATGCAGGTCTTCTTAACTCCAGGTCTCGCACCCTAGCCAATATGTCACTTAAACTACCTAGTTGACACTTGACCTTTGTGAGTGTCAGTTTCTTTATCTGCTATGTGGGACAACTGGATTTGACAAATTAAAATGCTATTCCAACTCTCAGAGATAATGTTCTTAAGACCCAGGACTATTCATTTCAGGATTGGGGAACTTAACTTGCATCTTCTGACTCCCATTTTAGTCCTCTTTCCGTGACATCAAGATGCCTCACTTTACAAACATATGTGCTGTTCTGCCATGTTTTCTGGTAGTGGTGTTTTTTTTTTTTTTTAAATCTGTACTCATCAGTTTGTAACAACACTGCTAGTTCTATTGGTGGAAAGGGTTCACTGAGCTGCATGTTCATTTTCTCCTTTAAGAATGAAGAAAATTAATGGAAGGCTAAGTCCTACACATCAGAATTTACCCATAGGAAATGTGTACTGGGATTGTTGTGCTGGTAGGATGATGGATTTTTTTAACCACACTTTCTCCATCCTCTTTTCCAAATTGAGAAATACGTGAATTTTAAGATAAATCAGTCTGATTACACAGTAGAGTGTCTGCAGCAAATTTTCAGTGTCTCTAATGTAGCAATGGTCCAGGAGGTTTGTGGGGGCAGCTCAGAGCTGACACCCACTGAACTTCATCTGCTTCAGATTAACTGCCAATTGAAGAATCTGAAAGAGGAGGCAGAAGTGCAGTCCGTTGATTAGACATCCTGTTTTTATCTTCTCTTCATTGAGGGTTCACTGGATCAGGCAATTTTCTCTTTCTTGACATCTTATTTTAAGATTGAGTCTCCCTATCTCACACAAGTTGAAGAAGTAGGGTCTACCCATGGATCCAATATCCCACTGACTGTCTCAGGACTTTTGAATTTCTCCTCTGCTGACCTTGAATGACTTAACCCTTTTTAGGTAATCTGGTGGCCTGTTTTTGGGTCTATGTTAATACCTGCTCTGTGTAGTCCACTGAAGCTCAAGACTCCTGAGTTCAAGCAATCCAGCAGCCTCCATCTCTCCAGAAGCTGAGATTACCACATTAGAACAGGAGTCTCAAAACTTTTAAAATCACAAACCCCATCTTAATTGAATAAGGATTAATGTATACCCCCAATACATTTATGTTTATTTATTTATAAAATTAGACATATATACAACTGTAGCAATAATTATTTATATAATTTATTGAGTATATTGGATTTATTAAATAGGGAATCAACATGACCAGATCTTCACTTTAGGGTTATCAATTTTGGGAAGCTAGCTAAAGGAAGGATTTGGAGTCAAAGGAAATTGGGAAAATGGAAAACAATTAGGTAATTATTGAAAAGACTAGATGTGAGACAATAAGGGCCTGAACTAAGGCTATGGGATTCGAGAGAAGTTGTGTGTTGAAAATATTGTGGAAGAAAATAATTATGACATTTGGCAATTAATTGAATATGTGTGGTGAGTTGTCAATGATTATAGCAAGGTTGTAAGCCTAAATTATTGGGAGGATATTGATATACTGAGAAAAAAAATATGGGTTTATTTTAAAAAATAAATTGGGCTCCAAGGACTTTTTTTTTTTTATAAAGACTGATTTTTGCCTCATGGGAAATACACTATGAAGGATATTTCATATATTATTAATATTACATTAATTACATTAATATTACATATTTCATATATATGTAATGGGAGATGAACTCTCCCTTATTCTGAGCCAAAAGAGGGATGACTTTGGGGAGGGGAAGGTAATGAATTCTAGTTGGGACAAATTGAGTTTGAGATGCCTAGGGGATATCTGACTTCTTTAGGTAGCTTAATATCACCATTATATTTCTCTCCATTTTATACTGGTATCTCTTCAAGTCCTCATTACACTGTGCCAATCTCTGGGTGGTCTAATGGTATCCCTCCTGGGACAGTTCTGTGACTTCTAGTCTGGTCTCCCAGAGGGCAATGTTATCTCTGGCTCTCTCCAATTCTGTTTCCTTTCTTTTTATCAACTGCTTCTATTTCTTGTCCCTGGCTATTTTTCCTCTATCTTTTACCTTCCATGACTAATAGATAGTTTGTAATGTGGGACAGGGTTCAATAGAAATTAGGGCTGAAGTTGTCTTTGTCCGGTTGTTTTTAGAGTTGTTTCCAACTCTTTATGACTCCAGTTGGGGTTTTGTTGGCAAAGATATAGGAGTAGTTTGCCATTTCCTTCTCCAGATCATTTTACAGGTGAGGATACTGAGGCAAACATGATACAGTGACTTGCCTAGGGTCACACAACCAGTAGGTGTCTGAGACCAGATTTGAACTCAGGAAGATGAGTCTTCTTGACTCCAGGTCTGGCACTCTTTCCATTGGAGCATCACCTAACTGCCCAGAGTTGTCTACATAGAAATACTTGAAAATATGGAAGTTGATGAAGCAGGAAAATCTGAGAATATATGGAGAAAAAAAGAAGCTAGAGGTAGCCTAGAACTGGAGATGGTGATGAGATATGGATGGTGATTTGGCAAGGGAGACTGAGGAGTGATCAGACCGGTAAAAGGAGAAACCAGAAAGAGAAGGGCCCTGGCAACATTGAGAAAAGAGATAATATGAGAGAATGGGCTGTTCCTGGACCTGGATTCAGGAAGGCATGGGTTAATATCTGACTTCAGAAATTAACTAGCTATGTGACCCTAGGCAGGTAAGTCACTTAACCTCTGTTAACATCACTTTCTTCATTTATAAAATGGGAATAATAATAGCACAATAGGTTATTGTGATGAAAAAAAGAGATAAAGTTTGTAAAACCCTTTACAAATCTTAAAATACCATATAAATGCTTGCTATTATTATTATGCATTATTATTCAATAATATCAAATACTTTACAATGCCGAATAAGGGAGAATATTTAGGAACGTTCATTAGATTTGACAATTAAGCGATCATTGGTAATTTTCAAGAGAACAGGCTCTTTTTCATTCTTCTTGTTCTATGTGAAGTTCTTAAATTTACTGGAGATATAGTAATAGCAGATATTAAGCATTTCTTCTTAGTGTTTTTAGATTCATCTCACTGTGAGCTGGTTAACTCACAGGTTAGACAAACTACCAGAGTCCAAAACTATCCAAATTTCTTTCATCTAATTCAATTCTCCCCGCTTATGCCTTCGCTTTGTTGTTCCTTCTCCAGTTTATCCTGTATACTTCACATTTATACACAGTCATTTTCAGATTGTTCCTCCATCAGACTCGGTGCTCCTTTACAGCAGGAATTGTTTTGTTCATTTTTTTTAATCTTCAGGAATTAGTACAATTCCTGGCACATGGTCATTGCTTAACAAAAGTTTTTGGTAGACCATGTTAATATGTGTTGCCTCTATTATTTTATTTATAAATGGATTAATAAATATTTTAATTTTTATCAGTTTTAATTTCTAATACACTACATATTAAGAGTACAGCTGGATAGCATAGTAGATAGTGTCCTGGGCCTGAAGTCAGAAAGCCTAATCTTTTTTGAGTTCAAATCTGGCCTCTAAAACTTTGTGTGACCCTGAGAAAGTCTTTTAACCCTGTTTGCCCCAATTTCCTCATATGTAAAATGAGTTGGAAAAGGTAATGGCAAACCACTTCAGTATCTTTGCCAAGAAAACCCCACATAGGGTCATGAAGAGTTGGACAAGAGTTGGACTTGACTTGGGACAATAAATATTAACACATAACCTGCATAAGTACAATGTCTTTGGAATCTTCAATAATTTTAAAGGGTGTGATGGGGCCTGAGACCAAAAATCTGAGAACAACTGCCCTGGAATAAGGGTTCTTATCCTTTCTTGTGTCATGGACTCCTTCATCAGTCTGATGAAATCTACTGCCTCTTCTCAGAATAATGATTATTAATGCATAAAAGAAAAGGTAATCACAAAAAAATCACAATTAAATCAAAACAGAGTAATAAAGAAAACAACCAAGGTGATGGACTCCAGTTTAAGACCTTCCTAAGATAAGGACAAGGCAATACATTCCATAATGGGGCAGATATAATGGCAAAGAAATTGTTTCCTCAGGCTTTGATGCTTCCATGCATTGGTGATTTCTTAGGTATGGGCACCATGGTGGATTGCAACCCAGCTCTTATATCTCATGTAGTACAATGTTGTCTGTGTCTTTTTACAAATCCTCCATAGTGAGTCCCTCCATTGCACTGGGTCCTTTAATATTTCATGATTACCAATAAAGTGTTAGAATGGTTTGTCTCTAACTCTCTGCAGATGATGAGTCTGCTTCCTTTTCCAATTTTTTCCATTATCTTTGGCAATTTCTTCCATGTTACTTCTTGTGTTGGTAAAATGCAACCTATTTACTTATATTCACAAAACATTTTTCATTATGATTCCTTGAGATTATAGATTTATAGTACTTCCAATGATAGAGCATTCGTGGGAGAATATTTGTTTCCAAAAAGAAAGGGCATTGGTCACCGGGATGAGGCAGGTGAAACTGGGAGTAATGAATAATGCCATAACAGTGCTTTATCTTATCCTGCTGCTCTTATTAAATATTGAATACCACACACTGTCCATCTTCAACGCCTGTCCATAGGTATTTGTAAATTAAGTTGTTTGCCAAACCCTCTGTCATAATCTGGGTAATATTCAGGAAGATCCAAGTTTGAATCCTGTCACTGACATTTACCAGCTTTGTGACCTTGGGCAGGTCACTTCACATTTCTTAGCCTCAGTTTCCTCATCTGTAAAATAGGCATAATAATAGTGCCTTCATAACATGTGGGAGTAGGGACCAAATGGGATAATATATGTCAAAGCACTTTGGAAACCTTAAAGCACTTTTCTAGGTGGTATTGTTATTGTTATTCTGGACCATGGCCAGTCATCTTGACTTTTATCTTGCAACTGAACTCTGATGACTCTATAGTGAGGCTGATGATTTTGTGCAGCTCTGCCTCCCTTGAATCCAATTCACACCCAAGTCAAGGCGTCACCCTTATGATGTTACACAAAAATGAAGGATGAACACCAATACTAATATTAATATTATATATTATAATATATTATAATAATTATAAATAATAATAATATATAATATAATAATAATAAATAATTATAAATAATTGTTATTTCTTTGAAAATTGCTTTTTACATAAACAAAATCATACTTAAAAATTATTACTATTAGGACATATTGTTGTTCTAGTTTTCCTAACATTGAATCAGTCTTGCTCTATATAAATCTAACCCAAAGTCTCTTTCTCTCTCTCTCTCTCTCTCTCTCTCTCTTTCTCTCTCTCTCTCTCTGTATAATATGGTTAATACATAGTGTAGTTTCTGTATTTTTCTCTTTTGATTAAATCTATTTTAGTTTTAACTTTATCTGGGATTCTGATTACTACCCCTGCTTTTTTACATAATAAATTCTACTTCTGACCTTTATTTTGTGTTTGTGTGCATCTCCCATTTTTATAGCATTTCCTTAAAGTGACATATTGTTGCATTCAAATTTTTAATCTGCTATCGTTTTCCATTTTATGGGTAAATTTATCCACTTTACATTCTCAACTATAATTGTTTGTTGTATATTTTTTCTCCTTCCTATTTTTCCTCACTATCTTTCTCACCTTATTTACCCTATCCTTCCTCACTCCTCTGTTTTTCTTCTACCTGCTACCTTATCCTCCTATATCTTAAGTTACCCACCCCTCCAAGAATTCCTCCTTTATACTTTCCCCTCACCCTATCCATTTAACCTCTTGTTTTTCCCCTGCATTGAGAAGACTTTAATTGCCTTTTCGATTTATGTTGTTCTCTAACCTATTCCCATTAATCTACATACTTTTCTATTACACTCATCCGGTCCCCTTACCCTCTTATTTCTTTATAAGTTTAGAAGACTTTTATATCCTTCTAAATGTATATGTTCTCTCTTTACCTGAGATCTTATATGTATAGCATTCCTGCCACTACCAGCCTTCCTCTCCCACCTGATTCCTCTGTATTAGTTCTTCCTCTTGTACATCATTTGTATGAGATAATTCCTCTTTTTACCTTTCCCTATACTATTTTGCTTTATAGAATCACTTCATACTCAGCTCTACCTCAAACTTTCTTTCAAACTACCCAAATACTAATGAGAATCTTGGGCACAAGGGTTTACATTTTCATTCATTAAAAAAAAAGCAATTAAGTTTGTTGTTTCAGTGGAGATAGCCTGGAGGTATTTACACTTCATTCACTCCAAATCCCTGTCCTAGGGTCTTTCTTCTGATCTTCTGTAGGTGTTTCAGGAAGACCCAGACTCTGCCTAACTCTCCTTTACTTTTGCTTCTCTATGTTCACCCTGAGGAACTGTTTTATCTTTTTTATGATGGAAATCTAGAGAGCTTGCAATTTTCTGACCTACTCTGCCTTCTTCCTAGAATCCTCTCTGCTTATCCACTTTTGGTGGCTACCTTTACCCAATTCTCACCTCTGGGTCCAAGAAGCTATAGCACATGCAACAGCCACACCCCAGTAAAACAGTCTCAGCATAGGGTAACCAACAGGCGTCAAAGCCATCAGTGAGTTGGCAGGGTGTCCACCCCAAGAATGTAAAGACTTCCCCCTGCAGAATGGGTGGATAGGAATAAATTGTTCTAACAGAGTGCAGGTGATTGAAGCAGACACTGTGGAATGCTTAGAACTTGCTCAGACATCAAAGACACCATGCCATCCACTGCATCCCAGGCCATGACTAGTCATTCTGACTTTTGTCTTGCCACTAGATTTTGATGACTCTGGAAGAGAGAGTGAGGCTGACAGCTTTATGCAACTGTGTCTCACTTAAAGACAATTCCCATGCAAGTCAAGACATCGTCCGTGATTGATCCTCTTCAAAAACAAAGGACAAACCACAGCTGTAGAGATAGAGGGGACTCCAGCAGCCATCTAGATCAATCCCCTAACTCTAGAAAACAGTAAGGGGATGCCTAGAAGTTGTTATTTCTTGTAACTGAGTTTCTAAGGAGATAATTACTCAAAGAAAGAAGTAATAAATGTTACCTTCTAAGCCAGACAAAGAAAAATTAGAATAGAATAGGCCAGGCTAGACTAAATGAGGCTAGGCTAGGCTAGACTAGGCTAGGGCAGGGTAGGGTAGGGTAGTATAGGATAGAATAGGAGAGAATAGGATATGATAGGACAGGACAAGACAGGATAGGATAGGGTAGGATAGGATAGGATAGGACAGGACAGGACAGGACAAGACAGGACAGGATAGGATAGGATAGGATAGGATAGGATAGGATAGGATGGGACAGGATGAGATAGAGAAAAATAAGGGCCATGCATATAATGTTTAAGAACTCTTGCTATAGGGTCAAATAAGAAAGGTATTCCATTTCTAAAAGACAAGAAGTAATTTTAAAGAAATATTAGAAATAGGCTGAATGGGCTAGAAACCATTTAGGATCAGGACTTGAAGAGAAGGCCTCATGGTGATAGAGTGTTGATTTGTGGCTCTAAATCTTCTCCAAGGAGGAAATTGTGACTCAGGGGAAAGAGCATTGGATTTGACTTGTGGGATGACATTGGGGAAATGACAGAAGAGGTACTTGGTTTGAAATCATATGACCTGTCTTCAATTTTTTTCTCTTTTATTTATAACCTTTGTAACACCCTGGGCAAATTACTTATCTCTCTGGACCTCAGCTTTCTCATCTGTTAATTAGACACATTTTTATACTCTTTTCTGAGAGTAGAGAAAGTTGGATTTAGGTTTAGCTACATAGGGATTGATGAGATTTAAGAGGAAACAAACGTAATTCCCTTGGAATTTTATCCATTTGTGTATGGAGGGAGAGAAAGCCTTCTTTATTCTTCTTTATGCTCCTTCATGTATTAATGAAATATTTGCTATTGGATTTGTGTTTCTCCACAAATGGAAACTTGAGGTATCATTTGCAAAGTTGGTCACTCCATAAAAGGCTAAACATAACCTAGGACAAGTAGCAAGGGATTCTAAAACTAGAGTTCTCAGGGGGATCTCCAGAGTTTCAGGTTAGAGGAACTTGGGCAGGATTTGAACCCAAATTTTTCAACACTATTACATCACTTTGTAATTGTTCAAAAAATGCCCCCATTTGCCCAGTGGTTTCTTCAGTGTAAGGAGCTCCTTTTACCCATGAAGATCTGCTCCTTTTATTATAAAATGTGAGCGTCATAGAGGATTGCCTGGGGGAATTGAGGGGTATTAATGAATCATCAGGTAGCATCAAGTGGCTAGTATGTGTTAGAGGTGAGACTTAAACATAGGTTTTACTGACTCCAAGGCTGGCTCTGTATTCACTACATTACACCATAACCCTATTGTCGAAGCATTCTTAAACTGATGCTGAGTGAGGAGAACAGAACCAGGAGAATTTTGTACACATTTACAGACACATCCTGTCTGTGATGATTATCTTTGATAGACTGGGCTCCTCTCAGCAAGGCAAGGTTAGAAGAAAACTCCAAAAGACTCATGATGGAAATGTTTATCCAAATCCCCCCAAAAAGAACTACAGAGTCTGAATGCAGATTGAAGCAGACTACTTGCTCTCTCTCTTTTGTGTTTTGTTTTGTTTCTTTCCTTCTTTCTCATTGTTCACTCCATTGGTTGTAATTCTTCTTTACAACTTGACTAATGTTTAATGTGAAGGTATTTGTGGAACCTATATTGGATTACACACCATGGTGAGGGAAGGGGGAAGAAAGGGAGGGGGAGAAAATCTGGAACTCAAGGGATTGTGGAACTCATTCTTGTAAACTAAAAGAAAATAAATAAATTTTTGAAAGTGACATTTAACTAACTAGTATGGTACTTGTTCTGGTGGGAGATTATGTTACATTGCATCTCCAAATTCCTAGAGTTTCTTCTTGGTTGCAAAACATTTGGCAGTTTGGTAACTAGGATGAAATAGTTGAAAGCATTCCTAGGTCTTAAATTAGATTTGACCATGACAGATGTTCCTACAAAAATATAGGCTGAATCTCACTCATTCAAAATAACATCTGGGCCATGTTTGTCACTACAGGGCAGAAGAGATGGTAAGAAGAATTTTTGTGTTAGTAAACATAAAGCTGAAGAATTCACTTACCATCTGTGATTGCTTTGACAAAGGCACTGGTCAACCATGCCCAGATAATTACCCTAAATGGAATATTCCCATGGAAAGATAATGTTCTTTGCAATCAAATCTTAAATGAAGCCAGGAGAAATGCTTTGTTTAAATTGAATGTCATTCATTTAATGTGACAATCAAGAGGCCTTCTCCAGTTTTTGGTAGTGATTTCATACACAGGGTTAGCCTATGCAAATAAGGTTTATTTACACGAAACTGAATAGTTAAAGCAAGTCAAACAGGGTATAAGCTTCATGAAGTTTTATAGTCACCTCATAAGGAGATCAATCCTAGAAATAACTTCTGATCATAAAAGCACTTATGTGGCTTTCAACATTTCACATTATCAATCTTTATATGTGAGGTCTTCTAACCAAATACCCCAAGGATTAAACCAAACTAAGGAGAACAAAATATGTGCTCAGTTTAGGCATGTGAAAATGAAAGAAAATTTTTTGGAACCTAATGCTGTATATATCCTGTCAGAAAGACAGAAAGACAATCTCAACTTAATTTTTCTGACACAAACATTTCATTAAATCCTTTTCAGTAGAAATAGAATTTTGAGTTAGCTAAAGAGAGTGCCACATGTATATATCTATAAAAGAAGAAATTTATATTCAGATACATATGTTACATATGTGTGGAAATATGCACATGTGCATGGTTATATAAATGCATATTTGTGTGTATGCATGTATATATACAACGCACATACATACATGTGGTTTTGAGACCACAGACTTCAAGAAGGCATAACATTTTCCATTTCAGAATGGAAACACATACATACATACATATATACATAGATATCATCCTGTATGCCTTCTAGATATTCTAGATGTCAATGTCCCTTCTAAAATGTGTCAGTCACAAACGAAAAATTCCGTATGTGGCTTCTTCATACAAAAGATTCTGAAAGAAGATATATTTGAAACAAAACATAAGCTGGAAATATGTGCAAAAGGGGCATCTGGGATGATGACTTGAGTTATTATATGTTTAATACACATATGAATATTTGTCTGATATGTACACACATGTATAGATGCATGCGTGTGCATATGGAGAGGATACTGTTCTGGGGTATTGCAGTATCATTCTGGTTGCTCTCCCAACCTCAAATCTCTTTCCACTCTAGGTCATCCTCCAATCAGCTTTCAAACTGATCTTCCTAAAGTTCATATCAGACCATCTCACCTTCTCTCCACTCCCTGCATGCAATGAATACCATTAGCTCCTAATTGTCTCCAGTATCAACAGCAAGAATAAAAAATCCTCTTTGTGAATTTTAAAGCCCTTCATAACCTAGTTGCTTTTGACCTTTCTAATTTTCTTCACCTTACTCCCCTTCACATGCTCTGTGATCCAATATCATTGGCTTCCATATTTTTCATAGAACAGATTCCATTTCTCAACTCTGTGTATTTTCACTGTCTGTCCCCCATGCCTGGAACTCTCTTCCTCCTCATCTATGTCTCCTGGTTTCCTCGGCTTTCTTAAAGTCCTACATTTTACAAGGAAACCTTTTCAATCCTCCTTAATTCTATATAAAACTCAATGATTAGAATTGTTTGCATTTTGTTTCCCACTAAACTGTGAGCTCCTTGAGAGCAGGGACTATTTCTTGCCATTCTTTGTATCTCCAGCATTTCACACAGAACCTAGCACATAGTTTAATACATGCTTGCTAGTTTGAGTTGATAGTAGAAGATAGTATATTAAATTCAGGAGATTGCTAGTTGATCCTGTCAAATGGAATGTAGAGTGTGTGAAGAAGAACAATATGAAATAATGCCGGAAATGTAGGTTGAAGGCAGATCATGAAGGATCATAAATTTAAGGCTGAGTTTCCCTTTTACACAAGAGACAATAGCTGAAAATTTATGAATTTGGAAGGGAAATTGCTTAGATATATTCCTTATGAAGATTGCTTTGGCAGCTTTACGAAAGATGGATTGGAAAAATATGAGACTGGAGGCAAGAGGACCAATTAGTGAAGATATGTATTAAAATTGTAGCAGAACAAATAAATTGTATATGGGGAAAAGGAAAAGTCAAAAAAAAAAATCAGTGTTTCAAGCCTGAGTACCTTGGAAGACAGAGGTGTCTTCTACAGAAAGAGGGAAGTTTGGAGGAGAAATATTTTGGGGTGCAGGGAAGATAAGATGATGGGTATGGTTTTGGACATGTTGATTTGGACATTCCAGATGAAGACTATCCAACAGGCAGTTGAAGATAGAGAAATAGAGTTCAGGGAAAAGATTAGGGATGAACATATAGATTTGGGAGTTAGCTGTACAGAGGTGATAATAGGGGACCAGGAGGACAAAAGAGGTCATCAAAGAAAAGAAAGTCAAGAGAGAAAGAAAGAGAGCTTAAGACAGATCCTTGGCAGGGAGAGGGACACATACAGAGGAGTTAAGAAAAAGGATAAACCAGAAAAGGAGAATAAGAAGCAGTATGGTTGGAGTAGAACAGAGAAAGAACTGAGTGTCATAGAAGCCAAGGTGAGAAAATATCACATAGGAAGGAGTGGCTAAAAGTGTTAAATGCCACAGGTAGGTTAAGGATGAAGAGGTCTAAGAAAAGGCTATTAGGCCTAACAACTGGGAGTTAGTGACCTTGGAGAAAGCAGCTGAAATATAGTGCTGGGATTGGAAGTCAGATGGCAAAGAGCTGAAGAGTGAATAAGTGGTGAGGAAACAGAGGACATAAGTATAGTCTGCTCTTTCTAGCAGTTTAGGAGTGAAATGGGGGAGCAATGTGGAATGATGAGGGAATTGAAGACTGAAAGGGGAGGTGGTTTTTTTTTTTCAGGATGGAGGAGAATGTTTTTCTGTCATATGAAAGGAGTCAATAGATAAGATTAGTGAGAGAGAAAGAGAAAATCATCATTGAGGGAAACACCCAAAAGAGTTGGTAGCAGTTGATATCAAGAGCATAAGTGGAGGAGTTAGTCTTGGAAAGGAAAATAGCCACTTTAAACCTTTGTGGTAGGAGCAAAGAAGGAGAATCTGATGACATTTCATACAGACTTTGAGGTGTGAAGGAGGAGGAATGAGAGGGCTTAGGATGGATAGTCTGTCTTCTTGGAAGAGAAGTCCCCTTGTAGGAGAAAATTTTCCTCACCTGTAAAGTAGGGATAAAAATAGTACTTATCTCCCAGGATTGCTGTGAGAATAAAAATGAGAGCTTTATAAAGTACTTTACAAACCTTCAAGCATTATGTAAATGCTAGTTATGATTATGATTATTATTGTTAGAAGTTGTGCTTTTGCAGGAAGAAGTGTGGGATCATTGAAAATACCAGTTCATAAATGCAATCTTGCCCAGTGTCTCCCTCTTATTTAATTCTGGGTCCATATCATTGTCCATTTTCTGGGCCTCTTCAAGGTATACATGCTGATAGAGTCACTCCTTTGGTTGCCTTCCAAATGTGTGTCATAATCTGGGTAACAGTCATTCTTCATCAATGATTTATTTGTGTTTTTAAATGCCAAAGAGTCATAGTGGAGTCAGTCTAACATCTCAAAAGATCGTTTGCATCATCAAAAGAAGATTAAAATCAATTTTAACATTCAGCTTGTGTATTAAGTGTATTTTGTTCTTTGACAATTGATAATCCATGCATAGCATACACATGACTTAACTCTTAGTTAAGTCAAACATTAAATTATTCAGAATGATCCTGGGGATTTACTCTTATGAATAATGGAAATTTATTTGCATTTTCCAAAGTGCAAATAGATAATAATTCAATAAAAATAATACCAACACCTTCAGGACTTTATTGAAATGGAGTGATGAATCCTCATCTTCAAAATAAAATGTGTCTCTCAGCATTTTCTTGAACCAGCCTTGATACATACCTCTGCCTCCTGGCTTCCTTCAAACCTCACAATTCCCCCCTTCTATTAGAAACCTTTCCCATTCCTCTTAATTCAAGTGCCTTCTCTCTGAGATAACATTCAATTTATCTTGCGTGTATTTCGGTTGTACGTAGTTTTTTGCATAGTTGTATTCTCTTCCATCAGACAGTGAACTCCTTGAAGGAAGGGACTTTTTCCCCCCTTTCTCTGTTTCTCTAGTGTTTAGCACAATTCTTGGCACCTAGTGTTAGTTGATGGATTGCCTGATGTACAAAAATGATAGAATCTGTGATTCTCTGCTGAATAGAACTGTGGCAAGTACCACAGAAATGCAGGCATGGGAAAAATAAATTGAAGTCTTAAAAGTTTCCTGTGGCGTGACTATCTTTGGACTCCATGTCATTGTCACAATGACCTTTAAATAAAGTGTAGCATTAGAATGTGTTAGCAAGGCATTTGCGAATGTGTATATTCTCTAGAGTAAAGCTATCTTCTTTTTGACATGAGGTTAAAAGGAATATTAATAAAGGAACCACCACCTGTTTAACATGCAAAGTCTCCAGACATCCCTTCCTATGATGACATTATGATATGAATGTCTTGCTGTTCTCAGACAACGGGTTGTGGAAATATGAATTAATTTGTGAACAACAGCTCAAGATTTCTTGCTATCACTTCTCCTGAAAGGCAACCACTCAATCTTCTTTTACCTAAGGAAAAACTGAAACAGAAAAGGGTTGAAGTAATTTCCTGAGTGACTATTCAGTTGTTTTTCAGATGTGTCTAACTTTTCATGTCCTTATTTGGGGTTTTCTTGGCAAAGATACTAGGATGTTTTGCTATTTCCTTCTCCAGCTCATTTTATAATAGAGGAACTGAGGCAAACAGGGTTAAGTGACTTGCCCAGGGTCACATAGCTAGTAGGTGTCTGAGGTCACATTTGAACTCAAGACCTCTTACTCCTAGACCCAGCACTTATGTCCTACCTAGCTGCCTCTAATTTCTTGAGTAAAACTTTTATTTCCCCACCAGAAGTCATTAGCCATCTACCTGATCCTGGTCAGCAAAAAAAAGCTGTTCCTGTGTACCATGGCAGAGTCCCATGAACAATGCTGGGGAAAAGCCCTCAGTGGTTCTCAGAGAGAACCAGACCTTCTGCTCTCTTAGACTTTGGTATTATCCGAATAGTATAAACGTGACTCTGAATCAAAGAGTTCTAAATGAACAGTCTAGTCCTCTGTTGAGTGAGCAAAGAAGTGTGGACAATACAAAACAGTTTGCAACTCACTGATTGACTCATTTATCTACAGGGCCAGTCATAAGCCAAAAGGGGAAAAAAGTTTTAGCAGTCCTATGGATCTGAACATCACAACTCAGCCATCTCAACATCATGGCAGAGGGGATAGACTCTGGATCTGGGTCTCATGGCTCAGGGGATGGACCATAGATCTGCAGAGACTTGGGAGAAGGCAGAGGTTCTAATGATCAGGGTTTTGCTTGCTTTCTGCTCTCTTACATCTGTCAGAGACAGAGATAGCTTTCATTTACTTATTCATCTATCTATCTATCCATCCATCCATCCATCCATCCATCCATCCATCTATCATCTATCTGTCTATCTATCTATCTATCTATCTATCTATCTATCTATCTATCTATTTATATCATATCTAGCTCCTAACTCCTAGGTCAGAGTAGACAGCCCAAAGCCATTCCTGATGAGCAGTAGCTTGCCCCCACCATGGCTCCTTTGTACCCCCCTCTTCTTTAGATGCCACTCAGGGAAGGGGAGGAGCTGGTACAAATCAGAACAAATTGGATTTCCATAGAGGTGCTAAGGAGGATTTCTAATTCACAGCCCCAATTCCAATCTTCAATTTTGAAGCTTATGCTTGAGCTGCACCATGATTTACATTTGATCTCCTTTAGGAGACAACTGTCTACTAAAAGCAATCCAGGATGTTTCACAGTCTCCTTTTCCAATGGGGGAAGAGGCAGCTGGTTTTGACACTCACAGCCTGTTGTGTTTGACATTTTATGGCATCAGACTTAAATGCTAGACCTTGAAAGATTTCTCCTGAGGGAAATCTAAGTGGGATGGATTCATCATCCCCTAACCAAAGACACCATTGTTTACTGAAGACAAGATAATAACAACAGATGGAGAGCAGAGGTACTTTTCCCAATACTGACTTGTTCTTATGGATCTCAACTTAATCTTAAATTATAGTCTATCTGCAAGGATCTTCAAAGGTTGTTAATGAAGAAGGGGTATGCTATACAATGCATGAGTTGGTATGACTGAACTAGGCACTTCTCTCTTGTATGATATGACAAATGCCAGTGACTTACTACAGAGACTGAAGCTCAGAAATTGTTAGGATGTTTGCCACTGCTTGCATTGGAGTGGTAGGCACAGATGCTCAAAACTCTGCCAAGCATCTTCCCTTCCCTTCCCTTCCCTTCCCTTCCCTTCCCTTCCCTTCCCTTCCCTTCCCTTCCCTTCCGCCATTCAGTCTGCAGCTTAGCCCTCTACCTGTTCATCAGCCAACTCTAAATTAATGTAAACTTGATAATGGTTAGAAGATTTATTCAGGGAAATTTTATCTTTCCCCCTGGGGCAGTAGCTCATTTCTTTCCCATCAGTATGGAGCACATGGAGTTGGCTAATGATAGTTTTCTCTTCTGTGACAGGTGAGGCCTTTGCTTTTAATCAGAAATTTGAAAAGACCAGGGGGTCTTGGCCTTTAGGTCTTTAGGGTAATTGGCATTGAGCATATTTCTTCTTATCTGCCTTTTTTCTTCTCTTCTAAAATCTCTAAGTATATTCAATCAATCAAGCAAGCAACTCATATTTATTAAGTAGCTACAGTATCATGGGCCAGGCTGGGTGCTGAGGATACAAAATTTTAAAAAATGAAACATTTTATTCTTGAAAGAACTTACATTCTAATAGGAGAGATAACATATATACACATATAGCACAGAATGTATAGAGAATATACTTAAATTTTGGCAGAAAAGATAGTCACAGCTGGTTAAACTCAGGAAAGGTCCTTCCTAGCAATTGAGTCAAACATTTTAAGGGATTTCATAGGAATTTGAAGACACGGAGATGACACCAGAGTATATGGGGGGCAACTTTGGTAAAAACATGGAGATAGGAGATAGAGAGTTATGTTAGAAAAAAACAAGAAAGCAAATTTGACTGGCCTGAAAAGGTATATTACAGCCAAAGTAATTAAAAAAAAAAAGATTCTTTTCCTCTTCTTACTTTCTTCTTTGATATCTCATCTCCCCACATCTATGCCTTTCTTGTACCTAAGTTGTCCCAGAATTCATCATAGATTACTCACTCAGCTTGGATGAAATGGAAGTTGTCAGTTCTCTTCCTCCTTAAGAGATGGAGAACCACTGTACCTTACCACCTTACAACCTCCCTCCTACTGCCTCCTAAGGTTCTCCAGGCTTTAACATCTTTCTTGCTTCTATGGCTTGGAAGCAGTCTGCATCTTTAGGACTTCCAGGCATTTCCATCTGCCCTGCGGAAGAATTTTTTTCTCTATGTTGTCACCCAAATGGAATATGAGCTCCTTGAGGGGAAGGACTGTCTTGATTTTTCTCTTCACATACCCAGTATTTGGCATAGTGCTTGGTACAAAGTAAGCACTTAAGAAATGCTAACAAATAATAAAAGGCCATTGGATAGAGCACTGAGCTTGGAGTTGGTAAGACTTAGGTTAAAATTTGTTCTCATATGCTTACTAGCTGTGTGACCCTGGACACTTAATCTCTGTCTGCCCCAGTTTCCTCAACTATAAAAGTTAATAATAGTACTTACCTCCCAGGGATGTTGTATGGATCAAATGAGATGATATCTGTACAGCACTTAACAGAGTGCTTGGCACATAATGGGCACTTTGTAAGTGTTTACTCCCTGCCCTTTCATCTATTTTCATTCTCTCTCTGTCTCTCTGTCTCTCTCTGTCTCTCTCTCTCTATGTCTCTCTGTCTCTCTCCCTCTTTCTTAAAGACCAGTCTTAATCCTAAAATCACTCTGGCTATCATTGACTGGCTAATGATAGGTCCCAGGACAAACCCTACTTGCTCAATGTTTTGGGCTTCGATTGACTCAGAATGAATATAAATAGCAATTGTTTCTGTTTTAGCCAGAAAAACTCAAAAGGTCTTCCCCTCCAAGATTGCATTTTTTCTTTAAACTAGGTAAAGAGGCAGTCCTCTGCCTCATTTCTTATTAAGCCTTGATCACTGAATGGGTATTCACTCAGTCAAACTCAGACCTGTTAAAGATGTTAGCTTGAAAAGGCCAAGGTCTCCCACTGCTTCTGGGACAATCTCCAGTCGCCAGATGATTCTGGAGGAGAAAATGAGGCTGGTGACTTTTCATAGTCTTCCCTCACTTAAATCCAATTCACTTGCATGTCTTGGCATCACCTGCCAGATGTAATCAGTCCCCTTTGAGAACAAAGGACAAAGAACAACTCTCTGCTTCTAATAGGCCTTTCCCATGTAAAATTGACCAAGTAGTAAGAGAAAAACAACCCCAAACCAGTATGAATCAATGGAAATTCAGAGAAAAGAGAATTATTAAAAGCACCCCTTCAAATATTATAGGAAACAGGATTTGTCTGATGAACAACTGCTTGGTCAACAGACAGAATTTTATGAATTCCGATGCAAGAAGAACTCAGTATTACAGTAATCTGCATTTGTAAAAATAGGAGGAAAAAGTGTGTAAAAGCTCCTCTGGTTCATAGATTTGTTGGATAGGTATTGGTCTGCACTAAACTCCCACTTTAGTAATTCACTGTGGCACAGAGGTTCATAGAGTCATAGATCTTGAAAAGGCCTCAGAGGGCCATCTAGTTCAAAGAACTCATTTTGCAGGTTAGGAAACTGAGATATATTCATTAAGTGGCTTTTCAAGGTCATACAAGTAGTAGTAAGTAGTGAAATTTCAGAAACCATTTATTCTTTAGATTCTCAAAAAATCTGGAATTAATATGATAATAGTAATAATAACCCAAGGAACCTAGACTTAGTGATTAATGGTAGGAAATGTACAATACATCACTGCAGTCTATAAAAATTTATCTCCTACTGAATAACTATTTCTAAGACAGATGACCTGGTGACTAGAGCTGTACATCAGAAGCTCAGTTTTTCATGGACCGACATATCCCCATATTATAAATACAGACCTCAAAACATCCTGGAGAACTTGGTCAATAAATTATAATGTGACTGGACTGTCATCATAGACTGAATTGTTGCCTGTAGTGGCTCAGGCATAATCTTCATCTCTAAATATTTGAATAATGTTTTTAATAGATGTCACCACATAATACCATTCTTTCCAAAATACACAAAACATAAAACTTTCAAAATGTAGAGACCTAGGTGAGATCAAAAGCATCTGGGAGTATGAGAATGTTTCCAATGAGCTTGTATGGGATAAACCTACATCCTAATCCTTTTATTCAGTTATAAAACACATTTATTCTCTCTACCCATGCAAGCATGTATAGAACATTAAAAGCAAAAAAATAATAGTAAGGTAGTGGCTTGTCTATTTCTATCTAAACTTAGTTTCAAAAGATAAGAAAGGGGTAATAATTGCAATTGATCAATTAACAAACATTTAATAAATGCTTGCTGTAGGCTTACTATGTGCCAGGTACTTTACTTAGCACTGGGATACAAAGATAAAGCAAATTAAAAAAAAATTTAGAAGGAACACTCTCATTTCTCAAGGAGAATACATTCTAATGTGAGAAAGAACATGTAAATATTTAGGTATGTACAAAACTGAATAGTTAACACAGGTAATTTGAAAGAGGAAGCCACAGCTAACATTTTATATAATGGTTTACACAAAGCTTTATACATCTTCTTTCATGTGTTCCTTAACACAACCCTGTGTGATAGGTGATATTACTACTTCTGTTTTGCAGATGAGGAAAACAGGTTGAAAGAGGTTAAATCCCTTGCCCAGGGTTCCACAGCTAATAAATGTCTGAGGTTGGGTTCAAACCCAAGTCCAGCATTCTTTCCACCGTATCACTTGCTTATTATTGGTAATAGGGGTGAAATGGATTGCTTCAAAACTTACTTGTCTCTTAAAAAAGAACAGTGCCCTCCAATAGCCTAGAGTTTATAATGTAGAAAGTATGATTATGTCTCCAACCCTCAAGGAGTTCTAAGGAGAAGATAATAGAGATTCTAGTAAGGAGGATGCTAATTAATTATACTGATTAAGTCAGAAATTGTGGGGAGGGCTACCAAATGGCACTTTTCTCCCTCTTAGCTCTCTTCCATTCTTCTTCCATTCTCTTCTCCTTTCTTCAATTTTCTTTCTCTTCTCTGTCAGGTTTGGAGCTGAGAGATCAGTATAATCTATCAAAATAGGTCCAAAAAGGCTCAAGAGAGGCAATATAATTCTATTCTAAATACATCAATGCTTGTGAAGTTCTGTCTTCAGAATTATCATTGAAAACTATTTCTTCAGTTTATGGAGTTGTTTTTGATGGATTTGCATATTTGTACAGAATAGAAATTTCCCTGAAATCTTCTCACTTTTAAATCCCCATAAAATATTTACAAAATCTCTCTCTCTCTCTCTCTCTCTCTCTCTCTCTCTCTCTCTCTTTCATTTAATTGTCTGTTCTTGTTGTTTTTTAGTATCTTTCAGCCAGCCAAGCATTCTAGTGTGTACTGCTTAAAGCCGGGAGTTGTGGTCTGGAAGAAAGTAGAGATAATCTTGATACCCAAATCTTTTACCAGAACAATGCTCTTAACAAGCCTTCAGTCCTGTGGTGCCTACCAGTAGGAGTGACAGCTGATCAGTAACAGGGGTATAATTTATCTTAAGCTGTTGATTTGAACTAACTGAGGGTAAAAAGATATTCTCTTATCGGTTTCTATTTAACATGGTTTATAACTTCCTTTACCCATTTCTGTTTTATTCTCCACAGTCTAAAGACTGCTGTGGTAGAGAAAAGAGAAACAAAATAAGGCATGAGGAACTCTGCACTTTTCCCATCCATGGTGGTCATAACATATCTCCTAAGCAGCAGTATTCTTTTTCTTAGTGTAGGTACAAAAAACAAAAACCAAAACAAAAACCAAAAAACATTTTTGCTGTTACTGTTTTTCTAAGTCCTGATGCTATCTTTATAGGAGTATATACCATTTAAAAATGAATTCTCATTTACCATACCTTGCTTCCATATGTTGAAGCACGTATTCTGAGGTTACTTTTCCAACTTCTACTCATATTTGCAGCCTGGGTCCCCAGAGTTTGTCTGGTTACTTTCTCCTTTGGGCTGTAGGCTTAACCTGGAGGAACTAGAGGTGGTTTTCTAGTACTCTATCTCATGAGCTCCTACCTCCATTTTCCTCATTGATTATCAGATGATATCAATTAGTCAGGCAGATTTAATAGCTATTAGAAATAGGCATATACTAAGATGACATAATAAAAAATAAAAGTTGGTTCAAAACATCCTCCCAAACCAAGAGCAAACTTTCTTACAAATGAATATAGAGTCTAAGGCTCCAGCTTAGAGAGCACACAGGCAGAGGGGTAACTAAGAGATCCAGAGTGGGGAAGTCCTTTTCTCCCTTTGTGAAGTCATGATGTTGTTCCCCTTAAGTAATCTATAGCTTTTTTCAGGGTTGCTTGTAGAGTCTTTTAAACAAATATTTAGCTTTAGTTTTCAACATTCACTTCCATAAGATTTTGAGTTTGAAATTTTCTCCTTCATCTCTCCCCTCTCCTCACCCCAAGATAGTGTACAAATTGATATAGGCTCAACATGTACATTCATATTTAATCTATTTTCACATGAGTCATATTGTAAAGAGGAATTAGAACCAATGTGAAAAACCATGAGAAAGAAACAAAAAGAGAGTGAGTGTGAGAGAGAGTGAGAGAGAGAGAGAGAGAGAGAGAGAGAGAGAGAGAGAGAGTGCAAATAATATGCTTTGATCTGCATTCAGACTCTACAATTCTTTTTCTGGATGTGGACAGCATTTTCCATCATGCGTCCTTTGGAGTTGTCTTAGATCCTTGCATTTCTAAGAAGAAATAAGTTTCATCAAAGTTAGTCATTCAATAATGTGGATTTTACTATGTACAGTGTTCTGGTTCTACTCACTTCACTCATCATCAGTTCATATAAGTCTTTCCAGGTTTTTTCTGAAGTCCACCTGCTCATCATTTCTTACAGCACAATAGTATTCCATGACATTCATAAATTACAACTTGTTCATCCATTCCCCAATTGATGGGCATCCCCTCAATTTCCAATTCTTTTCCACCATAAAAAGAGCTGCTATAAATACTTTTGTACATGTGGGTATTTTTCCATTTCTATCATCTCTTTGGGATATAGACCTAGAAGTGGTAATGCTAGGTCAAAGGGCATGCATAGCCTTTGTGCATAGTTTCAAATTGCTCTCCAGAATGGTTGGATCATTTCACACCTCCACCAAAAGGGCATTAGTGTTCCAATTTTCTTACATCTTCTCCAGTATTTATCATTTTCCTGTTTTGTCATGCTAGTCAATCTGATAGGTATGATGTGGTACCTCAGACTTGTTTTGATTTGCATTTCTCTAATCTATAGTAATATAGAGCATTTTTTCATATGATTATAGATAGCTTTAATTTCTTCATCTGGAAACTGCATGTTCATATCCTTTGGCCATTTATCAATTGGGGAATGACTTGTATTCTTATACATTTGACTCAATTCTCTATATATTTTAGAAATGAGGCCTTTATCAGAGACACTTGTTGTAAAAATTCTTTACCAGTTTTCTGTTTCTCTCCTAATCTTGGTTGTATTGGTTTGGTTTGTACAAAGAATCCCAAAAGTTTCCATTTAACGTAATCAAAATTATCCATTTTGCATTTCATAATGTTCTCTATCTCTTGTTTGATCATAAATTCTTCCATTCCCCATAAATCTGACAAGTATACTATTCCTTGCTCTCCCAGTTTGCTTTATAGTATCAGCCTTTATATCCAAATTGTATAACCATTTTGACTTTATTTTGGAATACAGAGTAAAATCTTGGTCCATGCCTAGTTTCTGTCATATTGTTTTCCCAGTAGTTTTTGCCAAATAGTGAGTTCTTATCCCGGAAGTTGGGTTCTTGTAGAGTCTTAAATCTGCCTTTCCTCAGTGCATCTCATTGAACCTTCCAACATAGACACTGCTGTCAGCCATTGCAGTTCAGGGGGACACTGCTAGGATGCCCATTGGAAATACTAGCTATTATGTGCGATTTAGCATATCAACTAAAATTCATTTATCATTAAGTATTTTTAATGGACGTTATTGCTATATTCAGCTAAATCATGGCTCCATATCCATAGCACAATCATACAATGTTATTATTTTTGTTATTAATATGATCTCTTATGCTTAGTGTTCCTAACACTGAAGCATAACTGCATGACATAAACACAATCTTGTCATAGTAAACATTTTTTATAATCTTTTATTTAGTATTTTTAATCAATGTTTATTGAAGATATTTGTGCATTGATTCACTACTTTTTTTTTCAAACTTATCTTTCCCTGATTTGTTTATCAGGACTATATTTGTCTCCTAGGAAGATCTGGTAAAGTTTTCTATTTTTGAAAAAAAAGAACTAATTCTTCTTTAAATGTTTGATAAAGTTCATTCATAAATTCTCCTAGCTTTTTTATTTTCCATTTAGAAAGAGACTGGAATGTATTGGTAATCCATGACATTAAGATATATTGTGTACAAAATATTTTATGGATAGCTAATAAACGTTAAACAATCAGTTGACTTAAAAGTATAAAAGAAAAAAAAAGCTGTTGTTTCTTAGCATTGCATTTGTGGCCAACTCTTTGTGACCCTATCTGAGGTTTTCTTGGCAAAAATACTAGAGCAGTTTGCTATTTCCTTCTCCAGCTCATTTTTACAGATGAGGAAAGTGAGACAAACAAGGTTATGTGACTTGCCCAGGGTCACACAACTAGTAAGTGTCAGTTTGGATTTGAACTGTTTTCCTGACTCTGAGTGATCTATACAGTGCAATACCTAGCTTTCCCCACAAAGCTTATCTTATTATTTAAAAAGCTGTGAAATATTTCTAATAGTAGTAACTCCCCATAGTGTGGAAATCACACTGGTTTAATTAGAAAAATGAGGTTTGAATCAGTCTCTTACTGTGTGACACTGAGTTAATAGCTTCTGCTTTCTAACAGATTCCTAATCTCTAGAAATGAGAAAGCTGGACCTCAGAGGTCGCTTCCAGCTCTAAATCTTTAATACTATAAAGTACAAAATAGTTTTTCAAAGTGCTTTGCTTGCTCCAGGTACCTCCCCCACCCCACCCTCTTTCAGTTCCCTTTTGTGAATTTTCTTCCATCATTATAATGTAAGCTCTTTGAGGCAGGGATGTGCTGTCATTCTGGTGTAGCAAGGTGCCTGCCACCTAGAAAGAGCTTAATAAGTCCTTTTTCACCTTTTCCTCGATCTTCCCAACAATGATTTGCAACATCTATAAGAATCAAAGGGAATTTCCACATCAGTCAATTTTTGAATGCTAGAAACTTTTGAAAAAATCTTTATTCTCTGTTTCTAGGATATACCAAGCTGAGTTCAGAGAATTCTATTTGAGATTTTTCTTAATTAAAAAAATACAGAATTTGCTGGATAATTTTCATTTCTGATAGGCATGGAAAAAAAGAAGCAAACTAACTTATATCACAAAATATACTGCATTTATTTGGACAAATCAGGCATAGTTTTAAACATTCTATTTAATTATACTAAATGAACAAGCATGTTTGAAATGAGGACACTATATTCTGTTTTGAGTTGTTAAGTTACTATTTAGATATGAGATAATGACATGACAGGACCATTCAATGGAAGATACTTCTCATGAAGAAATGGAGTTATTCACATTGAGCAAAGAGAGAAATAAAAAGAGCTATTTGTATTTCATGGTCTTATGTTTACATACACAGAAGAAGGACAGCAATTATCTACTAACAGTACAGAAATGTCATGGGCACAGATTTCAACTTGATGAATTTAGAAAATGGATCCATAAACTCTTTAAACTTTTGAAATACAAATAAAATAATCATCACTAAGTACAGACATTTCAATGTTCAAAGAAGAGGATTATATAAGAAGCTGTGAACTTTTCATTCAGTCAGTTTTTCAGTTTTGTCCAATTCTTTGTGACCCCATTTGGGCTTTTCTTGGGAAAGATACTGGAATGATTTGCCATTTCCTTTTCCAGCTCATTTCACAGATGAGGAAATTGAGGTAAACAGGTTTAGTGACTTGTCCAAGGTCATATATCTAGGAACTGTCTGAGACTAGATTTGAACTCAGGTCCTCCTGACCGCAGGACTGGCACCTCTGTCTATTGTACCCTCTAGTTGCCCATAAGCTTCTTTTACATAGAGTTTTTAAAAGGGTTTATGTTAAATTTAACAAGGTGGTAATAAAACTATTTGTTTTCTTTCCCTCTTTTTTTGTATTTTAAAAATGTTTTCTTGATTTTTTTGCATTGAAATCTATCATTATGCACTAACTCCTTTCCTTCACCCCTAACTGAAGTTCCTTATAACAAAATGACTAGTCAAGAAATGAATCAATATATTGGCCATGTCTGAAGATGTATGTCTCATTCTATACCACTTCTCTGCCAGGAGATGGGCAAAAAGCTTCTGAAATCATAATTTTGCACTGCTTTGATCAGAGTTAGGAAGTCTTTCAGAATGTTTTTTTTTACATTATTGTGCTCAAAATAAATCCTAATAATTAATGTACTTTCAAAAATTAAAATTACCCAAATTAAAACCTGTACCCCTTTCTTTTCTCCCCAAGGATGCAAAGAATGAAGTGTCTTGCTTCAGTCAAGGGACATGGATTAACAACTTTGACACTGTTAAAATCACATAACTATCTTTTCTGCCTGTTTGTGATAATGGGAGATAGTGCTCTGACGGCATTTGACACTGTAAGATGCAAGTTATTTCCAATGACCAAAATTATACCAATCGTCATATTTTGAGGCAACAAGGTGACCCAGTAGATAGAGCACTAGATTTGAATGCAAATCTGGTCTCCAATATTTACTAGCTATGTGACCTTGAACAAGTCATTTAACCTCTGTCTCTATCAGTTGACCCATTATAAAAATGGGGATAATACAAACATCCATTTCCTAAGGTTATTTTAAGCATAAGATGAAATAAGATTTGTAAAACATGTCACAAACCTTAAAGTCCTATATAAAAGCTAGCCATTATTATCACTTTGTCTTAATGACAGAAATGTTCATCTTTCCACTCTGGAATGGAGAGTAACAATTCTTATATTAAAGGGCAATTTGAGAGGGAGATTTTGTTTGCCATAATATAAGCTTGCCTTTGAAAAATCAAGTAATCCAAACATACATTTAATCCATTTATAGATGCTTAGACTCCATTAGAATATTCTGAAAATAAAATGATAGGGAAGTGTATTATTCAGTAATGGATTAACAATAGAAATATTCCATCTAGTGACAGCTCTATCTACAAATCTTTCAAAGAATCAATCACTTAGAACAGTAAAGTCACAAGTGTTCATTCAGAGATGAAAAGCCAAAGAAATATTTGAACGTTCTGAATGTACTTGACTGACCATTTTTCACCGAGCCACGGTCATATAAGCTTGCTCCTTCTTGGTGTTTTAATCGATTTGCAAAATGTAGTTGAGATTCTACCTCCTTAATGATCTTTTCTCCAACAGAAACCATATTCTTTATCTGCCGGTGGCCGAGGGCAAAACTGAACGAAAAAAGGAAATTTTCATCTCAGATGAGGATACTGACATTAAACTGTGACCTGTCTTCCATAGTCATAGAAATCAATCAACAAGTGCTTTTTAAAATCCCTACTATGTGCTCAGATATATAGTGAGATAAATATATACAAAATATGTGTGAGATAAATACATTTTACTTTTCTTTTCCTCCCTTTTCCTCTGAAAAAAAATCTTTGCTTTATGAGCACATTGAGTTAGAATGGCCTTTTGTCTTATAGATAATCCTTTCATTAGAACATTTTTGAAAACTCAAGATTTACAGACCTTTAGAGAGAAGGTTCACCTTCTTTATGTCAAGGAAAGCCTATTCAGATCATCACAGGCCCCTTTATTCTTAAATCTTTAGCTGTGCCCTTTAATGGCCAGTTTACATGGTTTTTAATTTTTGTTTTTCATTTTAAAGGAAGTCTGTTCAGACCATACGTAGGTGAAGCCAGTTTAGGCCATCCATTATGTTGCAAAGGCTCTCTTACTGATTCTTTTTTCTTTCTGATTCATTATTGTTCACTGCCTCCCAAATAGGAATCTTTTTTTTTCTTTGGTTTTGCATAAATTGAAGTAAATCTATGCATACCTTATTGGTAACAGGTGTTCCATACAAAATGTTCTCATTTTGGGCAATATCTTTAACTGGAAAATAACCAGAGAATTTATGTTAACATTTACAGTTCATTTTATAGGAAATGGACAGAGATAAAAGAAGGGAAACCTATAAGTGATTACAAACTTTGTCACCCAGGACGAACTATGACATTATAAAATGTGTTGCTCTGTGGGAGGAAGGAAAGAGTCTACAAGATTTGTTTAGTTCCTCATTGCAGCAGCAAAGAGAGATGGGTCTGGCATCTCTCCTCTTCCAGCATCAGTGACTCCATCTTTAAACAAGGCTCCATTTCAGTGTGAAACTAGCAGTCACAATGGGCCTCTAATATTCTCATTTCTATCCTTCTATTTCCCTACTATGCTAGTCATAGAACAAAAAATATTGCCTTTTTGACTTTCCATGAAGGTCAATGGTAGATAAGTAAACCTCTGCCTCACCTCCAAGACATGAAAAGACTGCTTTTCATTCTTTGGCTCACTATTCCTTCTCTCTGTCTCTCTCTGCCTCCCTCTGTCTCTATCTGTCTCTGTTTCTTTATCTATCTCTCCTTTTCTTGCTTTCCCCTCTCACGCCCATATATTACATAGATAGGAAATAATTTGTACTCAGTGTTCCTTTGGGTGATGTAGGAAAGATGGTAGTCACTTAACTGGTGTTTTCCTTTCATGGCTTCTCACAGTGATGCTTCTTTACCTGGCATGTAGCCCAGACTTGTAAACCATGGTACTTTAATCATGATGCCATAATTCCCTCACAATAGGCCCTTCAAGTCCCGTCCTCCTCACTTAGGTTGGACCAATGTTCCTGATGCTTTTGGAACACTCCTTAGTTGCCTATAAAGTTTGCCAAATAATAGGAATTCCCAGCTACATTTTTTTTTGAAAAGCCTTTTTTGATCTTCCTTAATGCAAATGCCTTCCTCTGATATAATATACAATTTACCTTATCTATAGCTTGGTTGGATATATTTATCTACATGTTGTCTTCTCCCTTAGACCGTGAGCTCATTGAAGGCAGGCGCTATCTTTTGCCTTCCTCTGTATCCCCGGAGCTTAGCATAGTACCCAGTATACACTAGGCACTTAATAAATGCTTATTGACTGAGCAGGCCATTACAAAGATGGTGGTGGTGATTCCTGTTGCTTACCACCACCACCTTTGCATAATTTCCAGCAATACACTCACTATTCTTTCTGGTCTGACTCTACTTTCAAACTGACTCAATCCACCATATTAAAAACACATCGAATTTGGATTTAGAGTTGCTAGGCGGACTCTGCATTCTGTTATTACTACTGCAGTGGGAGGGGTTGGGTAAATTATTTCCCTTTGGTGGAAACCAGTTTTCTAAAATGAAGTATCTGTACTTGAAGTCTTGAAAGTTCCATCCAGCTGTTAATCCTATGATCAATTTCTATCATGCCAACATTTCTTATATCCTTTTCTTAATTTCCACAGCTACAGGACAGGCTTTAAATATAGCACAAAAAGATCTCATCAAATATCCCTGAAAGGGGGGAAGGGCATAAATATTTTGCATTGCTGGAGGTGTATTTCCCTAGGAATTCTCTAAACCAAAGAAATTGCAGGTCCAATCTTTTAAAAAAAAAAAGTGTGGGGGCTATAGATGATCTCTTAGATACTGGCTTGCCCAGAAACCCCAATATCCTGCTGTTTATGTCGATTTTATATGTGCTTCATTCAGATAAGGATTGCTTCCCTTTTTAAGTTATACTGGTCTTGAGGCCAAGCGTCATGATTTATTCTTTGGAGAAGTGTCTGGTCAGGTGCTCCGCACGTACTGAGTACTCCATAAATGCTAATGGATGTTGTGTTTTAGTCACTAGGTGAACAGAGCTAATGAAAAGGCATCACTTCTTTATGAACCCAGCTTCACCCCTCCCAGCACTGGTAGCCCAGGGAAATTTGAGGCTCAAAATCAAAGCCAGAGACAGACCCAAAGTCAAGTGGAGTACCCCAAGTGAACTCTTGCTGCCTCTGCAAATACCTTTACTCTTAGTTTTCACTGATTATGGCCCTTTCCAAACAATACTAGAGTAACCAATGGCTGCTGTTAGGCTAGAGATACAGGGTCTCAAATTATCTATATCTTTTAATTGAACATCTTCTTTTTTTGGGTATACTTACAATCTGAATGATGTATAATAGTGATTTTATCTGGAAAGGAAAAAATATGGTAATTAATACTACTCGGTTTGTTCTGAGGGGCACAAGAGTAGGCTGTGCCTTCCCCTCCCCTGTCCTGCCTTCCCTCTTAACATTCCTCTTAGAAGTGACTTTCCTCCTTTGTACCGATTCAGAAATTTCACATAGTATCACAAATAAAATAATAAAATTCTAATACAGAACCATTACATTTTAACTAGTCTTTTAAACATCCTGAGAGCAGGGACAGGGGTTCCTTCTTTTTTCATTAGTTATTTTTAAAGGAGATTTTATCTATCATCTACCTGTGTGTGTGTATACACAAAATATCATGATATAAATATATATATATATATATACACACATATAATTATATATACATGTATATATACGTATACATATGTACACATATATGTAGTGTTTTGCAAACCTTAAAGTGTTACATAAATATTAACTATAATAGTCATTATTGTTTTGTATTCTTCCTTTCTTAGTATTTAAACATATTAGTGCTTGCTAACCGAAGGTATTAATTCATCCCTGGTACTTATGAAGCATGAACTTCTGGTCTTTTCCAGCACAGTTAATGGTCATAAAAGTATTTCAGTCAACTCTAAGCATTTTATGCTAGTGGGGCCATGGATAAGAGTGGCAAAGCATTAGTAATAATCATCCCAGTGATTTCTATTTTACTTTGAGAAGCATTGTGATTTGTGGGGTAAATTTAACTTCTTAATTTTAAGTTCTTACTTAAGTTACTTAAGTTACTTAAGACTAGCATTATATTTGTTTTTCATTTGCTGAGGTTGTGGTAATTAATGGCAAGGGGAGTCTTCTGTAAACATTCTGGGCTGTATGGGAAGTCAACCTGAGATGGTTAAGAATAGACCATACCTGTGTGATCGAAGAGAAATAGAGAGCTATGAAGGCTATGGAGTGAATTGTCAATGATTTAACACTAGTCATAATAATTAATTTTTAGCATTATTGTACGGCTATTGGCACATTTAAGCTTGAGAGCAACCCAGAGGGCAGAGCACATGGTGGGCAAGTATCGTATAGCTAAGGAATAGTACCACAGAAATTCTAGCATAGAGTATGTTATCTGGGAGATGTATGAATGGGAATTAATGTAGTCAGTCACATCACAAGAACAAGAGCTGCCTATGTACTCCACTTATATTCACATAAAGAGATCTCAAGGAATCCCCCCCCTCCCCAGCATAATGAATAGATCTTATGTTGAGAATTTAGAGGAAGACATGAGCAAAAATTAAGCAAGAGGAGAACTCATATGATCTGCCTTGGTGGAGGAATGCCAACACTGATGAGTTCACAGTGCCACCAAAGAGTCATGGCAGAAAGAGCTCTGGGATTTGGATTCAAATGCTGATCTGACCAATTACTAGCTGTGTGGCAAAACTCAACCTCTATGGACCTCAATTTCTTCTTCTGCAAAATGATGGGATTGGACTAGATGATTTCTGAGGTTCCTTCCAACCCTAAAGTTTTGCTTCTATTCTCTAAATGATAATTAATAACTTTGCTGAAGATTTTCAGATCTATCTCATGGTTAAAAAAAACAATGGTAGGTAATTTTAATTTACCATAGAAGTGTTCTTCTTCTGGTCTTTTCCCAATAATGCAGTCTCGGAGCTGTCGTAATTTTTCCTTAAGGAGAAACATCCCCAAATAAATGTTAATAATTGCAGTTGTGTCACAGACTAAAATGGAATGCAGAAATAGATGGTTTATACGAAGTTAACTTCTAAGCTGTAGTGGCACATGAAAGGAGCAGAAGTAGGGGCTCTCCAAACAAGGCTGCACTGCCTCCTCCCCTCCCTCCTACTCTTGATCCCAACCCGCTAGGATGCAAGCCAACATGCAACATGTGCTTCTATCTCCGATTATTTCATATTTTATATCCCCCAAGCCTCCATATTGGTCTCTCTTCTCCTTTTGTTGTTCAGTTGTTCATCACTGTGCATTTCTTTGTGACCACAGCACATCAGGCCCTTCTATCCTCCACCATCTCTCAAAGTCTGTATGAGTTCCTGTTAATTATTTCTATGACACTGCTCTGTACTATTTCACTTGGTGATCTCATCAGCAACTATGGGTTCAATTTACCATTCTTATGAAGATGATTCTCAGGTATCTTTATCCAGCCTGATAAATATCTTGAATTGACATTTGAAACTCAATGTGTCTCAGACTGAATTCATTAGCTTTTCCTCTGGTCTCTTCCCATATTAGTGCCAAAGACACTACCACTGTCCCAGTCATTAGGAACACAGCCTAGCTATCATCCTCAACTCTTCACTCTTTCCCACCCCTCAAACCCAATCAACTGCCAATACTTATAGATTTTACTTTCACAGTGCCTCCCATATAAGGCCCTCCTCTCTTCAAACGCTACTACCACCCTGGTGCAGGATCTTATCACCTTGTACCTAGAGGATTAGAACAATATTCTGGTTGATCTCCTGTATCATGTCCCCCTACATCAGTTCATTCTCCACTAAGTTATCAAAATGATCTTCTTAAACCATGAATCTGACCATGTCACCACCCTCCCTCCTCCTATCGATAAACTTCAGTGGCTCCCTATTACCCTCACTTTTTTTTTTTAAATCCTTCATAAGTTATTCTAGTCTTCTTATTTACATCTTACTTCTCTTTATATATCCATGGAGATGACTTAAGCTTTGCTACTCATCAGCAATGTTCAGTTGCTTCTGTGTCTCTGATTGGAGGCCTAAAGTGTGGAGTAACAAACTCCTCCCTTTATAAAGTGCTTAAGATGCCAATCGTCTCTTCCACCTACCCTTCTACCCTCTGACAGTATCCTTCTTTTCAGTTTCCTTTTGTGTTTGGTCTTCATTCTTTAGGTTGTAAGCTCCTTGAAGGCAAAGACTGCCCACCTTTTTCTTATTTTGTCTCCAACATTTAGTACAATGCCTGACACATATTTAGGCACCTAATAGAAGTTTTTGCAGCATATCATACTCTGTGATCTAGTGGCACTGATCTCCTTGCTGTTCCTTGAACAAGATATTCCATTTCTCACCTCCATGTCTTTGCACTGGCCTTTCTTTGTGCCTGGAATTTTCTCCCTCTTTATCTCTGCCTTCTGGCTTCCATTAAGTCTTAGCTAAAATCATACTGCCCACATGTAGAAGCCTTTCTAGTGCCTTTTCTCTCACATTATCTCAAATTTACCCTGCATATAGTTTCTGATGTTGAACCATCAGACAATGTTAAGGATTTTGGCAGCAAGAACTTTCCTTTCTGGGTCTTCAACAGATGTGTCCATAGCATCTGGGGAGCAATCCCTAGGCTGCATCTCCACAGTGATTGCTTCCCAGGATGATGGCTGAAAGCATTGCTCTTCTCAAGACTCTTGGGTTTAGGCCCTGTGATGTGTCCACAGGTATCTGAGGGGAGATGGTAGTCAAAGTGGTGGAGGCTTGACTTGCCTGGTGCATTCTGTCTTCTGCTCCTTCCACTTTGGGTCTGCTATTCTGCCTGGTTTCAACTCCCCTGATGTGTTCTACCTTCTCCTCCTTCCCCCTCTTCCTGCTTCCTTTTGTGTACATTTTCTCCCACTACATTGTAAGCTCCTTGAGGGTAGGGACTGCCTTTCTTTTTATTACTTATATTCTCAGTACTTAGCACAGTACTTGGTGTGTGGTAGCAACAAATGTTGACTGGATTGGATTGAATTGTCCCTCCATCAGGGTGCCTTGCTTCCACTAGGCTGGCTCATCTGCTTTATGGGTCTCAGCTGGTAGGGATGGCTGTCTCTCTCTCTCTCTCTCTCTCTCTCTCTCTCTCTCTCTCTCTCTCTCTCTTTCTCTCTCTCTCTCTCTCTCTCTCTCTCTCTCTCTCTCTCTCTCTCTCTCTCTGTTTCTGTCTCTCTGTCTCTGTCTCTCTGTCTCTCTGTCTCTGTCTCTGTCTCTCCTTCTCCATAAGGAGGTATTTCCCTAGATATTGGCTGTGAGGACTGGGCTAGAAAGAAGCAGAACCCTTGCTTGGGGGAATGGGTGTGGGGAGAAAGCAGCCCTGCCACTTCCTGTGCCTGTCACGAACTTCTTCTTATCCTTAGAATTTATTTCACAAAACGTCATTTCCCAGCCTTTGTTGTTCTGTGAAGGAAGTCTTGGACTTACCCAAATGCTTACTCATCTTCGAAATCTGGAGAAAGCCAGACCTTGCCACATTTACCAACAACTAGGACTGGCCTTAGGCAAAGATAGAGTAGAAATTTGCTTATGTGAGGTGATTTAAGGACTCGCCCCTGCTGTGAATTATTTCCCAGCTGCCACAGTCTAAAATACAATTAGAGATTTGTTCCTTTGCTTAACTAATTACCTCTAAAGGTATTTTCTTTTAAGTGAAATTTTCTTTGGGATGGGCAACATGGTACACTCCTATCAGTCATTTATTTGGTGTGGGTTATTTAATTGACTGTTTTCCATTAAGAACACTGAGAGAATGGAATTTTTTTTTACGGTAAGAAGGAAGGAGGCATCATTTTGGAATCAGAGGAATGTTCCATGGAGATCAATCCTAGACTTTAGCTAACAGAAGTGTATAGACTGCCTTGGTGGTGGGCACTGCCACAACATGAAGAGGGGCAATAAAAGAAAGGAAAAGGAAATGAGAATTGCTGGGGAAAGAGAGAACAAAAAAAACTTCTATTGATGTCATAATTCTGCCTAATTCTAGCCCTTTCCAAGGCTTGCAGACATAAACTCACTTATTTCCAATTTTCTCACTTCCCACAAAGTCCTTAGGTCTCCAGTCCCTAAATGTGCTGTAGTATAAACTCGCAGGGCACCACTGGATATTTTAAATGTTCAACCAAGTTATTTAATAAATGAAACTCTTAGGTATACTTCTGGCCTAGCAGGGCTATGAAAAAATACTAAGACCCTGAGTGTACCCTGACATGAAATGAGAAAGTCTGGGAAACTCTGCCTTAGGTTAATGGAGCACAAAAAATGAATGCTCTTATACATCCCTCAGAAGCACATTTGTCCTTGGAGCATGACACAAAGTTAAGAATGGCGACAGTTGAGTTGACTAGATTTCTTTTGGTATTATGGTCTGTTTTGTCTTCAGGCCATTTCTTTAATTGCCTGATATACTTATTCTTTCTCCAAGGTGTTAGGCCTACACAGATGTGCCTGACTGCCTTTCACTTAATCTTGGAAATGATTTTCTTGAAACATTTAGATATGTTAAAAATCAACTTTAGGAGCTGAATAATTATTTGTATAGGCACAAACCATCTCAGAATTAAATGCACCAATGGTTTGTAAATCTGAAATATGCTTATTTTAAAGCTTTGTCTTAGAAGTATTAAGGTATTTGGTTTGTGAATAGATAGAAATTTCAAGGCCTAAGTTATCATAGTTTCGGGCTGTGTTAAGTGTGGAAGAGTTGAGGGACTAGATGCTCAGTGACTAGAGATTATCTCTGAGGGGCAAATTTAGGCCCTGGTTACCTGCTGAATAATTTCAAGTCCACTTTTTTCAGTTTGCCACTGTCTGAATTTCTTCAAAGCTTCATCCATAGAAATTTCTCCGGATTTGACTTTTTCCTGTAAGAGGATGAGTTCTTCTTGGCCAGAGGGTATGCAACATTTCAGGGCAGAAGAGCATTGATTGTCCACTCCAATTCTATCTAGATTGGTGCAAGGGAGATAATTTTGAAATATTAGTCAACATTTGGACATTTTTTGATTTCTCTCTGCCATTAATTATTCATTAGCAGTAGCAAAGTAGATAATTGCAAGTGATTTATACCAATTGAGACCTTGAAATATTCATGGGACATTTAAAATACGGAATTCACGACACAGGAAGGCAATAATTCCCTCTTCCTTTTGTGTTTTTGGCTGTCTAAGCTGTCCACCAGCATCTCCCTAGCTATCTGAGATAGGCAAGGATAGAAAATTCAGAAACATTAGAAGATGCTGGATATAGCTTCCCTATTCCACTCTTTCTGTTGATTTAACACATGAAAAAAAAAGACAGGGAAGGAAGATCCTCTGAGGAGGTAAAATGTTTGAACTGGAGGCAGTTAGGTGGTGCTAGGCATAGAGCACCAGGTTAGAAAGACCTGAATTAAAATTTGACCACATGTACTTAGCAGCTGTGTGACCCTGGTCAAGTCACTTTACCTCCATCTGCCTCAGTTTCAGTTTGCTCAGCTGTAAAATGGTGTCAATGTTAGTACCTGCCTCATAGGGGTTGTTGAGAGAATAAAATAAGATTATATTTATAAAATACTTAGCATGGTACCTAGAACATAGTAGACTCTTAACAAATGCTTTTTTTTCTCTTCCTTTCCTCCTTTTTTTTTTCTTTTTGGAGGGGAGAAGGCAGGTCAGTTGGAGTTAAGTGACTTGCCCAAGGTCACACGGCTAGTGAGTGTTAAGTGTCTGGGGCCGGAATTAAACTCGGGTCCTCCTACTCCAGGGCTTTATTTACTGCACCACCTAGCTGCCCCTCCTACTTTTAAAAATAGTATTTTATTTTTCCCCAATCACAAGTTAAAACAATTTTCAATGTATATATTTTTATATTTTGAGTTCTGAATTCTGTCTTTCTTCCTTTTCTCCTCTCCCTCCTGCTACATACTGTAAGTCAGTGGTTCTCAACCTTCCTAATGCCACAACCTTTTAATACAGTTCCTCATGTTGTGATGACCCCCAACCACAAAATTATTTTTGTTACTACTTCATAACTGTAATTTTGCTACTGTTATGAATCGTAATGTAAATGTCTGATATGCAGGATGTATTTTCATTGTTACAAATTGAACATAACCCACAGGTTGAGAACCGCTGCTTAAGCAATCCAGTATAGATTATACATGTGCAATCATGTAAAATATTTCCCTATTAGTCATTTTGCATGAGAAGAAACAAACAAAAAAGAAAGAAAGGAAGATGAAAGAAAGAGAAAATAGTATGCCTCCGTCTGTATTCAGACAATATCAATTCTTTCTCTGTAGGCAGATAGCATGTTTCATCGAGTCCTTTGGAATTGTCTTAGATCATTGTATTGCTGGGAATAACTAAGTCACAACTTTTCACTGTTCAGTATTTCTGTTACTATATACAATAATGTTCTTCTGTTTCTGCCCACTTCACTTTGCATCAGTTCATTTAAGTCTTTCCATATTTTCCTGAAAGAATCCTGTTCATCATTTCTCATAGCACAATCCTATTCCATTACAATCATACACCACAACTTTCAGCCACTGCCCAGTTGATAACCATCCTCAATTTCTAATTCTTAGCCACCATAAAAAGAGCTGCTATAAATATTTTTGTACAAATAGGTCCTTTTCCCCATATTTTTTGACTGGGGGGGGTATATCTTTTGGGATATAGATCTAACAGTGGTATTACTGGATAAAAGTGTATGCACAGTTTTATAGCTCTCTTTCCCTACTTCCACAGAAATATTCAGTCACTAGTGAATGATGGTGAATCACATGATTTCAGAGTTGGAAATTACCTCAGAACTTATCTAGTATAGTTTCCCTTTGAGTAATAATCCTTTCAACAATATCCTCTGCAAGTAGACATAGAATGCTTGCTTGGACATCTCCAGTAGAGAACAATTCAGAATCTCCCAAGGCAGCCAATCCCACTTTTAGATAGCTGTCACTGAAAGTTTTTCTATGCACAGGTCTAAGCCTTCCTCTTTGCCACATCCATTCCTCTGCTCCTTATTTTATCTTTTGGGGCTAAACTGGAAAAGTCTAATCTTTTCTTTATGTGACAACCCTTCAAATACTTGAACACAGCTCTCATGGTCTGAACTAAGATTTCTCTTTTCTAGGATAAATATCCCAGATTTATGAATCTTCATATGGCATGACCTTGATACTTTACCATCCTGGTTGCTCTATTCTGAAGCTTATCCACATTATTCTTAGTATGTGATGCCTGGAACCTAAACCAATGCTGTCAGACCAGGGTAAAATATAGGAAGGCTATCACCTGCCCAGGTCTACTCAATATTCCTCCCTTAATGTAACCTAATGTTGTATTTTTTTGTTGTTTGTTTCCATGTTACACCGTTAGCATTTAGAGTGGTAATCCACTCTAATCCCCAGGTCTTGATTCAGATAAACTTCTTGTTGGCCATGATCCCCTGTCTTGTGCTTTCATAATTGATGTTTTTTTTTTTTCAATATGAGTATTATATCTCTCCTTGTTCCATTTCATCATAATAAAGTTGGCCCAATGCTATAGGTTGTCAAGATTTTTTGGATCTTGATTCTGTCATCTACCGTACAGTTATCCCTCCTAGCTATCTACAGATTTGGTAAGCATGTCATCTATAGTTTTACGTAAGTTATTGACTCTTGAGTCATCTATTGCTTCCAAATCATTAAATTTAGGCAACTTCTCATTTCTTCTCTTTTTGTGTCTTGAGAATATCATTTCTGAGAGCTTCCTACCTCTTCTAAGTTGACTTCCCTTATATCATTTTAGTCCATGGGATCTTACTGATCACTCCTGTCCTTTGCTCTCCTAAAACCCAGGGTGCTTTTCTGACCATGCCTGGCTTTCCTCATCTTTTCTCTTATAAATTCTGAAATGATGAAGCAGTGATCTCACATCATCCCTTCCCATCATTTTCCTTACCAAAATTAATTGTTCCTCCCCCTGTTGAATGATGGAATTATCATTAAGGTAAGTCAAGAAACATTTGCCTAATCTGCTTTTGATTGAGAATAAAAAAAAAGCTTCAAGAGATGTCTATGGGAATCAGAGTCCTTGATAATTACCTTATAATGTCACCATGATAGGTTTTGTGGTCTGTTTCCTAAACTCTTCCTTGAGTTTTTTTTTTTCTTTATAGGTTGTTCATAGCAAACATCAATGACCACATTGATTCTGTTTGAGCTTCTGCTCATCTTTGCCCAGATGTTTTCTACACTATTTTGACCCTTCTAGTTCCTATATTCTTTTACAAAAATATGTCTTTTTATATAAAATGTTACCCAAACCCCAAGCTTCTTTAATCCATTCCGTTTCTATTGATTTAAGCAGCCTTTTAGAATAATGTTCTAGTTACTAATCTTAGTCTACCAAGTACCAGAGATATATGTGAGGTCAAATATATGTCTTTGCATTTGGATATCTAATTGGCCTTACTTGTTATTTCTGCTTTGTACACTTGTGGTATTAGTATCAGAAGTCATAGGACATATTGCTCTTAGAAAATGCCTCCTTGTGAATTTCTCAACTACTATTTTTTATCCTACGTTCAAACTATTATTTATACGGATGTTCTTAACTATTTTTGGTGTGTATTATGGACCATTCAAATAGCATTAAAAAAAAAAAACAATTGAAAGAAATGCTAAATTTCACTCTGGTGAAATGAAAATAACAATTTACTTTTTTTTTCTTTCCAATCTTACAGACTCCATGAAATCTGTCAATGGGCCTCAGGTTAGGAGCTCCTGATTTATGGTATCTAGTGTGGTGGACATACATAGACATTTTCTCTCTCCTTATTCTTTTTGATCTGAAGATCTTTTGATTAGAATCCTCAACCTGCTAGTAAATGTCTCACCTACTCTATAGATTTGAATGGGGGGGAGGAGCATCCAGCTATCCTCAAATTGTTGTTGCCTCTAAACACATTGGTGTGGTCTTGGCCTTCATCAATATATAATTGTATCATTTTCACTATAGACTGGGAAAAGCATACTTAAGATTGGTGTATATTCTATCATCAATGTTATTATGGGATCAGAAGATCATAAGCGCATCTATCAGGACATCACTTGGGAGTATTTTTTTAAAATGCCCCCCTATTTTATTTGTTAAAATCATTATAAAGTATTAGCTTTATAATTTAATATTAATAATATTTAATAATTTAAAGCACTGATATTTTATGTCTTAGAAAGCATCTGGGTAAATCTAATAAATTCTTGATTTGCTTGATTATTTTATCTTGTTGAAAGTAGAAACAATGTTGAAGGAAACTATTATTCTGGATCTGACTATGACCAATGAAGTAGAAGTGTCTGGAGAAATGAAGATGAAGGAAACCATATGTAAAGAAATGACCATTCCACTTGAATAGTTGAAAAGAAAAGAGCAAAATATTGTACACATTAAGAGATGTGCTCAAGATTCAGGGATAGCAGACTTCAAAGAGATCAAAAGAAAGATAAATGATTCTATGGGTTCTGATGAATGGGAAGGCATTGAGAATGCTTCCAATGAGATAAGGTGTCAGCAAAGACTGAAATGGTTTGATAAGAAGCTCATATTTTAAAAGGAGAGATACAAAGGGTGAAATTGAGGGGGGGGGGCAATTGAAGAAATGTTAAAAATCTGCATAATATTAACCACAGGATGAGGAATACTAAGGACCTGTAATGGTAATGTAATTTGAATTGGAAGACCCCTTTTTGTATTAGAGAGTAAGCAGGTACTTAGCACCTTGTTTCAAGTTAAGCAATGGTAGCAGATACTTAGCATTTAGTAACTGATCAAGCTTCTGTTAGGGAAACAGAAGGTATGAACTCCTGTCTCCTGTTGCTGTCATAACAGGAAGGGGGTGGCTGAAACAGGAAGCTAATGCTGTGTGTATGTAAGAAAAGCCCCAGAGAGGCGTGGTCAGAATTTCTTGGGACAAGAATGTGGTGGCTGAACAGCTACAGAAGAGAAATGAGAAGACAGAGACAGTCAGAATTTCCTGAGAACTTGTGGTGGTGGAGCTTCTTCTGAAGAGGAGCCCAGGAGGCTGAAGAGGAGCCCAGGAGCCCAGGAGCCCAGGAGCTTTCCCCCCACCCCCCCGCCCAGGCTGGATAAGATGATTCTGATTTTTTGAACGAGCTGCAGAAGACTGAGGAAACATGACCAGGATGCTAAGACTTTGTCTGTTTGTGGCCTGGTTGAGCCTTGAATTCCTGGGAACAGAAATTGTGAAGGATTTGAGATGTATTGGACAATGTGAGCTCCAATACGGAGCAGGAACTGCCCGGAGAACTGGACAAGGACCTGGGAGCTGTCTGCTTCTGAATCCAGGTGACTATTTGGTGGCTTCAGGTAGGAGCTGGGACCATAGAAGGGGATCCAGGGAATCTGAGAAACTACCCCGAGTCAAGCTGAAAGAAGACTTTACTTGATACTATATACTAACTGAGGAATTGTAAATTTACTAGTGACCTAGGGGTGGAGGGTCTGTGTATTTTCTAATGATCGTACTTAGTGATTAATGATACTTAGTAATTGATTGCTGAATAAGTGACTGATTGAGTTAACTTAGTGTGCCCTATGAGTGGAAGACTTTGATTATTGTACATTGAGATGATTGTTCTTTGTTCAAAACTTTGTGGCCACTATGGTGGAAACTATGTGGTCATTTTGGTGATAAGCCGTTGTGAATACTATATTGTGATTTTCTGTGATAAGTTGTAATATTGTGAATGCTGTACCTTGATTTTCTGTGAATGTTTTGCTTTGATTTGTTATGGAATAAATAGGGTGTTCGCTATACTGTGTAATCAGAATTTTAAAAGCTGTTCACGGAAGCATTCTTCTGGAAAGCTGTGTGTGCATGGCATTTCAGGGCCCCATACAACTACTATCTCACTAATCTTCAGTCTCTTCCCATCTTACATAGGATCTATGAGAAACAGCCACCAAGGGGAGGAAGGGAAGAGAGAAAGACGTAAAGGCTATGAATGGTTGAATGTAAGGTTAAAAAATTATTTAAAAAGTGGTGCTGTTGACAAGGGAGCTTCTTCTCCAGGATAAATATCTACACAGTAAAGTAGAGTCAGAAGGTCTAGGACAGAATCCTGGCTCTGCCAGTTATAAGCTGTGTTAACTCTAATAAAGTTATTTAGATTACAAACGACTTTCAAACCTAAGTTGTTGACTTTATATTTGATTCTGAAGGAAAAAAGAGAGCCACTGGAGTTTCCTGAGTATGTGTGTATGTGTGTGGTGGGTTGGGAAGAAGGGGAGGGAAGGCAGGATCAGACTTGTGATTTAGGAAGATCCCTTTGGCAGTTCTATGGGGGATGTATTGGAATGGGAGGCACCTTTCCTGTTGCCTAAAAATACACAATGTCTCCTCCATGTTTAAAAACTATTACTTGATTTACAATTCGTACTAGCTATCATATGATATTTCTTGCTGTTTGTTTTTCAGTAAAGAATGGATGAGCCAAGAAGAAAAAAAAATTTGCTCATTGAAAAAAAAAATGTTTAATGACTACCTTTTGCCTCTACCATAAAATACAAATTTCTTAGAATGGCTTTGAAGAATAATAGTTACCATTTATACAGTTTTTAATTTAAGATTTGAAAAGTTCTTTCTGAACATCACCTCATTTTGTCCTCACAACAGCTCTGAGAGGTACGTGCTATTATCCTCCTTTTCCAGATAAGGAAACTGAGGCAGACAATGATTGCTCATGGTCACATAGCTAGCAAGTATCCACCTGTGTCTTATGTACTCCAGGTCCAGAGCTCAAGTCACTGAGTTATTTAATAGAGCATATTTAATACCCTACCCAATCTGACTCTCATGGTGCCTTTCCCACTTTATTGCATATCATGCCTCTTCCTATATTCTCCATTGCTGTAAGGGTCACCAAATAGTGCCAGATTGCAAATGGTAATGTTGAGACCCAGGGATGTGTTTGAGGCCTGGGAATGAGTTGGGTCACGTGGAGGTCAGAGCATATTGCGCTGTCCCTGGCCAGGGCATGTTGCATTGCTCAGAACTTTCTT
>CM053592.1:22378002-22449183 GCA_028646515.1 Pseudochirops corinnae
ATCTATCTATCTATCTATCTATCCATCCATCCATCCATCCATCCATCCATCTATCTATCTATCTATCTATCTATCCATCCATCCATCCATCCATCCATCCATCCATCCATCCATCTATCTATCTATCTATCTATCTATCTACCTATCCATCTATTTCTTCTATTAGAATGTATGTTTCTCGAGAGCAAGGACTTTCTTGCTTTCTCCTATTTATGTCTCAGCACTTAGCAGAGTGCCTAACACATAGTAATGACTGGATAAATGCCTTTTTCCTTATTTATGCCTCAATAAATTCTTATTTGATCACTAGTAAAGTCATTTTGCCTCCTGTGAATTCCTACAGCCCTCACTTTGGATCTCATTTATCCCATTCTGCCTTGTATTAGAGTTATTTGTGCATTCATTTTCCTTCCCCTACAAGACTGCAGCTACTTGAGAGCAGGGACCGTGTCTTATGCGGCTTTGTTTCCCCCATTTGGCCGAGTGCCTTATACAAATTAAGAATTCAATAAATGTTTCTTGAATGGCTAAATGAATGAGTTTGAAATCTGCCACCTATTATCAAGCAAATGGGTGGAAAGGACCAAGGGAAACCCACAAGGAAATGGCATCAACAAGAAAAAAATCTCAGTTCCAGGTGACGTCATCTCGTAGGGGAACCAGACAGTTAAAAGCAACAGGAATTTCTAGTTTTGCTGTCAATTAAAAGGAGTAAATGAGAGAAGATGAGGAGCTAAAGATGAGGAGACAGCTTGAGCCAGGGGAAGAAAAAGACACACGTGGTTCTCCCTTGCACTCTCCACCCAACTCCCCCCCCAAACATGTGTGCGTGTACACACACACACACACACACACACACACACATACAAACACACACATACACATATACACACACACCTACACACACATACAGACATACACACACATACACACATACACACACACATACACACATATGCACACACATACACACATACACACATGCACACACATACACACAAACACGCAAACACGCACACATATACACATACACACACATACACACATACATACACACACATACATACACACATACATGCATACACACACGCACACATACACATACACACATACACACATAAACACACAAACACACATACACACACAAACACACATACACACATACATACATACACACATACACACACATACACACAGACACACACATACACACATACACACACGTACACACATACACACATACACACATACACACATGCACACACATACACACATACACACACATGCACACACGTACACACACATACACAATACACATATACACACATATACACATACACACACAAATACACACATACACACATACACACACATACACACATACACACACATACACACATACACACACATACACACATACACACATGTACACACACACTCATGTATGCTCCTTTGTTGCTGGGGAGGAAATATTACCAAAATGAGATTAGTCTGATTGGCTTCAAATTGCTTAAGATTTTGAAATGACCAAAAATAATGGGACTAGGGGCAATAATTAAATTTGTAAAACTTCTAGAAGAAAATACAAAGAAAAAAGTGCCCTTAAGTCCCTTAGCTATATTTTGACTGAGTTTGTGGACAATAAAGTAGTTTAATTTATTCTGCTTGCATCCCATAAGTAGATCAGAACTTAATTCTCTGCTATCTTCTGTGGAATTATATTCCATGGTTGATTTATTAAAAACAATCCCTTCTGAATGAATAACTAGAGTTAGAGTCTAATCACTTAACCTTGTTTTTCTTCTCCATTGTCTTTCTGAAAGGCACTAAATGGAGCATGAATCACCATTTTTTCCTCATTATGCCATGGCTCCCCAGGACCAGGACTTATCCCGTTAAGTACCCCCATGGGTGCAGGCACGTGAACACCCACCCACACATGCATGCATTCTACACACCCACACTTTACCTTGAGCTATAAAAGGTGTGGTCTCCTCTCTAATGGGAACATTTCTTGGTCTTGGGGCTGGAGCTGGAGGTCTGTTTATAATGAAAGACCGGCCGCCTATTTTTTTCTTTATACTCCCACTGGCCAAGATTATGTCATATTCGTTCTCATTAATTTCTGCACAGGCGTAAGGGTCTTCCTCCTCTTCTTCCTCGGACTCTACTTTCTTTTCCTTCTCCCTTTTCAGCTCACCTTCTGCCTCCTTTTTAATTCCAAGATCACACCAGGCCTGGCTTCTTTCGCTTTGTCCTTCTAGGATTTTCCCTGCCGTAAAAGATTTAGGATGCATTTACTCTCATGTTACATACATCATTATTAATTCATATCACATGAACATTACATGCATTGCATTCCCCAGTTTATATTAACACTACATGGAACAATATAAAATATATATTAAAAACATATATATAAAAAATATATATATATAAAAACAATATAAAAAATTATAAAATCATCAGTCAACAAGCATTTAGGCATTTATTATGTAGTAGGAGGCAGCTAGATAATTCAGTGGATAGAGTGCTGGGTCTGGAGTCAAGGCCTGAGTTCATATTCAGCCTCAGTTACTTTACTGGTCATGCGACCATGGGCAAGTCACTTAACCTCTGTTTGCCTTAATTCACTGGAGAGACAACTGGGAAACCACTCCAGTATCTTTGCCCTGGCCCTTGGGGTCATGAGGAGTTAGAGGAGGCCAGCTGTGGGTGGGGGTACCAAGAAAGGCGAACATATGGCCCCTACAGTCGAGGAGCTCACATTTCAGCAAGGTGAAAAAATGTACAAACTACATATCTACAAAACCTATGCAGACTGAATGGGTGGCAATGGCAGAGGGAAGGCTCCAGCAGCTAATACTGAGAGAGAAGACAGGGAAGGCCTCTTCCAGACTGTGGAGTCAGTGATGAGTCTTGAAGAAAGGTGAGGAAGCAAGGAAATTGAGGTGAAGAGGGAGAGGGTTGGGAGATGTAATATAAAACCTAATCATGACAAAGTCACCATTCTTTCCTTGATTGTAGAGTTTGTGGAGGGAAGTAAAGAATAAGAAGACTAAAGTAGGAAGAGGCCAGGTTAAGAAGGGCTGTCAAAGCGAAACACAGCACATTTGATCCTCCAGGTAAAAGGAAGGCATGGGAGTTTATAGAGTAGGTAGATGGGGCATATGCTCCATAGTAAGATCTGTACTTCAGAAAGATCCCTACGGTTGCAGAGATTACATTAAGGAATGGATGAGAATGGGGAGAAGTCTGAGGCAGGCAGACAGCCAGTAGGCTTTTACAATAATCTGTATGAAAACATAGTGAGGGCCTTCTCTGAGGTTTGGTCAAGTCTCCTACCCTCTATTTTAGGGGGATAAAAATACCTATACCTCCCAGAACTGTGTGAGAATCAAATGAGATATATAAATATTAAAGAAATCAAAGAGGCATTTTAGAAGGAAGTGGATAGGTATGCATGCTGATATACAAAATGTTTATAATGATTAATATTCAAATTGTTATCACTAATGATCACAGTTTTCTTGATATGGAGGCCTGTGATGGTTCTAATAAGAATTAATTCAGGCATAACTGTCCCTGGTTGAGAAAACAATGAGGTAGGATGTTATCCTGTTGCTTTTAGTTAAATTGTACCCAGGCAGGATCAGGTTTTGAATATGATCTAAACATGTCTTTTCATCTGCAGGAAAATAAAATTTTTTCCTTATCTTGTCCTCATCAGGTACCAGCTTTTGAATAGATCTCTTCCCCATTCCTCCCATGACAGGTGAGTTATACTACAAAGTCAAAAACAGGAAGTCCTTTTCAGAATTTCTTTTGATTTTTCAAGCACAACTTCAGACTATATTTACATGTAAAATATATAGCCTGGGCCATCTCCAGTTGTCCTGATCTATATCTGGCCACTGGACCCAGATGTCTCTGGAGGAAAAAAGTAAGGCTGGTGACTTTGCACAGCCCTCCTTCACTGAAAACCAATTCACTTGCATACCATGGCATCATCTTCCTGATGCCATCGTCCTCTGAGAACGAAAGACAAATTGCACAATAGAGAAACAGCAGGAAGCTTTGGAAAAAGTAGAGGACTTAGGATCAAAAGAGATCTAGAGACTTCAGTTTCTCTATCTGATATTGATTTATTTGCATTTTGAAAGGAATACAAGAGGATATCTGAAAGCATTCACAAGATAATTCTGTGAGTTAGTGGGTTGCTGGAAGAATGATGTACATTGCTTTGGCTGAAGCATTGCAAAATTAGCAGCAAGAGAAAAAATGATTAAAAGGTGGTTTTTCTGTGGGTTTGAGGATTCTCACATGTGAATTAAAACTTGAAGGATCCTTCTTTCTTATTGATTAGTAGGGTATTAGGATAGACTCTTTATTTGAGGAAAAGCATTTTGAAGGGAGAATTAGAGAGAGAGGAGCATATTCATAAGAAGGTGGCCTAGTTGTTTGAGGAATATTATTAGAGTATAATATAATGATTGTAGGATCATAGTTCTAGTGCTAGAAGGTACTTCAGTCTCATCCATTTTACAGATGAAGAAACTGAGGCCTGGGTAGGAAAGTAATTTGCCCATGGTAAAAGAGTAAATACCAGAGGAGAGATTGGAAACTTTCTTTGACTCCAGAGACATTTCTTTCTTTTCTCCCCCAGTGCTTACCTAAGTGTCAGATATACTCAGTTCAGTTCAGGTTCAACTTAACAGGGATCAAGTGCCTAAAAAGTAGCCCACACTGACTCTTTTTGATCTCACTATGATTTAGCTTTTCCACTTCTGAATAATCTGCAATGTTGAAATTCTGACCTAGTGACTTGTCTTCCCCTGATAGAATCCCAAGGTGAAACAACATAAATGTGTGGGGAACATTTCTCTCATGTTCCATTGTTGAGCAGAATGTATCAAAAATCTTAGCTTCTAGGTCATCTTTCCCAAATTTTTGGAGCTCTTCTCTTTCTCATCTGCCTGCCTGTTCCCTTCCCCTACCCTGATCCTCACCCTAATCAATTGTAAGAGCTGGACCTGATTAAGGGCGACACCATCTTTTAAATCTCATTATATATTTTACCACTTGCCTGAAGAACTTGTGATGACCTTGACTTAAATGCCCATGAAAATTACCATTAATGAAAACCAATAACCATCGAATTATGTTAAGTACACATACTTAAGCATTTTATTACGGATTGAGAAGTGCCTCTCTCTTACTACCCCCTGAAATCTTAAGGAAGAGGGAACTGAGAACAAATAATAGCCCTGCTTTAAGAGGGTAAGTGACTTGACCAGAGATATACAAATTCAGACAATTTTCTACACATCTCACTGACACTCTCACTAGTCTCTTGTAATTTAATCAAATACTATTTATTCATCACTTACTGTATACAGAGCACTGAGAGTGACACACAGTTTAGATAAGACATAGTCCCTACCCCCATGGAGCTTTTAGTCTTTGGAGGGCAAAAGACACAAACATGAATAATTCTAATGTAAAAGATTATAGGATAAGGGTATGGATGAGCTGTAAAACAATGCTATGTCAAGTAAAGATGGTGATGTCATTAAGAGACACACACATACACAGCTACCAAGGGAATTTGTTTTGCTTGAATTTGTTACAAAAAACTATTTTTTTTTTCTTTTTCCACTGGGAGGGGAGGTGGGAAGGAAAGAGAATAGATATCTGTTAATTAAAAGAAGGAGAGGTGAGGGTATGCTACAGATGGGGAAAGCTACATGTACTTTCAAATGAAGTCACTGCTATTAGTTTTACTTAATTATTTTATTTTATTATAAGAGACCTCTAACAGAGTGGGGGTAATCTGTATGTGTTTATAATGTAAAAACAAAATGCATCAATAAAACTTTTAAAAAATTAAGGGGAAGACATGAAGGGAAGCCATTCGTAGGATAAGGCATTTGAGGTACAACAGGGTTTGTTAATCTGTAGATTTAATCTATAGACTTAATCTATAGATTTATAAAGAGTGTAGACTTTTTTGACACTCAAATAACTATTTCAATACAACTGGTTCCTTTCACAATCCTATATATTTTATGTATTTAAAAATCATTCTGAGAAAGACCTATAGGCTTCATCAGACTGCCAAAGACATGCATGGCACAGTGAAGGTTAAAACCCTTTGAGGGAGATTTTAAAAGCCAGGTTGGAGTTCAATTGGCAAAGTGGGAGATAGTTTGCTAGGCTTAGGGAATAGGGTAAAGAAGGACCAAGAGAGGGAGAGAGAGAGAGAGAGAACAGAACAGTGTGGTTCTGGAAGAATAGAATAAGTGGACACATCTGGATTATGGAATGTATGTTTGGGAGGCATGGTTGAGAATGTAGGCATTGTTCTCATAGCTCCCAAGTCCAGTGAATCAGACCACAGCTCGGGCTTTCTCAGTCCCTTCATCTGCCTCCCTACACACTGCCCGTGTGAATCTGGGCATGTCATTTAGCCTCCACTGGCCTCTCTAGGATGTCTACACCTGAAAAATGAGGAGTCTACACTAAATCGCCTTTGTCTTGAGACGCCTTCTAAGTTGATAGTTTATGATCCTTCAGTTTCAAAGAACTCTCCTGGATTTCCTTTTCTTTCTTTCTTTCTTTTTTTTTTTTTTGGAAAGTAGTAGATTTATCGAATTTAATTATTCCTTTTATTTCTGTAACTATTCCTTCTTTGTCTCTACTGATTCCTTGTGTTCATGAGCCCTTGATATGGTCCTCTAAAGGCTCATTGTTAGATCTCTGATCTCTTTCTATCTATTCCTTCCCTTGGCAAACTCATTTGCTTCCCCAGTTTCAACTACTATCTCTATGCAGGTAACTCCTAAATATATATCTTTAAGCTCTGAGTTCAGGAATCTTCAGTTGTCTATAACACATCTTTGCCTGGATAGCTCACTGGTACCTCAGGGGCAGTTAGGTGGTACAATGGATGGAGTGACAGGCCTGGAGTAAGGAATACTCATTGTCCTGAGTTCAAATCTAGCCTCAGACACTTACTAGTTGTGTGACCCTGGATAAGTCACTTCACCCTGCTACACTTAGCTTCTTCATCTGCAAAAGGAGCTAGAGAAAGAAATGGCAAACCAGTATCTTTGTCAAGAAAACCCCAAATAGGATGATGAAGACACAACTGGAAATGAGTGTACAACATCCTCAAACTCAACATGTCCAAACTGAACTTATTATCTTACCCCCTTAATCTGCCTTATTCTGACTATTTCTATCTCGGGTTCCATTGGTCGTCCTGCTCCCCCATGTTCACAAACTTGGGGTTAATGCTCTCTCATCACTCCTATCTAATCAGTTACCAGATCATAAGACTCACACCTCTATCATGTCCAACACCCTTCCTTTCCTCTGTATTTCTAGTAACATCAGTTTAGTAAGGCCCTCATTACCTGTATGCAATAGATTTCTTATTCTCTATTCTCTTCCCTCCCAGTCCTTCCAATCCATCTTTTATATCACTGCTAGAAAAAAAATCTTTCTTATAGCAGAAATCTGGTTATTTTACTCCTCTGCTCACAGTTTCAGTAGTCCCATAATGGCTTTTACATAAAGTTCAAACTCCTGTGGCTGGCATGCAAAATGCTTCATAAGCTGGTGCCATCCTATTTTTCTATCCTTATTCACAGGATCATAGATCTAGAACTTGAAGAAACCTTAGAGGTATTCTATTCTTTCATTTTACAGATGAGGAAACTGAAGCCCAGAGACTTTAAGTCCAAGGTGACATAAGAGGTAAAGGGCAGACCTGGAATTTGGTTCCAAGCTCAGTGCACTTCCCTCTGTTTCACACTTCCTACCATTGTAGCTAAATTAGATAACTCTTTGCCTTATGCACCTACTCCATTATTTGTGCTTTGATTGAAGTCATTCCATTCCAGATGCCTTGAATTTCCCACCTCCAGACCTTTATCTGTGGAATTCCTATCTGTTGACGCTAGAAATCTCAAAGACTATCTGGCATCTTCATCATAGCATAATACATTTTGATCTAGAAGGAACCTCAGGGTCCACCAACTTCAAACCCCTCATTTTACAGATGGGGAAACTGAGGTACATAGAGGTTATGTAATCTGCCTAGGGTCACACAGCTGGTAAATATCCGAGGCAGGATTTGAACTCAGATCTCCCTAGCTCTAAGTCTAGTGCTCTTTACTCTAAAGCCCCCATCAGGCCTTCACTGATCTTTGGAGTACCATTTCCCCCTCCTATCTGCCATAGTACCTTTGTTCTTGTTGTTAATGTATTTAGTAGCATTCATGCCTTATTACTCCATCATTCTGGAAATACCTTCAAAGCAGACACAAACTGTATTTTCTTCATTGCCTATATACCACAGCCACTTAATAAATGTATATTACTTAATTAATGCATTCATTGCATTGTCTTGAAAGTCAGGTCTACATCGTATCTGTGTTTGCATCAGAGCCTAGCAGAGTACCTCATCCAAAACTAGCTTGCTAGATTGACTCAAAACTTACCTGGTAACAGACAATGCGGTTTTTCTAGTCCAATGGGAGAGACCATAGCTCGAGGAGGGGGGAGAGGAGGTCTGTCAGAGAACAAGGGATCTTGTGAATTCCCTTCTTGATCGTTCCCAGAAAAGACAACATATAACTCATCCTCTGACTCAATCTCGATGCCTCCCTCCTGTCTGCTGTCTTCATCATCTCGTTCCCCTTCCCTTTCCTTTTTTTCTTCCTCTGCTTCTTCCTTATAGATCTGCCCTCTTCCATGATGGTGTGATGTAAGCCGCATCATTGCTGTTTGGGAGAAGGACAGTATTATTTCATTTAAAATACACCATCTGGAAGCATTTCATGTTTCACAGTTTCCCACAGAAGTAACCCTTCTACTAATAAAACTTTTATGAGACTATACAGAAGGAAACTGTCAAATGCAGTAGTAGGGTGAACAGCAGTTTCTGGGTTTTTGAAATATTTACTGAATGAACAGTGAAAGCTTCCATCATATTTTGCCCCCTCAGTACACAAAATACTCATGCATATAATAATAATCTGATTCTGTCGGCTTGTCTGAGCAGAGTCCTATGTTTGATAGCATCACTGAATTTTTTATTTCAACAGAGAATCTGACTTAATAAAATAAGTGACAAGTACAAGATGACAAAGACAATGGTAATCAGTGGCAAGCTAATCTTGACTTGTATGTGAACAAAGAGCCAGAAGGAAGGCTGGAGTTTTCAAATAGACAATCTTTTACTGTGTCTCGCCAGATGCTTATTTTGGACTGGGGTTCAAATCGGAACTCCACCACCGTGACTGACTTATGACCTTGGGCAAGTCACTTCACTTTCCTAATTTGAAAGATGGGATTGTCTTTTACCGTTCATTGTATCCTCAGCAATTAGCCCTGTGCTTGGCACATAGCAGGCATTAAATAAAGGTTTACTGTATGCAAACTGAAAGGGGTTGGACTAGATGACCCCTAAAGTTCCTTCCAGTTATAAATCTATGATCCTAAATTCTCATGTTATTAATTCTTATAAACCCCAGTTTCTGTTTTCTTTGAAAAGTTTCTCCTCTCTATAATTTTCTGCCTATTTAACTTATCTGGACCACAGCTATTTCATTTATAAAATGGAGGTAAAATATGTGAAGGCAGGAAGAGGGTTCTGATGATTGCATGACATTCCTTCTCATTATTAGGAGAATTGTTGATCATTGATGTTGTAGTGGTTGGGTATGGGTTAGACTAAAAGGCTGCTGAGGATCCTTTCAAATGTTCAGATTCTGAGCTTCTGTGACCCCTTTAGTTGTTGCTGTTGTTGATGGTTTCAGTCACATCCAACTCTCTGTGACTCCATTTGGGGTTGTTTTGGCAACTGGAGGAGTTTGCCATTTTCATTCTTCAGTTCATTTTGCAGATGAGGAAAGTGATTTGTCCAGTGACATACAACTAGTAAGTGTGTGAGGCAGGATTTGAACTCAGGACTTCTTGACTCCAAGGCTGTATTCTAGAGCCACTGAGCCACCTACCTGCCCATGATCCTTTATATACTATATAAATAATGCATTGCTCATTGACCACTTAAAAATGTCATAGTAGCATGAACCCATAGTGAAATTTTACTTTCTTTCAATTGCTGTTCAAAAGCCTAATTTAAATTTTGTTTAAAAATGCTTTATGCTATGGATAGGGAATGAGGTGAAGGGAAAGAAAAACATCTGGAAATGAAAATAACATAAAAATGAATTTTAAAATCCTTTATGTTGTGTATGAGATTCAGGATTTTTCTTTAAAAAGACCTGGAAGTGCAGCATTGGAAGCATTTTGTAAGCTTATGTTTGTAGCAGCAGACTTTTAGGGAAGAAAATATTTGGGACTGTCCATACTCAAGACAATTAAAGATATTAAAGAAAAGGAAGGAGTGAGGAGCTTCTAGCAAAAAAAAAGAAAATGGAAACAAATTGGCAGAGAAAGCTCCAGTAACTGGAGGATTTTGCACCCCCATTATTAAAATGCTGACATACATTTTGTTTGTTTGTTTCTGTCTTACGTTAAGAATGGAATTAGGAAGGAAGTCAAATAGCAATTAGTTCTTTATTTACGCTAAAAATTAAAGTTCAAGAACTTTAAACCTGTGGTTGAGACAGAGAAAAATCAGCCAGCTGCTAGAAAGATAAGAATTCCGCGATGCATTGACAGTTTTTGAAAAGAACTACAACCTAACATATGTAATTAATTCACAAAACTAATGTTGAAAATGAGTGGAAAAGATTACCAGATTTGATCATGGGTATTTGTTTTTTATTTTTAACTTTTATTTTGAATAAACATAAAAAAGAACATTTCCATACACACAGCAGAAAGCTCAAAAAAGATTCTAAATGAAAATCTGAATCTCCATTTCATAGACTTGCTTAAAAAAATATTCTGTGTGTTATTTTCAAAATATTTTCCTGTTTGTCTATGATTTCTTTTGAACTTCCTCCTGCTCTCTTCTGAGCATTAAAAAATCACTGTTCCTAGTCACTTTCCCCCAAATGACTGAGAAAAATAAAGGGGGTAAATTGTAACAAACAAGTACAGTTAAGGAAATTTGATATATGGACAGTGGCTGTGTCCAAAATCGTAGGTCTCTGCACTTTGTGTCTATCACTTAACTCTCTTTTGGGAGATGGGCAACATTTCATTATAGATCCTTGGAAGTCGTGGTTGATTATGGCTTGAATCAGAGATCTTGAACATTTTCAGATCATTTTCCTCTAAATGATCTTGTTGCTATACAAATTATTCTCCTGGTCCTGTTCACTCTATTTGGTTTTAATGTTACCCAGAATTCACTAAAATTGTCTCTTTCATCATTTCTTACAATACACAAACATTCTATTATATTCACATATCAAAATTTGTTCAGCCATTCTCTAATTGCCCAAGAAGCAAGCTAAGGTACCTTTTAGTTTCCATTTCTTTCAGTCACTCAGGCTTGCAGTCTGAACATAGCCTTTCTCACCCCCTATATCCAATCTGATTCCAAGTCCTGTTGATTCTACCCTTATAGCAATTTGTGTACATGTCCCCTTCTCTTTCCTGACACTGTCATCACTCTGGTGCACAGCCCCATGACCTCACGCCTAGACTATAATGATAACCTATTGTGGACGGTATGGGATGGGAGTGGGAGATGTCTCCCTGACTCAAATGTTTTCCCACTCCAGTTCGTTGGCTAATTAGCTATCAATGCAGTCTTCTTAAAGTGCAGTTCTGATCATATTTATTGTCTTATTCAAGAAATTTCAGTACATCTAGGATTAAGTATAAAATCCTCTGGTTTTTGTACACTTTCATCCCTGGCCCTTCCCCACACTTCTGTATTTCTTAGACCTTACTCCCTTCAACACATTTTGTGATGCAATGAAACTAGCTTCTTTGCTGTTCCTTGCCCAAGACACTCAGCTCCCAATCCTGTGCATTTTCACTGGCTATAATTCTCTCCTTCCTTATCTCTCTCTACCTCCTGGTTCCCCTAAATTCTTTCAAATCTCGGCTTCAATTTCTTCTTTTGCAAGAAGCCTTTTCTGATCCCCTTTAGTGGTAGCTAGTGCCTTTCCTCTGTGTTATTTCCAACTACACACACACACAGACACACACACACACACACACGCATGGCAGTTAAGTGGCACAGTGGATAAAGTGTTGAGCAAAGAGTCAGGAAGACCTCAGTTTGAATCTGGCCTCAGATACTAGCTGTGTGACTCTAGGTAAGTCACTTAGCCCTGTTTGCCTGAGTTTATTCATCTATAAAATGAGCTGGAGAAAGAAATGACAAACCACTCCAATATCTTTGCCAAGAAAAGTTTAAATGGAGTCATGAAGAGTTGGACATGACTGAACAACTTTGTGCCAAGCACAGTGCTAAGCACTGGAGATACCAAAAGAGACAAAACCCTGTCCCTGCCCCCAAGGAGCTCACAATCTATTAGGAGAGAGAAAAGCAAACAATTACATATAAACGAGTGACATACAGGATAAATATAGGAATATGCATAATAATAAAAATAAATAAATACAGGAACAAACATAGGGAAATTAAAAGGGAGAAGTCATTAGAATTGAGGAGTTGGGAAAGATTTCCTTTGGGATTTTAGCTGCAACCTAAAGAAAGGGAAGCTTACAGGTGGAGATGAGGAGGGAGAGCATTCCAGGCATGGGGTGGAATAAGAGAGCATGTCTGGGGTCAAGAGATAGAGTGTGTCATTCATGAAATAGCAAGGAGACATGTCGTTGAATTGAAGAGTAAAATAAGGCATAATAATACTTGAAAGAGAGAAAGAGTTCAGGTTATGACGGGTTTTGAATGTGAAACAGATGATTTTCTATATGATCGTGGTTGCAATAGGAAGTCACTGGGCTTTACTGAGTAGGGAGGTAACACCATCAGACATAATTTAGGGAAATCACTTTGGTAAATGAATGGAAAATGGATTAGAATGTGGGGAAATTTGAGGCAGGCAAACCCATCAGCAGGCTATTACAATAGTCTAGGCATGAGGGAATGAGGGTATATACTAGAGTAATTGTGGTGTCACAGGAGAGAAGGGAATATATTGGAGAGATGAATTTGACAGGCCTGGCAACAGACTGGGATATGGAGGATGAGAAACAGTGAGTTCGACATGACTCCAAATTGGGAGACCAAGGGACTGGGAGGATGATGTTGCCATCTAAAATAATAGCAAAGATAGGAGGCGGGTAGGGTTTAGGGGGAAAGGTAATGGGTTCATTTTCAGTAGTGTTGAGTTTAAGATGTCTACTGGACATCCATTCTGAGATATTTATAGGGCAGTTGGAGATGCAAGGCAGGAAGCCAGCAGAGAGAGTAGGGCAGGAAAGGTAGATTTGAGAATCAGAGAAGAAATGGTCATTAGATCAATGAGAGATGATGAGATCAGCAAATTATGTAGAATAGAGGGAGGGAAGAAAAGGGCCCAGAAAGAACTGTGGGACACCTATGGTAACAGAATATGATCTGTATGAGGATCCACCAAAGGAGATGCTAACCAGAGAGAAGATGGGTCCCCAGGGTAAGGGGATGATGAAGTAGTATGAATTTCAGGCTTGATTTCATATCACAGAAAGATGAGTTTCTGCAGACCAGGAAATCCAGGTTACCAGCAGAGTGAGAAACAAAGGAAATAATAGATTTGGGCAGATTTTATTTTTAATTTCTTGAAATATAGTGTTCAGATTTTCTTGTTAAGTTGATTTACAAAGAGTCTATTAATTCTTAAATTATTTCTCTTTGACCCACTTTCTAGATCACTTTTTTTTTAAAAAATGGTAGAGATCTTAAATTTTCTTCTATTTTTTCAGTCTAAGATTTGCTTGAATATTTCTTGCTGCTGGATTTATTTTTGTTTATTCTAGTTTTCAATTGTTCGATTAACTTGGGCAAAATTTAATACATTTGGTTCTATTCTCCTTCCAATTCTTTCCTTAAGAGATCATTTTTTTCCCACATCTTTTATTTCATTTCTTCTGGGTATTCATGTAGTCTTTATAGAAAATCCATTTTTTTTTCCTTTGCTTTTCTGTTTGCTATTGCTATAGAGTTAGATTAGCAATAATTTTGATACCAACTGGTGCATGGTCTTACTTCAGGTTTCCTGGATCCTTGTGTTGACTGCCTGTGGTTAATATACTCTGGAGTTTTGAGATTCAGAGTGTAGGATATTCTGGCATCTTAAGATCATGTTTAGAAATCACAGAACTCATTGTTCTATGCTTCCCCAGTCTAAGAGTGGGTACCTCACCAGCAGTTGCTTGCTATTCCTCCATGGGACTTCCAAAGTCCTCATTCTGGGACTTTTTGTCCACATTGTAGCTAGATATGGTGTGCGCTTAACTCTTACTGCCTCAGGACACAAAGCCCTGTCAGGTACATCTTTTTCATCTCTGGTCATGTTCATTCTTGGTTTGCCTGAGATGCCACCTTTTTCTATTGACTATGGACTTCTGGCTGACTTTCTCTGAAGTTTTGTGGTGAGTGATGCCACTTCCTATGGTTTCTTACTAGATTTCTTGAACATTATTCAGTATGGGAGCATTTGTTTCTTTTAAAAATGCTCCAAAATACCATATTTATGAATAGTTTTGATTAATACATAAATATAGGCATTTTCACAAGAGAGGCACTGTGCTATAGTGGAAGAGTTCTGAATTTGAAGTCAGAAGACCATTTACAATTCTGCTTATACCTATGTGACTGGGCAAAATCATTTCACTTCTCTACATCTCAATTGCCTTACTTATAAAATGGGGCAAATAATTAGCGTATTACGCTATCCACATGGTTTCCAAAAGGCAAATTTGCAAAACTAGGAGTGCTGTACACAGATGTTGCTGTTCAGTCATGCAATCATGTCAGACTCTTTGTGACCCCATGGAGCATAGCAAGCCAGGCCCTTCTATCTTCCATTATCTCTTGAAGTCTGTTCAAGTTCAAATTTGTTGTTTCCATGACACTATTTATCCATCTCATCCTCTGCCATCCTCTTTTACTTTTGTCTTCAATCTTTCCTCCAAACAGGGTCTTTTTCAATGAGTGTATAAAGGTGAGGAGTTACTATTATAAGGGATTGTTATAATGACTATTATTGCTGATGATGATGATGAAAATTGTACTTGATCTGTCAGAGCTTGAGTGTAGATTCCCATCTCAAACTCGGAAAAACACAAGCCTTATAGTTTGAATGACACATCCTATGATTCATTACCACCAGCGGTGCAACATTAAAACTTGAGGCTTAGGTATTATTTTAGGAGGGAATCTCTTTGTTTGAGAGAAGTAACTTCTTTTAAAAAGGTTGAATTTGAAAATCTAAAGTTATGAAGTCACAGGAAGTGCCCTAACATGAATTGTTGCTCTATTTTTCAACCAGACCTTTGATGTCATTGGTGTAGTGAGTGTTCCAGAAGGAAACTCATCGTAACTTGTAGTTTTAGAGAATTTCTGTCTATACATCAAAGCCCAGGATCATGGAGCCAATAATTGCTAGAGAAAGGAATGGAATGTTGGTCTTCCTGAGTCTGAGGTCAGTTCTCTGTCCACTACATCTCATTCTCACAAATGATCAGGGATACATTGATGTTGTTATTATCTCCAGTTTATAGATGAGGAAACTGAAGTCCATAGAGTTTAAGTGGATTGTCCATATGACTGTTTTTGTGCTTTAGGGTCAAATGAGAATGGAAAATGGAATTTTAGAACTGGAAATAGCCTCAGAGAACATCTAGTCTAATTTTTTTTCATTCTGTAGAATATGAGGTAGGAGATTAAAGAATTTACCTAAGGTCACATAGTTACTTAATAGTAAATTTGTAACTTAAATCCTGGTGCTCTTTCTGGTAGATCACATGGTCTTTGGGAAATAATAGATATATAATATTTATTTTCTTTAAGGAAATTAAAATCATGCAACTAATATAAATGATTAGGCTCCAAGTGGTGATATTAGCTTTTCAAATACAGTTTATTACTAAATATGTGTATCTCTGCTATGTTGTCACTGAACAGATAATATTTATTCAGATTTTCCACAAAGATTAAATTTTACCTGGCAAGAAACATAAAACTTACCAGAACAAAATGGAGAGGCTGACGGTTTCACATCTTCCATTTTTTCCACATGCTCATTTTCAAGATCATCATTTCTTTTATCTTCATGAATCTGAAAAAGAATAATTTGATGTAATAGGCGATGATATTCATTTATTTTGATAAATCTTCATTGTCATACAGTTTATAGAGTATGTGACAGGGAGGTTGTTACCTGGGAGAAAACAGAATCTCTTTTCAGTTTTTAATCAAAGTACTTCATCTTGCTTATTTTAGGGCTCTCAATGTGCCCTATTCAATTAACCTCTAATTAAATAGTACAAAAACACATTATCTGTGACAATGCATAATTTAAAAGCATCTACTCAACTGAATGAAAAATGAAGGCAACTACAACAATTCAGAGGGCTGGTCATGTTATTCTGGAGAAAAGAATAAATTATTTCCAAAAAGGTAGATAATTATGGGAAACATTTTTTTCAAAATTTTATTATTCCTTTAAATTCAATATATTTTATTTACTTTTAATGATACAACAAAACATGCATGTTAAGTGCATGTATTTATGTGCAATATTTTGTCAATGAGCTTGTCAAGAGATTTGGGGGAGTAGGTTGGTATATTTATCTTTCTGAAACTTCTGGAGATAAGTTTTACTGCACTTACAGGAATATATCATAGAGAAAGAAGATAAAACCATCTTTTGAAGTGTTAGGCTTTGCACACCACCACTAGATTAAGTTTCTTCAAAATAACCACATTAGGTAGCATGAATATTATTGTCCCCCATTTGCAGAAAGGGAAAATGCGACTCAAAGTACTCAGGTAACTTGTACAAGGGTAACATAGCTAGTAAGTGTCAGATCAGATATGAACTTTAGGTCTTTTGACATTAAATTCAGTATGCCTTCCACTACAGCTGATACAAATGATTGTTATAAGACATGGGACAAACAGGCAAAAATTTACATAGTGCTACAAGGTTTGTAAGACCATTGGATATATTTTTTCATTTCATTCTCAAAATAATCATGTGAGGTAAGTGTTATTTTGTTGAGTCTGAGAGGTTATATGACTTGCCCGGGGCTATTTCTAATATGAATGAGACAGGATTTGAACCCAGATCTTCTGACTACACATTCAACCGCTTATATACTACTCTACCTATCTGTGTTTATTAAAAAAGTAAAAAAAGAAGAGTGATAGAGTTCTAGTAAAGTCCTTTGCTTGAGTGGAAGTAGGCAGCTGAACTGCCTCATCCCAAATTCTACTCTAGCAGAAACCTGAAAACAGTGCCATACTCCATAATAATCAGAAATTTATTGAGAAACAGCATGAAGTGACCCAAGAAGCACACAAAAAAGTCAACCAGAGGCCTATGTGAATAGGAAACAGGTGCTACCAAATAAATAAATAAATGGAATAGATGGAAACATCCTGAACTTCAGATGCCAGAGGATGTCTTAAAGATTATTATTATAATTAATTTATGCACTTCCGAAATCTAGGAATGCCTAAACATAGGACGTAGAGTTATCATAAGAATCCACGGATCTGACGTGAGACCATTCAGGGCCCATCACTCCATCCAAAATCACAGTAAGGAGAAAACCCTGGCCTAGCACAAAGCCCCAAGTCAGGAATTAAAGTTGGGGAGATGAAAAAATTGAAGAAAAATATTGTTATTCTAAATTCATGACAACTGCAAGAAATAACTTAAAGGAAAAAAAGTACATTTTCTCTACTGTCTATATGAATGCCTAGAAGAATTGAAGGAAGAGATTAAAAAATGAAATAAAAGCTCTTGAGGAAAGAATTCAAAAGAGAATAAGACACTTATAATAGATGTGTTAACCATTACCCAGGTAAGCAAATCCCTGAAAACTAGAATAGACCACCTAGAAATCCACAACTCCATAAGATGGCAAAATATAGTAGAACAAAACTCAAAAGATTGAGAAAAAAAACAAAATTTAAGGTATCTACTATCAAAAACAAATGACTTGGAAAACAGGCCAAAGGGAGGTAATTTAACAAACATTGGACTCCCCCAAAATCATTATAATAAAAATGTTTAACTTTGTAATTCAAAAACTTCTAAATGCAAACTGTCTAGATCTATTACAACAAGAAGATAAAGTTAAAATAGAATTCACTAATCACTTCTTGAATGGAACCCCAACTGGAATGTCAACCAAAGTCTAAAATTCCTAGCTCAAAGAAAAAAAAAAATGTAAACACCCAGAAAAAAAATCAATTAAAGTAGCAAGGAGTCATAGTCAGGATCACACAAGACCTGAAAGCTTCCATTTAAAATGAGAGGAGATATTGGAATACAATATTTCAAAACCCAAAGGCTTACACTGAAGAATAATTTAAACTGCAAAACTGAGTACAGTCTTATAGGAGGGAAAATAAACCTTTAATGGAATAGAGGATTTTAAAGCATTCCTCATAAAATAAGATTTGTAATTTTGCAATAAAAACACAAGCATCAAGAGAAAACTAAAAATACAAATTTATTTAGGCAATTGGGAGGGACTTTATAATGCTGAAAGGCTACCATTCTGAAAGAAGGAAATGAAAAAAAATGATACTTCAGAACTTTAATGTTTTAAAGGCATTGAGGAAGTTAAATAGGACACAAAGAGGATCTAAGTTAAGATTAGTTCTTTTCTAATGGTTTTAAAATGAGAAAAAAAGAGAGAGAAGAAATAATAGTGTTAGGCAGACTTTATATAAAGAATTCCAGGTGGACATATACAAGGGTTGCATAGGATAAGGCAGCTTGGATGCCCTGTGATCTTCACTCTCTCTACTGGAGAACGAGGTAAGAGCAGAAAAGTATGGAAGTGTATTCAGTGAAGCTAAATTCATTTTAATACCATAGAAAAATAGAATTTGGTACCAGAAGGGACTCTAGAGGTTTAATGGTTAACTCCTTCATTTTATACATAAGGAAAGAGGTCCAGAAAGGTAACTGAGGTAGTGACTTCAGACAGCAGAACTTTTTCCCCTCTCCTGCAACTTAATTGAGAAAACATTGTTGGTACAATAAATGGCACAATGTAAAATAGGGAAAAACTAGAGATTATAAAGTAGATGAAAAGATTGTTTTATATATCTATGTTTTAGTATTACAGGTGACAATTCTCAAAATCTATTTTGCATATTTCATAAATTAATATGAGAACATAAAGGGAATAAAAAAAACTTGTTTTCTAATTCCAATAACCACCTAAAGGGCACTTTTTAAAGTTGAATAAGGGATGTGTTTCCTTCAAAACTCTTGAGTTTTGTTATAATTGGTGCTGTTTGTTAAACAAGACTCAAACCAGGTTGTTCCAAAACCTAAAATGCTAATATGAGCAATGGCTTTTAAACAAACTGTAATTAATGAAACGTTGGCCAATCTCTTACATGTGCACACACACACATATTTGTGTGTTAATGAGAGAGACTTAAATCAATCACTTTGCTCAGGCACAATTGTAACTATAAGACACACAGAGAAAAACTAAAAATAATTCCAGAAGAACCCTCCATGTAAATTTCCAGCTAGCACAGAGAGTTTATTACAGAATAGTAACTTTGCCCTACTTTAGTATTGGATAGTTAATTTCAGCACTGTGCACAGGAAAGTGACATTTATATTTTATGTTCACAAATGTATAGATACTCATGTTAGCTAGGAAGCAATTAGTTCCTTCAAGAAGTGTGAATAATATTTATAGTAAAATGGTGACTTTTCCACCAGTTTTCCTGTCCAATGCCTTATATAGCAATCATCTAATATATATATTTATTTTAAAATGCCACCAAGGTTAGAAGTTCATTTTAATGGATATTGAAGAAAAGCAATATTGAATTTAATGCCAAATATGTAAACATCACAGGCTGAGTCATTGTTGATCCTTCATGTCTAACCTTTTCAGGATGTATTATGTGATCTATAGAATTTGATGGTCTCTTCACCATCTATTTTTATGGAAAGCACATTTTCTGAAAAGAATGTGCCAGTCAACTGCTTTTTTATTCCACTGCTCACTCACCATCCCTGACTTTCCAGTCCTTTTCTAGTCACTACTTTTCTATGTGTGATGTCTTCCCCTCTTAGAATGTGAGTTTCTTGAGGGCAGGTACTTTTATATCTCTTTGAATTTTATCTCCAGCATTTAGTGCAGTGACTAGTATAGAGAAAGTGCTTAACAACTACATTTCATCCATGCATCCTTTCTTCCATCCATGCATCCTTTCTTCCATCCATCCATCCACCCATCCACCCATATGTGGCAAAACTGGTTTGATACTGTTGATGAGTCAGAAATCAAGAAAATGTCTACTCTCAGAAATTTTCTGGGTAATAAAGGAGAGCTGTGATGTAATCATTATGGGATAATCACTATATAACTCACCATCTGCCTCAAACTTCAACATCCTAGAAGACATCCTTTTGCAAAAGCTACTAACAGATGCCTTTATTTAACACAGTAATACAGGTGTTAAGATTCAGAAAAAAGAGAAGAAATCTTTAATTCTTAAATATATCTGTAGGACAGCATGAGTCCTGATTCCTCTAAGACCAGGGTAGCTTTCTTAAGATGAAGTGAAAAACTGGAATATATTTAGCTAATTAAGGAATAAGAAAACGCTTGGTTGTTTTTTCTTCTTGAATAGAGGCACAGTTGCTTTAAATGATTAATATACTTTGCAAATATAGATATGGCTTAAATCATAAAATCTCCAGGGTGAACACCGTTAAACAGTGTCATTTCCCTTTATAAGCATTCTTTGTTTTTCATTCACCAATCAAACAAGAAAGAAAGGGAATATTGGTTAAGTACTTACTATGTGCCAGGAACTGGCCATTCAAAGACAAGAGGGAAAAAAGTCCCTCTACTCAAACAGGTTAGACTCTTAATGGAGATGACAGCTACTACATGTGTAGGTATGAAACACATAAAAATGAAATGTAACCTTGGAAAGCATGGTACTAGGAGCTGGAGGAACCAGAGAAGGCTTCAAGCAGACAGTGCTGCTTGAATTAAGTTTCAAAGAAGTTCTAATGGGCAAAAGTGAGGTGGAAGAGCATTCCAAGAATGGGGCATGGCCATTGAAAAGGAGCCACAATGGGAATTGAAGTGTTATGAGTAGCAGCAAGTAGGTCAGCATGGATGGGCCATGTGGAAAGGGACTGAATAAGTGTAAGAAGGCTGGAAAGGTAGGATATGGCCAGGAGGTGAAGAGCTTTGAATGCCAAACAGGAGTTTATCTTTGATACTATATTTAATGATTTATATATGATGCCAGTTGGTTGTTGTCCTTCATTCTTGAAGAGGATCAAAATGACATCACTGTTTTGGAGTCAAGGTACAGTGTATCTGAATGTGACTGATCAAACCAATATGAGCTTAGAAAGCTCTCCCAAAGGTCAGGCAGAAATAGTTCATATGAACATTTGGAGTTGAATTTGTTGCTAGAGATATTACAGAGTCATTGGAGTTTATTGATTAATGGAGGAATGTGATTAGTCACAGCTTTGGGGAAGTTGTGTGGAGAATGATAGTTTAGAGAGGGCAGAGACTCTGAGCAGGAAGACCAATTAGGAGGCTACGTAATAGTTCTAGTGAGAGGTTGAAGACTTGAACTAAGCTGCCATTTGAGTGAGTGGAAAGAAGGATGAGTGTACAAGAGATTTTGTAGACACAAAAATGACAAGACATGGTGATTGATTAGGTATATTGGGTTAGAGAGAGTAGGAAGTTGAGGCTGATGCCATGACATATTAAATAAAATTAGTCTTAAATAATTTAGAGCTCAAAAAGATACTAAATGGAGAAAACCAATACTGGGACAAGTGTCAATGAATCTCCACATGTCTGGGATGTCTGTTCCAATTGATTTTAACTTTTGGGAGAACATGGCACTAGAGAGAGAAATGCCAAGTCTGGATTAATTTCTGTTACTAACCTTGTGACATGGGACAAATCATTGAAGATCTTTGAGCCTAGGTGCTTCATTTGTAAAATGAGGTAATTGTACTAAATGACCTCAAATCTCTCCAATTCTAAATCAATGATACTATGAATTTAATACCTTCCCATGTGGATTAGTTAAATAATGTAAGTCTTTTTTATAATGATTAGACTTTCAAAATAATGGAGACTGGTTAGGATATTATACTTCAAGCCAATTTTTCAGAGCTTTGTAAGCCATGGATCTTAAAAATGTCTACTACTTTTATAAGCATAGAGTACCATTGTATATAATAAGAGTAAGAAACTTGAAATATATTCCCTAAGGATGACAATTTTAACCGTGCACTGTAATTACACATTGACCCATATGAAAGCAATAGGCTGCAAAATCTGGGCTAACGTTCCAGTGGAAGATAATGAAGTTTGTTCATACCAGCTGTCAAGAATCATGCATAATGTAACACCCCAGCTGCTAATAACAGCAAAAATAAGGTCCCAAATTGTTTTTTAAGGACAGGAAAAACTGATCTTTGATACAGGTCCCAGTGTGATTCCTTTGGCTCCAATTATATCTTTAAAGAGAGTAAGTTTTCCCTTTGGCCACACAGGAATACGAACTAGATGGAAACTCACATAACTTTCTAGAGAATCCTTTTCACAATAGAAAGCTATATTTTGAGAGCAAATCTTAAATAGAACCCCCTTTTCATAGAGGCAAGGGACTTAATAGAAGGTGTACTTATGAGAGTGAGGGAGTCTGAAAGATCATGCAAGGAAAAGGTTGATTTTGTCATGAGTATTGGAAAAAGTCAGTGTATGGAATGTGAGGACTTATATACTCTGGCTCTGTCCAAAAATGGGAGGGGATGAGTTTTATCTTATATTAAGAACAAGAACAATAAGACAAGATTGTCTCATTTTCACAGATTGATATGATACCAACTAATGACAAAGCTTAAGAACTGCTCAAGTTCCCTTTTTCCTTCCATTTTCTTCTTCCTTTTTAATGAAGCCCAATTCTCCTTAAATTGGAAGCAGGTGGAATGATCCTAATTAAGAAGAAACTAAAATTCAGGTGAAGAGTGCATTCAAAAGATTCTCCTGACTAAAAGGGAGGTTACATTTTGAGGATGGCAGGAAGAAGTCATAAATGATCAAGTAATGGAGATGGGGTCAGATTATGGATGTATTTGAAATACTGGACTTCACAGAGAATTTTGGACATTATGTAGTAGCAATGATTAGGTCAGCAAGTATTTATTAAGCATCTACTATATGCCAAGCACCATGCTTGATGCTGGTAATGCAAAGAAATTAAAAAAGGAATCAATCCCTGCCCTCTAGGAGCTTAGAGTCTAATGGGTGAAAGAGGTTCTGAAGATTTGAAGAAAATGATATTTTAGGAAAATTAGGTTGGCAGTTGGCATTTATCAGAAAAAAGCTAAAAGGCAATAGAAAGATGAATGTTAGGCCTAAGGGGGTTCAAGAATGTAATAAGTTATGGTCTAGACATAAGTAGTAATGTATAAATCATTGTTGAAGACAGGCATGACTAGAAAAACATGGTATTTTGTTGTTCAGTGATGTCTAATTCTTCACCACCTAATTTGGGGTATTCTTGGCAAAGATAATGGAGCAGTTTGCCATTTCCTTCTCTGACTCATTTTACAGATAGGAACTGAGAGAAAGAGGGTTAAGTGACTTACCCAGGGTCCCACAGCTAGTAAGTGTCTGAGGCCAGATTTGAATTTTCCTGACTACAGGTCTAGCATTCTCTCCACTGTGCCACCCAGCGGCTCCACAAACTCAGAAGGAGACTACAAAGAGTGAGTTCAAGTACTTTTTTGGTTTAAATCTCATCTCTGACATAATAGTTGTGTGATCATCAGTTAATTTTTCAGCTTCTCTGGCGCTCAGTTTTCTTATATTTCAAAGGAGAGGGTTGACCTATATGGCCTTTCAGGTATTTTGTAGCTCTAAATCTATGATTTTATGAAAGATTTATTGGGAACAAACACATGCAACTACATTGCAACAAGAATTATTTTTCAACTTTTTTTTTTTTAATCCAGACAAATGGTTTTACCTAGAGAAAAACTGGATATAAAATTCTGAACTAAATCCATAAATGTACATAGTTTTAGATCCCTTTTAAGGCAGTTTTCAAGCTGCCAGATTAGAGCTGGTTTAAAGGCAGACAAGCCATACTGAATGTTATGAAGAAGCTTTTTGTTAGCTTGTACCTGAGCCAGGGAAAGTCTGTGTGTGGGCTCTTCACTATCAAATGGAAGAAACCACACACGGTAATGAAGTGCTAGGATTGTTGAGTCACAGTTGTAGGGCATCTCATCGGTCTAATGGCAGAGCAACAGCTGGGTTCTGAAATCTCATCCAAGTCATAAACGGAGAGCTCTCTGTGCAAACCCAGTAATTTCCCACTAAGACTGCACTCAACTATTATTAGAAAATAAGTGTTATCTGATAAAATAAACAGCATGATTCTGTGGGCTTATGTAATTCCAATTTCATTTCTGATGAGGTTTTGAACCACGAGTTGACTCATTTCTGTTTACCAAACAGAATTGGAGAAATCAATTCTTAAGACATTGTAAAGAGGAATTTAAAACAGAACAACAACCAACAGATCCAGAGAGTGAGAACTTTCTTGAAGACACTTGGTGGGATGGGAAGGGGACCTTTGAAATCATAGAATTTGAAGGTCAGCTCTATTTAGTCTAACACAAACCTGATAAAACACTTTCTCTGGAGCATACCTAAGACGTGCCCATCCAGCCAATGCTTGAATATCTCCACTGAGGGAAAACCATTTTAAAACAGTCTCTTCCACATTATGTGTCAATTAGCCTCTTTGTAAATTCTCCCCCTTTTCCTAGTTCTTCCCTCTGCATTCAAACAGAAGAAGCCTAGACCATCATCCATCTGACAGCTTCAAATAATCTAAAGACAGTTATGGCTTTCCCCTGAGTCTTCTCTTCACCAGGCTAAACATTCCCAGTTTCTTCAAGGGGTCCCCCCTTGATGTGGATTTTCATTTTCCTTTCATTTTCCAGGTTATCCTTTTCTGAATGCTTTCTTAGATCAATATTCTTCTTTGATGGTTGAATTTCTCAGGGTCATTTGTGGGTTCTTAGGGAAATAAGATGGAAGAGGGAGGCAGCTACTCATTCTAGATCAAATCAGAAATTGAGTGAGAACACAGGCATATTTCCAACCCAACCAAAAAACCAAACCAAGATACTTTCAAATATTTCATAAATTTTTGACAACTGTGTACTTTAAAGACAGAAATATTATTGAAAAGAGAAGATAAACCATGACAAGTTTTCTTGTTTGAACCAACAGAATAGTATCTTAACATTAGGAGAACTGACCTTTGAGGTCCCTACGAGTTCTAAATCTATGATCTTATAAAAGATGGATAGGAAACAAGCAAAAACTCCACAGCATGGAAACGAGAATTACTTTAACTTATGACTTGCTCAAGGTAACACTTGAAGTAAGCAACAGAGACAGGAATCATTGATAGGTCCTCAGATTCTAAATCCAGTGCTTTCTGTTCCACATACCACAACCCATTTTTCAATAACTTGGAAAAAAGAAATCAAAATAAGTCAGGAACAATTTTAATTGTTAATTGTTAAGACAGTCATTAAAAATGGAGGATCCTCTATATATGATTGCATGCCACCATGGGCGGGGGAGGGGGGGAAGGGAGGGGAGAAAATCTGAAACTCAAGTGATTGTGGAACTGAATCTTGTAAATTAAAAGTAAATAAGTAAATTAAAAAAAATGGAGGATCCATCCATAGGAAGACTGAAAGTAAAATAGGATTTTTTGCTGTTTTTCTGGATTGAACTTTAGCTAACCAACGGCTTTTGAGCCTTGCCTTAGATTGTATCAAGAGCCTTTGATTGGAAACTACATACATTGTATTGCCCTTAATAGGCCTAAGGGAGTTTGAAGATCTCTCCTGCCCTTAATAGACCAAATATAATTACACGGGAGCCCATGGTAGGAGGAACTTGCAAAAAGGGTGGAACAGGAAGGAGGCAATAAGAGCAAGAGCAGAGCTGGGAGCTGACAGAACTGAGAGAAAGAATGTTTGTGATGGCAGTGCTCTGTCTGTTGTTCTGTGTTGACTACTCAGACAGAAGCCCTATCTTTTGTTCTATATTGGTTGCTCAGACAGAAAGTGAATTGAAATGATAATGTTGGTAATGTGTGTAGATATTGTTGTAGCCCTGTTAAACTTTGTTTTCCTAGAAACAGAAACTGTGAAGAGCTTGGAGTGGAGCAGTCCCTATGAGCTGAGACATGGAACAGGAACAGAGAGCTGCCTACCTGTGAATCCCTGCAAGAGTTGGGAACAATCAGAAACCATGAGGCTTGGAAGCAGTCTCAAGTCAAGATGAAAAAGGACTTTACTTTGGATACTGTATATTGACTGATGAGATTTGCAACTTTATGTGACCTAGGGGTGGATGGTGTTTGAATTTTCTGCTACCCCTTAAAGATGACTATAAGATAGAATGAATGATATATTTTGTTTAAGACTATGTGGCCACCTTAGTAATAAGGTGTTATTTTATGTTGTTGTGAATGTTATGCCTTAGTTTCTTGAATATGCTTTAGTTTATTGATGAATAAATAAAGAGCTCATCATACTATGTTATTGGACCCTTAAAATTATTCACAGTGGCAGTCCCCAGGAGAGTTGCTGCGATTGGCTTGAAAAAGACACACCCCACTCAAAATAAATAACAAAAATTATTTAAACATTTTTAAGTTAAACAAAATCCACAACATTATATCTGTCTCAAAGGCAGAGAGGTAGTATTGAAAACCCATTAGGAATAAAAGATTCTCTCAAAATCATCCTTATAATTTATGATTTTCACTATTCTCTCACTTTCCTTCTTCATGCAACACCACTGTTCTCCTAGTTCCCCTATTCTGGGTCAGATATGAATAAACTAAATATTAAATTTAAGTCTAAGAAATCATTTTCTAGGAGGCCTTTTTCCTTATTATGACTTTTAGTAGAATTCACAACATTAGGTACATATGTGTATGCTATTCAAGGAATATGGTAAGTTTAGACAAGGAATGCAGTTTCATTTACCAAAACCAACTCAAATGAGAAGAGAACAGAATTTGATTAATTGAATTGAATAACTTGATAGTAGACTAAATCTGCTGAAAGTCATTGTGCAGTCTGGCTAAAGTAAATAAAACATCTTTTTCTTTTTTTATGGTAGAAGAAACAAGTTTTATTTTTCAAGAAATATTTTCCCCTCATTCTATGCAAAATCAGAATAGAGTTCAATCAACGAAGCCAATAATGACACTTAAGAGAGAAAGCCTTTTCTTCAGGCCAGCATCTGAAAAGTCGTAGGCTTATGATAGTGAAAAGAAATTCTGTTCAGTAATGTCCAACACCAGAGTGCCCAGGGTCAATTCTATAGTAAAATAAGCCTCATTCTCCTTCAACTAGAATGTGTAAGGGTGTTCACTTAACTCATAAAAGCCACTAGTGATTTCTTGAACAAGTTGAGGACAACTATAAAAATAAACACTGACTGATATCCATAATCTAAAAGAAATCCAGATTAATTTAATGGAAGTTGAGAAGTACATATAAAATATGCCTACTTCTTTTTGGGATTTCAGAATTTCAGTGTTGGGGAATAAGGACAGAGGAAGATGATCCTATGAATCTAGGCATGGGGCACAATCATTGAAAGGCCTAACACAGAAGATAAACTGATGTGTGATCTCTAAAACAAGAAGGATCAGGCCACCCTCAGAAAAACTTTACACTATGCTGTGTCTAATTTTCAAATAAAGTATTAGAAAAAAAAAGATTTTTTATTTTAGGAATTAAAAAAAATCTTTTCATGTATATCTTTCAAAAATGCCCTTGGTGGTTCTGTTCAGGGCAAAATCTATCAGTAATGTTATTTTTGTTACTATCATGAAGAAATGTTGATTCTACTGGTTATCAATTTTTTAAAAAAAATTTGCATGTTTAAGACATCGATATAGTTATGAATGGATTGAATTGATGAAATTATAGGAACATAGGCATAGAGTCAGAAGTTCAGAGTTGGCAGAAGGGACCTTGGTAGGGTTCATTAAGTCTAGCCCCCTCATTTAATTGTGTCTGGGACAGGTTAAATGATTTCTTCAGGGTCATCTGAAGCAGCTTTGAACCATGGATTTCCTGACCCTAATTCCAACTCGCCATCCACTGAGTCACATAAGTCACTGAAATATTGAATTAGAAATAAGGATAATGGTGGGAACATTTCTGCATATTGTTGGAAAGAGAATCAAAAGTGATAATTAGATACCACTCCTTGTGGTGGAATGTAATGGAACACTTAGGAACAGGTCTATACAATCCAGTTAAGTAGGAAGATCTTGCTGAATTTCCCTTTGTTCTGCCCACAGTGGCTGAGCAATGAACACACAATACATACTCTGCTTTGCATCCCCAAACTTTTTTTTCCCCAGTATTGGCAAAGATCTTCTTATTGTTAAAAAGCCTGACTTCTTAGAAAAATATGTGGATCAAATCATTAAAAAATTTTGTTAAGCAAAAAGCAACCTTTAATTAGCCCTCTCTAAAAAATTATAATGGTGTCAGAAGGTCCTCTAAGGACTGACAGAGTCTGTGGACCTTCTTAATAGTGAGTTTTACTTCATTTTCATGAACTCTGATGGTATTTTCTTCTGTTTTGGCCCCAGGAAGGCAGATGCAGATAAAATCTTCTGGTCAATCAGTATCATGCTCAGTGTCCTGGGTCCTAAGAACACATGGAGTTAATCAGTGTGATTCTGAGTTGTCAGAAGTCCACTTCATTTCACTGCAATATGCAGGGAAGTCCCCTAGCTAGGCAAGTGATGAATTCCTTGACTGGTGGGGAGAGAAAAGCCATCCATACCATAAATGCCAGTCATGCACCAAGAGGGAAACAAGAGGATAGAATTGTTGTGTCAGCAGAGTGGGCAAAAACATTGATGGGACAGAATCCAGGAGGTGATTGGGAAGACTGCCAAGTCAATACACCCAGGCAAGAGCAAGCATGATCAGGAAGTGGAATGTAGAATCATAAGAAAGGTGAAGTTGACAACAATGGATGCGAACTCCAAGCTGGAGGTCTAGAAGCAGCCTGGTATGACTAAATCCTTAAAGGGACAACATCAGAACATGGACCTGATACCTTACGTACAAGCACTATAGAAAACAGGTTTCCAGGCCTGGAAGTACTAATAATATATTTGTAGAGGTGATCCAAACGTCAAGGACCCAAAATAACAGAGATACAGGAAATCCAGGGGTTGCTGTGAAGATATGCATGATTGAGAACTCAGGGGTCAATACAGGGCTTAAATATAGGAGTTGTATGGGATGGGATTTCTCTAGTAATATTTTGTTTTTAATTTTAAGCATTTGCAATTGCCAAGTCTAACAGAAGGAATTCTGGGTATTTTAGGAGAGGTGGCAGGCTGATGAGTTTTTAATATTGGTTTTAAATGAAAAATACAATGAAAGAGACCATTCCCCTAAGAAGATGTCCATCTATTGGGAGTGGTTAAATTAATTATGGCACAGGAATATAATGGAATGTGACTGCACCATAAAAAAATGAGGAATATGAAGAGTTCAGGACATCAAGAGAAAGAATTATATGAACCAAATGCAGAGAAAACAATATAAGCAATGGCAGCGGTGTAAATTCAATTTAATATAATCATAATTTCAACAAAGGTAGGGTCCAGAAAAAAGATGAGAAAATGTGCTTCCCTTCTTTTCAAATATAGAAGACTGTGGGTTCGAAACACTGCACTCTCAGAGTCAGTTAATGTGTTGGCTAGTTTTGCTAAACTGTATTTTTTAAAAATCTTTTTATTTTTTGTTACAAAGGACGGCTTGTTCAGTAGGAAAGAGAGGAAGGATCGGTTTGGAGATGAATATTAAGTATCAATTTTTTAAAAGTTAGTAAAAAAAAAGAATGTTTCTTTGGATTGGTGTGGAAAAAGGAGAGATGAATATATATTGCAATCAGAAGACATCATTTTAATTTCAAACTAAAAGAAAACTAAGATTTTCTACAAGTAAAAATACATAGGTTTCTTAGTAATAACATTTACTTGGATGATGTAATCATTCATATTAGTGGTAGCATAGGATTGAAATGTGTCTGGTTTCTATCCTCAATTCTTCTCCCCCAAACATGTAGACAGTTGAACATTATCCTCGTTTCTTATTCAAAATGTCGTATATTATCACTGAGACCTAGCTCGATCTCCTTATCTGATTCCATTCTTGCCCAGGTCTTTCTGCATATGCTCTATAAAGGATTTACCTGACAAGATGGAAGCATTACTGTGATTCTCTTAATATTTTGTGCATACTCGTACAACACTGGGACTGACTGTCGTATGTTGGTATGACAGAAAAAGAATTGATCATTGTATGTATTTGTTTACATGCTGTTACCTCATTAGATTGTAAGCTCCTTGAGGGAAGTGACTGTTTTTTCCTCATTTTTTGTATCCCCAGAACTTACCACAGTGTCTGGCACATGGTAAGTGCTTAATGAATGAATATTTATTTATCGATTGATCTGAGAGTCAGGGAGATATTAATTCAGGTCCTATGCCAGTGGGTGACACCAGACAAGTCACTTAACCTCTGAGTGCTCTTGTTCAATACAATTATAAGTCACAGAGCAGTTGTTCTGTATGTGGAGAGGACATTCCTCATCTGTGCTCCCTTATAATGATGACATCACAGATCTAGTCAAACAAGTCTTCTAACCTGGTGGGTACAAGGAGAGGCCTTCCTATGCTCCCATATACCATAACAGAGCAGTAGGTAGAGAAGGCACACTGCTAATTTTTAAAAAAGAGATGCTTTATGTTGCCAAATTGAGTCAGGTAGACTGTGGTTTGGCTTATATTTGTGTCTTTCCTTCTCAGATCATTTGCCTTTCCTGTCTTATGTATCGAATCCTCTACCCAACTCCCTGCTTCTGTCTCAGTTCCTTGGATTTTGGTGCTTTGAAGAAACCTTCATTCTGACCTTTACTGGCTTTTTGTTTACGCTTGCTTGAATTCTATTCAGATATAGCCCCTCAAATATCTCTGACCATCAGGTATCCTTATCCTCCCCATCACAGGAGGTAAGACAGTATTTATTAATTTCCTAACAATACTTCAAATGACATTGGTAGGTTATTGCCATGGACCAAGCTCTCCATCAGGGGGCTCCAGAGGCTAAAGAACTATTAGCAAGAGTTGAACGATTTCTCAATGGACCTGGGTCAGTGTAAGGCATATTTGCCATTTTGTAGGAAGAAAACTGGAAAGACAACAAGTTGAAGTCATCTGTTCAGAGAAAGCAACAAGTGCAGTCTCCAAGGGGTCAATGGAGGGGACAGTCCAAAGACATTCAAGTATTCCTGGATCAATGTAAGTTGTTTGGATACCTCCACTAGTGCTTTCAATGATTTTGGGCTAGGATGGCCTTTGTTGTATTTCGACTAGTGAACAGGTTGTCTATAACACCTCCCTTTACTTCAGAGAATATAATTGTCTCTTATACAATATGGAGGGATTTCTTAAGGAGGCCAAGAAGACTCTTAACATTGTCTGCCATTCCCCCTAGAAATAATATTGTTAAACTGAATATATACTAACTACAGCAGGAAAAAAACCAATCAAATATGTCAGTTCTTCGTGGAAATTCATAGAACTTGGCATGATATATCCATATCTTTGCTAATTTGTTATGGGCAGACTTGCCCATACCCATCCATGATGGATTAGTCTAGAAATACATGGCTTCTGACCTTTTCTTATTTATCTGTTGAAGTGTGTGTAACTAATACTACCTCTAGTCTTGGCCAAGGTTGCGATCCATCCCCCAGCACATTTCTAGTTCATTTACTAGGAAGACATTACATTTTGGAATGAGAGGGGGGAGATAATTTACTTCAGGTGGGTGCCACTTCAAGATGAAAATGAAATTTTCAGAAAAGAAACCAACCATAGAGAGGAGTATTGACACAGTGGGAAAAAGATTAAGTGGCAGGTGTCTCCCTTCCCAAACTATCTACCCATGCCTCTGAGTACTACAATTCCTGCTGACAGTAAATTTTATGATCTCTGTAGATTTTACAGATTAGATTTTAGAGCTAATTCATGCATTAGGTAAAAGATTCATAAATGTGTGTCCATGAAGCTGATTTTTTTCATCCATTTTGTAATCATATGTATTTTAATACATCATGCTGAGAAGGGGTCCATAGACTTCACCAGAATGCCAAAGGGACCCACTATACAAAAAACCATTCAATAAGAGGCAGTGTATAAAGAACTGGTCTTGGAGTCAGGAAGACCTGATATTAAGTTCTGTTTTGGACATGTATTAGCTTTGTCACTACAAGTATGGCAATTAACACTTCAGTGCCCCAGGTAACTGTCCAGCTTCATCCACCAGCCTGTGAGTAAGAACAAAAATATTGAGTGAATGGTGGGAATTATCCAAGATTGGATTTGGAAGGACAAGATCTTCTATGGTTATCCTTATCAAAAGGGTATGGAATTCAAGAGAACAAGAAAGTGTAAAACTGAACTGGTTTACCAAAGTATCAAAATGGGGAAAAGAAGAAAGTGTAGTCACTGCCTGCGAAAGAACTAAGGGGTCAAAGGATTAGAAGTCTCAGGGAGCACAAAGAATAGGGTTTGCCAAGGCAGATGTTGATTAACAATAGCTTATGATTAGATCAAGGAATTTCAGAATTTGTAAACACAGATACAAAAGATGTAAAGGTGATGGTAAGTTTAAGGCTATGAGTTCCCCTGCATGGGTTTCCATGGTGGGTTGTATGGGAAATGAGTAAATTGAGGAATTGATAGGTTAGGATATTTGATGGAATATCAATATGTATGTTAAAGTCCTCCCTCCCAACCCCAAAGTTTTGCCCTGATCAGATCTGGATTGGGTAATAAATATGCATCGAATGAACCCTGAAGGAGGTTCGTTCTGATTGATGATGATCTAAGAATCTAAATTATAGATGAGTTGATAACTTGCTTTGATGGAAGCAGCTTTCACACAAGAAGAGCCCTACATAGATATGGCCCCCTTTTCTCAGCCCTCCCGCAAATATCTTGTCCCAGACAAAGCAATTACCCCAGAAATTCTATTCCATCTTGTTCTTAGTTGTCTAAGAGCAGGGCATGACATACTTGCTAAAAGCAATAGAAGGAGAAATAACATTGGAAACCAGCCATTATTACAAAATTTTTATTAATGCTGGTGGAGATTTTGAGAATTCTAAAATTTGAGATGAAAGTGATAGTTTTAGGTTATTTGTGATTTTCAACGGTCCATAATATCTCCATTTTCCTTTATACCAAAATATGTGTATTGCTCCATTGACTAGTCCTAATTTTATTCCTGTTCCCTCTGATTCTCTATTCAAGATTTTAAATGCTTCCCAAGAGCACATAGCCTTTTGGCATTGATATCTCTAGAACATAAGACCCATTGTTTCTTGATAGTTTATACCATCTTCTTATCCTTATAAAGGACAAAATCTGGTTACAGAGTAACTGACTAATGGACTGAGGTTGAGAGTGTGATCAATTTTCCTTTATATTTCTATGTGGTCAAAGAAAAACTGTCTAGATGTTAATTTACACTTTATTCATTACCTATTACCTATACGTCATCATGCAATTTTAAGAGCTTCTTTTCTTTATTTCTAAAAAGATAAGTCATTAAAAAAGAATTGCCCATTGAACTGTTTTGTTTTGTTTCAGTTTAAAAAGCAAATATAATAGCTAACATTTATATAACAATTCACAAAGTTATTTGAATAGATTATCTCATTTGTTCCTCAAAACAATCCTGTGATGTAGTTAATAATATTAGACTTTCTTTACCATAATCCCTCTTGCTGTGAGAATAACAGCAAAAGGTTTGGTTTGAGAGTTAGTTTCTCTCTCTCTCTCTCTCTCTCTCTCTCTCTCTCTCTCTCCTTCCTTCCCTCCCTCCCTCCCAGAATATATGTATTATGATACAAGTATATGCATGTGTTTGTATATAGGTATATGTATGTATACATGCACACACATGTTTTTATAGACACAAACATACACAAATACCCACACCCACAATGAATAGAGTGCTCGGCTTGGAGCTAGGAAAATTTCTCTTCCTGATTTCAAATCTGGCCTCAGACGCTTACTAGATGTATGACTCTGGATAAGTCACTTAACCCTTTTTGCCCCAATTTTCTCATCTTCAAAATAAGCTGGAGAGTAACATGGCAAACCTCTCCAGTATCTTTGCCAAGAAAATCCCAAATGGAGTCAAAAAGAGGTAGACATGACTGAAAACAATGCATGCACACACATACACATGTGTTTATATACACATACACACATGTATATATAAACATATATGTATACATATATGTACATACATATACCATAATATATATCCTCACCCCTACTTAACACAGTGCCTGAATTCGACCTATGTATCACAGGTATATGCTCACTTATGTTATAAATACAAAGCAATATTGCACAGTGAAAAGATCATTGGAGGTAATCAGTATTTAAATCCAAGTTCTGCCACTTAAATACATATTTGACCTTGCACAATCCACCTAACCACTCTCACTCAATTTTCTTGGGCAAATGGCCATAGTACAAAGATGAAGATTTGGGAAAGTTACTAGATGGTTACCATAAATTAAGGTGAAGTCTCTCATTGAGGAGACCCAACACTTTACCAGAAAGTTCTCTCAATAATAACAAAAAGAGAAGCCATACCCCTCTACATTGTCACCTACTGCCTGAGAGATGGGGGGAGGGAGCCAACAAAAAAGCAAAAGCTCAAGACCCAGAAGAATGAGTAGATCTGGAGAAGCTTCTGTCAAGAGCAGGGTCTCTGCTCTTCCTGAAAGAGCATCTCAGCTTAGGGCTTTAGTTGAGTCTGAAGCAAAAAGCTGTGGGTATTACAGCTGCTAGTTAGGAACATGTCAAGGTGAACAGAGGAACATCTTGGCTGAGTTGCAGAGAAGCCTGGCTTAGTGGTGATATAGCCTAGCTGACTAAATCCAGTGGATCAATCCGTCCAGTTGAAACATTCTGCCTTTTGAGAAGCTAGCGCAGTGTCTTCATGGAGACACATAACTTGGCATTTTAGCTTTCTATCATTTGTGACCTTTAATTTCCTACAGCAAATATGGCTGACACATCAGTTTCTTCTGATCTTTATTATGCCAAAAGGAATCTTTTGAATCCCAACTCAGACTGTATTTTTTAAAAACGGAATATTATGAAACCACTTAAAACACCTTAAGGCAAAACAGTCAACTTAGTTTCTGCCTCTTCTTCAAGCTGCACAAATTGCATTTTTTAAAAGGGAAATGAAAATGTCACTTTGGGTGCTATCATTCTCTAGATATTTTTTAACTATCACCTGAAAAGAGCCTGGGACACTGCTACCAGCAGTTGAGGAAGTAAAGAAAGAGACAGACAGCAGCCAAAGATGAGGGCCTTCAGGAATTATTTGGATGGGATTTGGAAAGAGATTTAAAGACCCCAACCAGAAGCACAGGCACACTCAAAGGAATGTGAATGTGAAATTTGCCTTCCTAAGAGAAAGAAATAGGATGGTTCTGGACCAGGGAGCAGTAAGGCTGCAGGAGCTGAATTGCAGAGATGGCAGGAAACATTTCCTGTAATTAATTTGGGTTATAGGATATTCTGAGGCTCTTTTGAAGATCCTAGGATCCTTAATTCAGACATAGGGATCCAAATGTTTAGGTCTTTCTACTTCTACTGGGTCTGCTCCTACCCTATTTATAGGAAGTAAAGACAGAGGAGACATATATGGCCCTGGATCCACACATGTCTTAGGAATTCCATCTATAATTGGAATTCACACCTTCATGAAGGGGCACAGATTGGACTACAGAAATCTAGGTCAAAGGCCAGAGGGGAGGGCTAGGGAATTGGTACAGAAATTGTCTTTTCTCATCTGTGGGAGATTCAAATGATACTATAAAGATTTATTTCCTCTTACCTCTTTCAGCCTTACAACTTAGGAAGAAGGAGAGAGAGGTGATTTAATGGGTACAGGAAGGTACCCCCACCTTTGTCTATCCCCCAAATTTCTCTCTGTAATATAAGAGTAAGTGATGTGTGTATGTGTGTGCATGTCTCTCTCACGCACAGAATACACACATACACATACATATTGCCAAACTCTTTCAAATTTTTTTCCTCCCTTGCTTCTGACTTTTTACCACACCCTATAAAGAAGAAAAGGTTATACTGACGCTTAGAGATTTCTAATGTAACAGTGCTAACTGACTAAGAAGGCATGTTCTTTGCAGAGAGAATAAGTACACATAGACTCTTCCTTTTTCTTTGGATTCCCACTAACACAGTGCCTTCCTTACACACAGCAGATGCTTAATAAACATGATCTCCAAGGATGTCTTCAAAAGTGTATCTCTTCCTAGGAAGTCAGTGGGGCTGGCATTTTAGCAGGATGAGGAGAGAAGCCTATCTCTGTCACCCTTGTTAGGGGAAGTTGAATAATCCATTCTCAAGATTTATACTTGAGAAAGGAAGCAGCTGTTGGATCCCAGAACTCCAAAGAGAAGAAATGGTCCATCTGGGTGAAGAAAGGCTGGGATTTAGGTAGATGTCCTCTTCTAGGTCACCTTAAAGAGACATCACAGATGGAGGACAGTAGCAAAGGACCTCTATTTCACTGAAAAAGATTTCTGGTTTCTGAATACAAGCTAGATTTGTTATTATTGAAATCTAAAAGAAAACTTTTCTTTGTATTCCATTATTAAATGGTTAGCCCTGACTTTTAAAGAAGAAATAAACTTCCTCCTTCTCGCTTCACAGTCGTTGCAAAATGAAAGTAATTTTTAAAATATCATTGAAAAAATGTTCCCATAAATCAGAATAGAGAACATTTTGTTGAATGTTTAGCACTGTTGTCCTGTACCATGTCCAAGTTCCATAATACCAAGCTCGTCTCATTTTGCTTTTTATTGTGATGAAGCATACTGCTTTTGATAAAGTATTTCAGATTCCATCAATTATTTAGGAAAACAAATTGTTGCTAACACAGGGCAGATGGTTGGGCTCTTACCAAAGAGTAGCAGATAGGATAAAGTACAACTATGTAAAAAAGCAAAAAGGATTTGTTAGGGGGTTGAGTCACAGCATTCACAGAAACCATCCAGATGTTTCCTTTCTCCAGGAAAAACACATGTACTCATGTCAATAGAACTGACAACAGCTGCTAAGCTGTTCACAATCTAGTAGGTAAAGGCAAAGCTTCAGCAAGTGTCTTATTCTTTAATTTCATTCCACTAAAATACAAATATGTTCATCTTTCTAACTTGCATTTTCCTTTGTAATCCCCACCTTGATTTCAATAATTTAAAAGTGTAAAATATGAAATTTGGGGACAGCCAGGTGGCCCAGTGAATGGAGCACCAGTCCTGGAATCAGGAGGACCTGAGTTCAAGTCCAGCCTCAGACACTTAAAACACACTAGTTGTGTGACCTTGGGCAAGTCACTTAACCCCAATTGTCCTGCCTTCCCCCCACCAACAAGACTAAAAAAAAATAAAAGTTGGAGTGGACCTTAGAAATCCTCTCCTTCAACCTTTCCTTTTCACCAGTGAGATATCCAAGGCCCAGAGACATTAAAGGATCTGCTAGGGTCACACAACAAGTCAGCCTGCAAAGGCAGAACTAGACACCTCTTGGATTTCATTCTAGTACTCTTTCCCTCACATCTGATTTTCAGTAAAAGGTCATCCTCATTTCTCAGAAGCCCCTTAATAAAATAGAAATGCTGTTAACTGCTTAACAAGGCATTTTCTCTTCTGAATGAGTAAAAAAAAAAATAGAGCAAAGTAGCAAATAAAAATTATTGCAAAAGCCCAAAGTACAAATTCCTACCACCCCTCCTGGAGAAAGGAATTAGAAAGCATTTCATTTCAAGCTTTATGGTTTCCTGTGCTGTGCTAACTTTGTTATTTGCCAGACATAAAGCATATACCCTAGAATCAAATATTTTTTCTCATGATTCTGAGACATCATAAATTAAAGGAGTAAATTTCTCCTCTCTATTAGATTACTGGTGGTGCTACCATTTTCCAAGACAGAATAAAATGCCACATGAAAAAATGCTAAATCAGCAAAGGTGTTTATAAAGCCAGAGTATTATTAATGCTGGAAGAGAAATGTGCTACATCAGCCTGGAAAATTCATGCCAAAAAACCTTGGGGCCTGAAAAGATGCATACTACCACCCTCATGCTTTGCACCTTCCATGCTCCACTCTCACCTCTCTCTCTATTGCTCTCCTTAGCAAGAAGCTAAGACAATACAAATGATGGTGCCCAGAAAAAAAATGTGCTTAGTCTGTCCCTGCTTGCCCAGCAAATTCAACCCAAAGACAAAAAGGTAGCTACTTTATTCACATACTTTTCAGTCCCACCTTCTGATGTGGTTCTGAGAAGCCACATTCCCTTTAATACATGCTAGTATTGTTCAAAATTAACCAAATCTTTTGCAGAGCCCAAGAATCCCTTTATAGCCAACTCATATCTTCCAAAATATGATCTGGAAGGTATAGGTAACATGTTTAACTTAATGCATGAGAACTGGCTTACCCTTAAGAAGGGCACCGGTTTGCTTTTTCCTCCTCCAGTTCATTTTACAGATGAGAAATTGAGGCCAAGAGGTTAAATGATTTGCCCGCAGCTAGTAATTATCTGAGGCCAGATTTGAACTCACGGAGATGAATCTTCCTTACTTCAAGCCCAGTGCTCTACTCACTGTATTACCTAGCTGCCCACCCTGACACATAATAGGCACTTAATGAATGTTTATTGATTGAGTGATTTGAACTCAGTTCTTCCTGTCTCTAAACCTTGTACTCTATCCACTGAACCACCTAAACTTAATATGTTTCTTCTTGAATAACAAAGCTTAATGTCACTGAAGCCCATAATCCACTAAGATAAAGTTCTCTGTAGAATTTCTGTTACTGTTTTCTGTGCCTATCAAATAGGGAAAACATTGGGTGATCTATCTAGATTTTTTTTAAAGGAAATTATATCAAAACACTAGCTGTTCCAGATGTAGCCTCTGTGGAAGCAGGTTTGTGTGTGTGTGTGTGTGTCTGTGTGTGTGTGTGTGTGTGTGAGAGAGAGAGAGAGAGAGAGAGAGAGAGAGAGAGACAGAGAGAGAGAGAGTGTGAGAGAGAGAGAGAGAGAGAGAGAGAGAGAGAGGGAATCATTATTTACCTGACCTCTTTTTAACACTCTCAGATGACTGAGGGGAGGTTAAGATTGGAATTGGTTACAGAATTTAAAATGACACGTTTGAATCTCTTCCAAGTGAAAGGTAATTACTTCCACAACTTTCTGGTTCTTACTTCAGACCTTGGTAAATATATGATCTCATTTCACATTGACTTTGCAGTTTAAATTCTTCACTAAGAAACTAGGTAGTGGGGGGGCAGAAGAAGGGACATGCAGAATGAGTCATATTCAAAAGAAATTTCTAAAAGGGGGTATCTGAACAATGCTGCTCTGCTATATATTATATAGCTTCCTTTAATTATTGTAGGTTTTAAGTAAATTTTTAAACTGAAAAATTCTAGTGAAAAGACAGAAATAATGACAGAATTTGGAATTGAAATTTATGAAACTTGCTGTTTAAAAAATGAAGGTATGTCATTATTTCATCTTGTGGTGGTGGGGGCTGGATTGGGCTTCAGCACTTTTGGAAGAGTGAAGATGGCTGTTTTACTATTAATCATCAGTATTGCTCAGGTACCAAATGCTAGCTTATGCATTGCTTTAGCATGACGAACACTCTATGGTTCAGTACATGAAAGAGTCAATAGCATTTACCTACACCAGGAGCTTGAGACTGTGGAGAAGACTTGTGGTTCACTGTTGCCCAACTTCTATTAAGGTGTTTTACTATCATAAAGTTCTTGTAGATGATTGCATCTGCTTCTCATTCCCTATTAGTTACCAGGTCTTGCCTTCTAAATATCAGCATTGACTTCTCACTTTCTCTTTCCCCATTCCTCAGTTCCAATTAATTATCATACCCCATGAAGAATCAGACACAGACACAATTGATCTGCTGAACAACAACAACTTTCTAGAGAATAAGACAAAGCCATTCTGTGGGTCCATCTCTATTCAATCAACAAATATTCATTATTTCACTACTATGTGCTTGGTGCCAAGTATACAAAGACAGAAATGATAGTCTTTGTATTTAAGGGACTATTTACTTCAAATGACAGTTCTCCAGTGAAACTCATTCAATGAGACATATCTGAGAGTGTTCTCCTTTTCCCAAGACACCCTCACAATACAGAAGTTCCTAACCTTTGAAATGGACAAGAGAGTCATCATGGGAACCTTTGGGGACAGCCACATACTTGGACTTTGTGTTTTTGCGAGCAACTCAAACTCTCAGTGACAATTTATCTGCAGTTGTCACCATCCTTTGGTCTTGACTCCCAGCCTTGTTTCCTTGCCAATACTATAATATGCTGTCCTGTGTTGGTGGTCTCAAGCCCCTTCACTCAGCTTGTGCTGATTCTCACACATGGTGAGAGATGTTCATGGAGATGTCGAGTTCATTTTGCTACTTCTTCACATTTTGCACCTAGAATTCAATGCCATATGTAGAAAGCCATGTTCCCTCATGGACACCAAAGCACATGGCTTTTGATAACAAGCAGCGTGAGTGGAGATGGGAGTGTGGGAGCTTATGTATAGGATCAGAATTCTGAGCTCTTTTGGCCCCACCAAACTTTTTTGTCAGATTTCTGAGTGTGTCACTGGATATGGCACTCTATAGAACACCTTGAAGAAGTCCCCAGTTAAAGATTTTTGTGGGGGATAAATTCAAAAAAATCATTCATGCATATGAAGGGTAGAGAGAGAAATGGAAGGTAAACATTTTTTAGAGCTGAATGAGAGACAAATGAAATTTCCCATAAGATCTAAGACACTAAGCCTGGAAAGCTTTCTGACTTGCAGATTTTATGTGAATTAATTTCATGTTTATATATTTTTTTCCTAATGTACTTTATAGCTGCCAGAAACTTAGAGACAAGGACAAGTCTATATTTCTATATTCTCTATCTCATTTAAAATAGATTGTGGAATCCATGGGGGTAACATATTTAGATACACTTTACTTCTCTTAACTTTGTACTTTTCACTGTGTCTATAGGATGTTTAATATGGTAACTGAATTAAAAACCCTTATAATTAGAATAACATGTTTGGTTTTTTGCATCCACTAAAATCCTCCTGCAATGAGATATTTGTGACATGGAGATGATTTTGAGTCATGTTGAAATCTGATGTTATTCAGTGGTTTCAGTCATGTTCAACTCTTTATGACCCCATTTGGGGTTTTCTTGGCAAAGACAATGGAGTGGTTTTCCATTTCCCTCTTCTGGTCATTTTACAGATGAGGAAACTGAGGCAAACAGGGTTACATGATTTGCCCAGGATCACACAGCTAGGAAGACTCATCTTCCTGACTCCAGGCCCACATTCTACAGACTGAGCCATCTAATGCCTTACCATCTTGAAATCTAAGGGAATTAAATGCAATATCTGTCACATCCTACCAAAGTGGGAACGTTTTGAGTAAAGGTCCAGGGACCACCTATAAGTCCATCATCCAAGGGCAGGTGGACCATTGTTTGGAGAACTTCATTACCAAGTCACCTTCACTGATATGACTTCTTTGACTAGAAAACTTTTGGGAGACTGTTTATCTAATTGTTCAGTGGTTGCAATCAGCCATCAGTGGAGGAAGGTTGCCACAAATGAAATCTGTGGATCCTTGATGTATTGGAATAAAGTTTTTGTCCCAGAAAAATCACAGTATTTAAAATTGGTAATAGGGAAAGGCAGAGCTGAAAAGAGCATTAGCCGAGACAGAGAAGGCCTGAGTTACAGGCTAGGTCTTTCCAGTACATAGCCAGGTAACCCTGGACATATTATTCAACCTCTCTGGACCCTGAACTCCTCATATGGATAGGAATTGAACCTGTGATTTTATTGGTTTAAGAAATTCTGTGGCAAAGAAACTTGCTCCTCTCTATGCAGGTCAGCATTTTCTCTATAGCTTATATATCATAGGGAATTTCCTGGAGTACTGAGAAATTAAGTGACTGATCCAGGGTCACGCAGATGGCATGAAAGATAGGACTCAAACTCAGGTATTCTTGGTTCTGAAGAGGTCACTTTTCTACGTGTTACTCCATGATTCCTCTCTTGGATTCCTCATATCTAATGGCAGCTGACATCTATATTATGTTCTGAGTTTCACAGAGCTTTGTGAACAAACTGAGATTCTTAGGGATAAAGTATCTTGCCTAGGGTAATACATCTAGTGAGTATTTGAGACAGGATTTGAGTTCATGTCTCCCTGACTTCAAGTCAAAGACCCTGCTCCCCGTGCCATGCTCCTTCCATATACAAATAGGACCTCAGTTAGATTATCCTTCAGTTTTCTTTGAGTTTAAAAGATTCTTTGATTTGCTCATATAATTATCTATCCTCCGTTTTTTTGAAGAAAATGCTGTTTATCTTGTACCTTGTGTTTTTTTGCTATTCCCCATCTTTGGGAAGAAAATCTTTGCCATTCATTTTTCACTTGCTCTTGGTCATGCCATTGACTGATCTTGAAAACCTCTTCTCAAGGAAAGGTATAGTATAGAAATCAAGACTATTCTTGTATGTTTTAAATAGGTTCTCCCAATAGGAATGGCATGTAGAACCCTGGCTCTTCACAGTTTAGCAAAAGTTTGTACGCAACTTGAATCATGTGGATTACATAAATTATCAGATGCTATTAAGATCCTACAATACTGGTGGTTCTTTTCAGTGATATTTTTTACCTCTTTAACCCTATTATCACTGTAATGTCATTATGAATGTTGCCCCACTTCATAATTTAAAATGACTTGAACCGATGATCAAGCCCAGAAACGTAATCCCCAATTCCCAACTCCAAATCTCATTAGCTCATATTCAGGCAGCATTTCTCCTGTTCACTGAGTCCCAAAATGCCTCTATACAAATGCCGGAGGAAAATATATTTTATCAGTAAACCTTCACATCAGTAAACCTTCATATTAGCATTTCCTAGCATTTATGTTTCTAAACTGAGAGACAACAATGAATTAGCAAATTTTTTAGATGCAAATTATAGATAAATTATAGCAGATGTAGATAGAAAATGCTTATAGGGAAATGGCCCCCAGCTTTCCACCAACCAATCTCAATCTCCATGTAAAGACCTTTTTGTACCTTTGCTTTGACTGAATAAGTTCCAAACTCAGCATGATATCTGAAAAATACCAGCTTCCATTTAGAAATTCTATTCGCTAACTCATTAAAGAAAAAATCTCCTCACCCCACTCCCACATTTGATTTCTAAACCCTTGATGGATTTCTTGGGGTTTGCAGGATAGACTTCTTGGTTAAGGGCCATGCCTTAAACCTAAATCACTCTGGCTCTCATTGAATGGCCAACATTGGCTCAGAGCACACGTACAATTTTTTTCTGTATTGGCCAGAAAACCTGAGGGTCTTTCCCTCCAACATTTTTAAGTAGGTAAGAGTTGTCATTTTTTGCTTCATTTCTAACCTAGCCTTAAGCACTGAAAGGGTGTTGCCTCAGTCAGGACCTTAACTTAAAAAGACCAAGGTCTCCCATTTTATCTGGTGCCATGTCTAGTTGTCCTGATCTATATTTTGCCACTGGACCCAGATGGCTTGGAGGGAGAAAGTGAGGCTGGTGACTTTGCACAACCTGCCTCACTTAAATCCAATTCACTTTCAGGTCATGCTTGAAGTCATGTTCCCTTTTGAGAATGAGAATGACAGCTGCAGTAAAATCCTTAAGATCATATCAAACTCAATAATGATCAAGAAATCTAACAGGAAACCATGGTGACTTATTCCATTTCAGAACTGCACAAATAGATAAAAATAAAAAAGGAGGTGCATCCTCTCTTGCAGAGGGAACATCAATGTGATGAAACACTGGACATGTGTAGGCTGCAAACAGGAATAGGGAGGGGAATGGTTAAAAGGGAGGACCATACCTCAGAGGGAAAAGTCACAAAACCAATTTCCTGATATTGAAAATAAGGCTAAAAGAAGGGAAATAAAAGAAATGCCTTATGTTGCCTCTCAGGCAATTAGAAAGTGACTGAACAAACTGTGGTATCTAAATGCAATGGAATGTTATTGTACTGTTAGAAATTATGAAAAGATGATTTCAGAGAATCTTAGGTAGCATAAAATGATGAAGAGGAAAATGAACAGAACCAGGAGAACAATTTATACAAGGACACCATTACAAACAAAATCATCTCTGATAGACTTCGGAATTCTGATCAAAGCAATAATCTACTGTGTCTCCGGAGGACCTATGGTAAAGCATTACCCTGCTCTTGAGAGACAAACGCAAGGTGTAGAAACACAAATTTTCATTGTGGGTTCATTTCCTTCACTATGTTTATTTGTTTCAAGGAGTTCTGGTTGTTTTCTTTCTTCCTCTAGAGTTTTAATTGGGAGAGGGAGGTGAGCAATAGTGATGACCCCCAAAAAGAGAGTTGTTGTTAAAAGTTGTTCTTTTAAATGCCCAGAAGAAAACAAAAGGCGGTTTAGAAGGAAGTATTAACAAGCAGGGCAGTTTGAAAATAACCTGTAGAATTCATCATATCCTTTTAAAAAACTGTCATGTGACATGGAGATTCATGATTTCATAGAGAATGCTTTTTTGATGTCCTCTGTGTATCAAAACGCTCTTTTCTGGTGTTTAAGTTGAGAATATATTAAAAAAAAAAAAAACAAACTTCCTGAATGATGTTGAGTAGGTTAGAACTTCCAGTTTTCCTTTGACCCCTAAGGCAAGGCCCTTTCTCTCTTTTCAAGCCAGATGCTTGTTGAAGCCCATGGAAGGGCTATTAATGGCCCATTCTCCAAAAGACAATAGACTACATGTCTGACCTTGAAGAGCTTTAGATCATGTTCAGTAACACTCAATTAAATGTTAGAAAATAGGATTTGCTCTATTTCTCTCTTCCTTCTCCCCTTTCTCTGTCTCTGTCTCTCTCCATCTCTGTCTCTCCTCTCTCTGTCTTTTTCTGTCTCTATTTCTCTGTCTGACTCTGTCTCTTTCTGTCTCTCTGTCTCTCCATCTCTTTGTCTCCCTCTGTCTCTGTCTTGTTGTCTCTGTCTCTTTCTGTCTATCTCTCTGTCTCTGTCTTGCTGTCTCTCTGTTTCTCTCTGTCTCTGTCTGTCTCTTTGTCTCTGTCTTTGTCTCTTAGTCTCTGTCTCTCTGTCTCTGTCTCTCTGTCTCTCTCTCTCTGTCTCTGTCTCTCTCTGTCTATCTCTCTGTCTGTCTGTGTCTATCTCTCTGTCTCTGTCTTGCTGTCTCTCTGTCTCTCTCTGTCTCTGTCTGTCTGTCTCTTTGTCTCTGTCTTTGTCTCTCTGTCTCTCTCTCTCTGTCTCTGTCTCTCTCTCTGTTTCTCTGTCTCTCTCTGTCTCTCTCTCTGTCTCTGCCTCTCTGTTTCTGTCTCTGTCTATGTCTCTCTGTCTCTCTCTGTCTCTCTGTTTCTGTCTCTGTCTCTGTCTCTCTGCCTCTCTGTCTCGCTGTCTCTCTCTGTCTCTCTGTCTCTCTGTCTCTCTCTCTCTGTCTCTGTCTCTGTCTCTGTCTCTGTCTCTCTCTCTCTCTCTCTCTCTCTCTCTCTCTCTCTCTCTCTCTCTCTCTCACTCTCTCTCTTTCCTTACAGTGCCAAATGCAGAATTGGGCTCTTAGCTACACAGTTTTCAAAAGCACTTCCTTTAAATTATTCAAGAATTGTTGCCATTGAGCTGAGATCAGGCACACGGTGTTTCAGGAGGGAAAGGAAATCTGGGAAAATGATGAGTAAGTGGATGGATGGAGCTCAGAGCTGAAAATTTTTTTCTAGACTGTTCCTCACAGGAAGCAAGCTCCATTTCTTCATTCTGCTAATGAACTTCATTACAGAGAGCTTTTCCTACTCCAGAAGACCAGGGCATGCTCTGGGCATAATGATCAAGAACTGGGCACACCGATTCAGTCATCAGTATAGATGGAGTATTTAAAATGCTACAAGGCATCAATTATTCACCCTCCTTCCACTGATGCATTTGAGGTTAGCCTGGTTTTAAATGCACAATTATCTAAGTTTTACAGATATTAGAACTGAATCCTAGAGTTAAAAGGGAGTGGAGTCAGGGTGGGGTGATAGGCTTTGTTCCAGGGTACTGAAAATTATGGGACAACTGACCACACTTAGCAAGAATAGTGATTTTAAATAGGGAGCTACCAGAATGCATGCTTTCTCCTGCTCCTCCCCACCCTCAACAATGCCTGTATCTTATGTCATCTCTGCTCCTGTTGTCCTTCTAGCCACAGAGCTCTGAGATGTTCCTGGGGCACCAGCTTCAGCAGAATGGTTACTTAAGTACCCAAGGTCTATGGCATTCAGAAGAAATCCCAGTGCAATGAGATAGACCATAATTGTGTATTTGAGATGATGTTTTTGGCCACCTCCCACCATCTTCTCAATTGAATTTGTCTTAAAAATTAATTTGCAGGAAAAGTTTATATACCTTGTCATATATGAATCTTTTGAGATGCCTGACCTTGAATGTGCACTCTCTATAAAACCTAGAAACACGGCCATCTATTATCTACTTCAGTATATATGTTAATAGGGAACTCATTAAAGAAACTTTGAGGTATTATCACCCCCCCATATACTTACACTCTAACATCCTGAAGCAGTCAGCCTCTTCTATTGCATTTGTTCCTTGGTCAGCTTCAGATTAGAAGGGGGGTGGCTATGCTCTAAAATGTGTCTAATGACCCTAAGCATGAAACAGTCAGGGAAGTAATTCGAAGAAAATATCAAAGGCTCTGCCAGACTAACTGCCAACGTTCCTTTGGATACTAAGAGGAGTTGACTTTTTTAAATCAAGAGGTAAATAGGATTTTAAACAACAACAAAAACGGTGATGAAGGCTGACTAGACAAAGAAGAACTCTCCTTAAATTAAATGTACAAATTCTTGACAGAATCCACATTCAGGGCTGCTTACACTTTTGTATGGGTGCATGAGAAAGCCTTATGCCTAACCCTTCTAGCTACAGAACTATTATTCGATCACTATTATCTGCAGAATGATTACTTCACCATCCAAGGTCCATGGCATTTGGAAGGAATCTCAGTGCAATGAGATACACCATAGTTGCATATTTTAATAAACATAGTCCTAATCCTGACTCAATCAGTCATTAACTATGTGACCCTGGGCAAGTCACTGTACTCTCAGTTCCCTCATCTATAAAGTGGAAGGAGTAGACCAGATAAAAGATCAGTAAAATACAATATTAGGGTCAATTGTAGCCTATCACCTGTTTTTGTATGGCCTGTGAGTCAAGAATATCCTGGATCCTTGTTTTCATGTACTCTCTCCTTCTTAGGAGAAACATATCTTGTTTAATCTTCACAACAATTGCCCTGTGAGGCATGTTTCATTATTATCATCCTTCTACAGATTAGGAAATAGAGACTGAGAAGTGAAGTTATTTTTGCAGGATCCCAAAGTTTGTTAAGTGTCTGAAGCAGGAAATTCTTGTGGCCTCTAGCAAAGTACCCTTTACAACAGTAGATGCTGAATAAATGTCTGTGTAATTTAATTATCTGTTTCTCTAAACAATAATTTAGATGAATTATTTTTTTTATGTCATCCAGCATGCTAGCTGCTATTAGAAAAGAGGCTATTTCTCTTCCAAAGCCTTTGTTATAGAATACATTTAACAAAACTACCTAACTTCCTTTCTGAGAACAGAATCTTCACAATAGTTACTATATAAAAAACGTACCTTAAAATTTATTCTCCTATTATTTTCATAGGGTGACTGTGTAAAATAAATTTCCACTAATAATTGTAGACCTTGTTTTAAGTGCTTGGAATATTTTGGGCTATTTCTGTTATTTCATCATTGTAAGGAACTCTGGGGAAGGGACAGCTCTCCGTCAATGTAGATGGGTAACTCAATTTGTACTTAGAGGTGAATTGACATTCCCAAGATCACCCCACTAGTATGTATCAGAGGCAGGATTTGAACTTACATATTCTTGCTTTCAAGGTCAGATCTCAAATCCACTATGCCATACTGCCTGTAATATGTCTAATAATTATTTGCTTCATTAAATTGCTTATACTATTTTTCATAGTTCCTCTTCCCAAAGTTTTAAGATAGTCTTTTTGTCAGCCTAAATCTACTTATCACTCAATCTCCCTGCCATGGTCCATCATATTAATGAAAAATGGCAAAACATTTTGTGGTTTGAACATTGGTAAAATATGTTCACCATGAAGAAAGCTTCATTGTCCTAGAATAGCATGTGATTCCTGTATCTCCAGTGACTCACCATGGTAGAAAAATAGCCCTGAATTGCTAAAGTCACATTTGTTGTTGTTGTTCAGTCATTCAGTCATGGCCACCATATTAATGGAACACAAATTCTTCTAAGACATTGAAAGTAAGATATTTTGTCATTAAATGATGAATGTGTACAATTATGGTGGTACTTTGAAATTAGTATAAATTAAACTACACATTATTTTTTTGAATTATCAATATAAGCTGTGATAAAGAGATATTTTAAAAATCCTGTTGATGTCAAACAGAGTTCTATGAAAAGTATTTACACCATCTTTTTTAGTGGTAACAAAGACCTGAAAGCTAAGGGAGTACCTATCAACTGGATAACAGCTGAAATGTTATGGGATGTGAAATACAATTTTATTATGTTGTAAGAAATGATGAAGTGAAGAATTTCAGAGAAGCCTGAGAAAACCTGTATGAACTAATGAAGTGAAGTAAGCAGAATGAGAAGAACAATTTTTACATAGAAATAATCTTAAAAGAAATAAACAGCTTTGAAAGAGTTAAAAGATAGTTCAGCAAGAAAAAAAGTTAATTAAAAAATAAAATGTTTAAAAAGATATCTTTTAAAGGAATGAGACCCTCTCAAACTCTTTAAGACTTCGATTCTACCTTCCTTTCTTTCAGATTGGTGAAGATGAAAAAAGAGAAAAACACCAAATGTTGGAAGGACTGTGGGAGGATAGGTACATTAGTTCCCTCTTGGTGAAGCTGCAAATTGGTTCATTCTGGAAAGCAATTTGGAACAATGCCCCAGCAGTCATTAAATTGTTCACGCCCTTTGACTAAGTGATTCCAAATACTAGTCATAAACTCTAAGAGCTTTAGGCAGAGGGGCAAAACCCGTATGTACAAAAATTCACATAGTATCATTTTTGATGTAGCAAAATGTTGGAAACAGAGAGTCCCTATCAATTCTAGAATAGTTAAAGAAACTGTGGTATGCTAATTTAATGAAAGATGTGACCACTGATAAATTCTGAGAAACTTAAACATATTTGGATGAAGTGATGTGGAACAGGGTGGGCAAAACCAGAACAATTTGCACAATGGCCACATTACATAATGACATAAAAGAAAGCAACTCCAAGAGGCTTCAGAACTCTGATCGATGCATTGACTAACCATAATCCCAAGAAGACTGATAATAAAGATAACGGTGAAAAGCTAGCTTTCCATGTTGTAGCAAAGATTGATGTATTGGGAGTGGAGAATAAGACATACTTTTTCAGATATAGCCAACTATTTGTTTTTTTGTTTTACTTAATTTGTTTTACTTAAAAATACCCATTAGTCATAAGGGAGGGCTTCTTTGGGGTGAGGTGAGTTGGTGGAAAATGAGAAAGAGGCAAAAAAGGGAAGAATAGAACAGCAATGATAAATATTTTTTAAAAAGTATACAAAGGAGAGCAGCAGGAAGTTCCAAATGGAGCCAGACAAGTGGGGTGATTTTGTTACTATCTTGTTAAATTTAATAGAGGGACAGGGAATTGAGCTTGTGATTTCACTGGTCTAGAAAACTCATGAGTGAGGAAATTTCCTCTGTTAGTGCTTGTTGATGCCTTCCCTGCAACTTAGAGCCTTAGATATTTGACTAGAACACTGAGGAATTAAGTGACTTGCTCAGACTCTGGTCAACAATTAATGAGAGAATGCATTTTAAATGAGGGGTTGAGTCTATTCTAATCAACTTTGATTATGTCCTTTACTTCTAAGTTATCCTCAGTCTTGGGTAATCTATACAAAGAATTACTCCCCACTCAAACTTGAGTAGAGCATGATGGCTTACCCACCTGGCTGGAGTGTAAGCAATATTGGTAAGAAAGTTTATCCAATCTCATTATCGGTAATGTCCTTCAAGAGACTGAACTTTTGAAATGAGGACTTGAGAAAAAAGTGGGAACTCTGGATCAAACCAAATCATTTGGTTTTTAATAATAAGTTTTCTCATTTTGTAAACAAACCAGGATGGTAATAGGGAACACACATCATGGAATTTGGTGGGAAGGAAGGGTAAGAATTAAATTGATAATAAGTGTTTGCTGCAGAAACACTTATAATCAAGAATTTCATCTGGCTGGAAGAGTTTAGTACTGAGATAAGTAACAGAGTGCTCAGTTTGACATCAATATACTGTTCTTCAGGGGTGTGTGTGTGTGTGTGTGTGTGTGTGTGTGTGTGTGTGTGTGTGCTGGCCCATGAGTGATTCATCCAGCCTTGCAGATTCCTCTGATTTCTGTTTAGTTGAGCAGTCCCACCTCTCTGCTCCCCCAGTGTTCTCCATGGCAACAGCCACAGCTAAGCTGTATAGGAAGGAAGTATTCTCTGTTGGATGTATTGTAGAAAAGAATGCTGCAAGGGATATGGTACTGGATTAGTTCTCTAATGTCATTGACAACTCTAAGATTCTATGATTCTTGAGAAATTCAAGATTATAAAGTTCCTGGAGGGCAAAGACTATGTCTTAACTCACACTGCCCAAGATACACAGGGTATAGTCTGTAGTAACAGAGAACCTCTCATTACATAAAGGACATAATTTTCTAAGAGCTACAAAAAATATGTGCCTTTCATCTATGTGAAATATTCATGTTAACCACACGGAGGTATAGTCTTCATTGTTTTCACCTAAGTGGAAAAAGGGAATTTCTGTACTTGGAACTATCTTAAAAGCTGTCAACATTCCCCCATTGAAAACTCTCTGGCTCACAAGGCATTAGATTATAGAACTGTTTTACCAAACTAGTAAAGGACCAGAAAGTTCACATCAAAACTTTTGGAAAATAATGAGCTGCCTCCCTCCCTTCCCCACCCCTACCTCAGCTCCAAACACAATACCCTTAGCAGTTGGCCAATTATCCCCTAGGATTCTGTATAATTACTCAGGCATCTGTGAAAATTAGTATTTCTTGGATCACACCTCAAATCCCTATTTTTTTTGGTGTTCTAAAATGACTCAAAGTGAGTTCATAGCAATTTGCCTTTTCTGGATTTCATAATCATGTTCCTTTGCTGGATACATTCATTCCACTCCCTTTAGGCTTTTGAGTTCTCTTTTGTGTGTTATTTTCTACCTTTAGAATGTAAGCTACTTAGGGGCAGGGAGTATCTTTTTACTTCTGTTTATATCCATAGAACTTAACTTTTTTGTTGTCATTCTCAGATATGTCAGTCATATCTGACTCTTTCTGATTCTTTTTGGAGTTTTCTTAGCAGATACTGGAGTGGTTTGCCATTTCCTTCTCCAGTTCATTTTAGAGAAGAGGAGACTAAGGCAAAAAGTGTGACATGACATGACATGCCCAGGATCACACTGCTAGTAAGTGTCTGAGGTCAGATTTGAATTCAGGAAGATGAGTCTTCTCAACTTCAGGCCCAGCACTCTATCCACTGATCCACCTAGCTGCCTACCTAGCACAATGGCTGGCAAATAGTAAGTGCACTTACCACGTATCCACTTATCTCCTCCCACTTCTATAACTTTGGAAATATGCCTCCAATTTGTATTACTACCTCCATCAGAATCTTTGAGGGGTCAGTACACCTTTTTTTTATAATTTTTCTCCATTTCTTATTCTCCTCTGGGACAATGTAAATTAGCCTGGAGGTTATCTGAGAAAATACTGAAAAAGTGGAGGGATGGGAGAGAGGTGGTGGATTGCTATGATGCTTTTTGGGTCCCTATTATAAGCCCTGGCACTCCAGGATGAAGCATCTGCACTAAGGGAAAAGATTCTTATAGTATCCATTTCACAAAACTCTAAAAATTCCATAAAATATCCAGACGTCAACCTACTAAAGTACATTAAAATTCTCATAATGCTACATTTTAGAGAAAAAAATGCCTTACAGAATGGGAAGGACATTAATTGCTTATGGCTGAAGCGGATCAATACAATAAGTATGATGCTAGTACTGTAATATGTCAATAATCAAAATTGCCAAAGGTATAATTTACAGAACTAGATAAAGTGATAACAATTCATTTGCAGGAGGAATAAATGTATATAACCTTAAGAGAATTTTTTTTTTAAATATAAAGGAAAAAGGAATGGTACCTCCAAACTTCAAATTGCATTATAAAATGACAATCATCAAAATAATTTGGCACTGTTTAAAAAGAATAAATCAATAAAACAGACTGATAAGACTCTGAATAAACTGATCTTGATAAGCTAGTATTTCATAATTATATAATGTAAATTACTAGAGTAAAAATTTACTCTTTGATAAGACCGTCTGGGAAAACTGGAAAGTAGAATAACAAAACTAGTTTTTTACTCTTATCATTAACCATATACCATATACCACGAAAAGCTTAAAATGGATGTATATGTTGCCTAAATATCACCACACAAAATCTGTTTAAAAAAAACTAATAGAGATCTTGAAATGATGTTATTGCTATATGTATTAGAGTCCTCTCCTATGTTCTGCCATTCACATGACATGTTTTTTTCCTTTTCTTATTTTGTATTTAAGTTTTAGTATTTGTCTAAAAAAAGAAAGTAATAGAGAAAACTTAATAAAGCAGATTCAACTTAAAAAAATAATAGAGAATGATATCAAGTTCTTTTCACAGATATGGCCAGGTGGAGGGTTCTTTAACAAATGGGAGAATTAGATGAGTAAGAAAGATAAAATAGATCATTTAAATTACATGAAATAGAAAAGCTTTTATAAGAAGAAAATAAATACAACTAGGATAAGATGAGAAACTGTTGGATGGGGAAAAAAATCTTTGCACCTCATAAGGGCCTTTTATCCAAGTTACATAAGGAGTAACCACAAATATAGAAGACAACAGTCATAGCCTAAGGGGTAAGAAGTCAAATAATATGAATGAAAAGGAAAGAAGAATTTCAAACTATTGACAATCATTATAAACAAATGCTCTAAATCACCAATAATGAGAGACTACAATCAAAACAACTCTCAGGTTTCAGCTTATTCTCAGCAAGTTGGCAAAGATGTCAATAATGAGCTACAAAAAGACAAATGCATAAATACGCTATTGTTGGAGTAATGAATTGGTTTAACCACTCTGGAAATCAATTTGGAACAGTCCTAAAAATGTTGACTAAAATATCTAATATCTATGACCTACTTTGATCCTTCTGCTGGAGATATGCCTCAGGGAGGTCAGAGACAAGAGTGAGGTCCCCTATACACCAAAATATTAGTATCTCCACTTTTTAGAGCAGCAAAATAGAGTGGGGAACAGCAAAATGAATTGTTACATGAATACAATGGACTGTTACTAGCCCCATAAGAAATAGTAAATATGAACAGTTCAGAGAAGTACTGGAAGACACATGTACTGATGAAAAGTGAAATAAACAGAACCAGGAACATCAAAGTTAATGTTCATGCTTCATTTTTTAAGGGGACCAATGACATCATAATGAGTAATGTCTTGACTTGCATGTGAATTAAATTTAAGTGAGGCACAGTTGTATAGTCCTCAGCTTCACTATCTATTTCAGAATTACTGAAGTCCAGTGGCAAGAAAAAAAATCAAGATGAGTAGTGATGGCCTTGACTAGTGATAAGTGGAAATGCAGTAGATGATCTTGGCATCTTCCTTGTCTAATAAGTTCTAAACATGCCACCATGCCTGCTTCAGCTGCCTTCATGGCTATTGGAACAAATTATTTTCATCAATCCATTCTATCTGGGTATATCTTCACATGCTTGGGGTAGACATTTCCCTAATTCATCGATGGAGTTGAGTCTGGCTGATTACCCTCAAACTGGATTAGGCTAACATCTGAGGAAGTGTTACCAGGGTATGACTGCTGCGCATGTTACAGTTTAATGGAGCCACAGGTGAGAGGCTGTGAGAGATGGACACCAAAGGAGGATTAGCAGCCCTGATAGGACTAGTAGCTCTGATGTGAGGGCTTATCAAAGTTAATAATGTGAAACTAAATGCCATGTTGTATAACAAAGTCCAGTAAATAGAGTGCTGGGCCTAGAGTCAGGAAAACTCGTCTTTCTGAGTTCACATCTGGCCTCAGACACTTGTTAGTTTTGTGATCCTGGGCAAGTCACTTAACATTCTTTGCCCCAGTTTCCTCATCTCTAAATTGAGCTGGAGAAGGAAATTGCAAACTGCTCCAATGCTTTTGCCAAAAAAACCCCAAATGAGGTCCAAAATAGTTGGGACACGACTGAAGTAATTGAGTTAAATGCTGTGCAATTGTGGTTATTAGGATTGACCAAACAAAAGAATTGAGATCATGCACTTCTCTTCCTTGCAGAAGTTGGAACAAAACATTTGCATATATTGTCGGAATTACATGATCTGTTAGGGGGTTTTGTTGAGCTCTTTTTTCTTTTCTCTGTTGCTGTCATTTGATAAAAGATAGGCCTTATTAAGTGAGGGATGTTTTCTTAAATGCTTGTGATGTAACACCAAACGATTTCATGAAAATAAAACATCAGAACAATGCAAATGTGTATATATGTATGTTCTTGCAATTCAAAATACAATAAAAGTAATTTAAAAATTTCCCTAGTCTTGTTCCATCTTTTTTCTCCAACAGTTTTACAGGGAATCATAGGTAGTACAAACTTTTCCTTGTTCGACAAAAGCAGTCTTTTAAACTTGGAAAATCTAGTTTGGAAAATGGACTAATATGACCCTCACTCTCAACACATTCTGTTATTACTATTGATTTTCCTTGTGACACTGAAGTATAGCTCCACAGGCAGCCAAGATGTGTTGAGAATACTGAGAAGAAGCAAAGAACAATGTGTTTAATTTACTTCTTATGACTATAGATACCTTTGCATTTTTGGAAAGAAGATCTTGAGACTGTGTCTTCTTTCTACCCTCCATAGAGCTTACCACAGTATTTTTTTTTTCACTGTATGCCATGGTAGGTGCTCACCAAGTATTTGAGGAAGTGAGGTGACTGATTTTATAGGGATGTAGAACCTGGGGAGAAGGGAGCTTATCATAAACTTATTTAAAAAGTGTGGTATTAATAGGTGACAAGTTCAAAATACTCATTCTACATGATTAATCATTCAGGCAATTTGTTACTCTTATACTATACTTTTATCATTGTCTATGTTTGGTTATTTTCGTGAAATTATGGAGGGGAGTAAGGCATAAAGAAAATGGAAAGGTAAGAAGGGTCTAGGTTATGAAGAAATTTAAAGGTCAAACCAAGAATTTAATATATTATCCTGGGGGTTATGGGGAGTCATTGAACTTTATTGAGTGGGATGATGATATGCTTAGACCTTCAGTTTAGGAAGAGCAATTTGACAGCTGATGGATTAGAGTGGCTTGGGAAACCAATCGGTAGCCTATTCCAATAGTCCAGGTGCTCTCCCCACTGACTTTATGCTGTTCCGAACTTGTAAGATATTTTTTTGCTGCATGGTTGGGTGGGTGGTTTGGGAAGGTCAAGTTGATTTTTTCACTAGGGTGGCAGAAACAGTTGGTTGGGGGATTTTTAAAAGTGGGGAGTAAGGAAAGCTGTCAGATTACTACTGCTTGTTGGCAGAGAAACAGAGTTTCATGTGATATAGTGGAAAAGTACTGACCAGGATGTCTGGTGTCACGAAAATTAAAAAAATCAATGAAAATGTATTATAGTAACACTACTGTGAGCCAAACACTGACTGTGCTGGGAGGTGGGAATACAATAAAAGCCAGACAGCACTTATTCTCAATGAGTTCAGCTTTTAATTGGGAAAGATGACCCATGTAAGAGAGATCAGCTTCAGGGCATATGGAAAGGCCAGGCAAGGCCAGAAGCATTTAGTAAGTGCTTACCATATGCCGGGTACTAGGGTAAATCCTGCAAAAGACCAGAAATTTAAGCATTTAGCAATGGGTGTATGGCAAGCCCGGGGGCCCTGAGGTGCATTTTGGGACCTAGTACGAGGCTGCAAAAATCGGACAGAACGATATATTTTGATCTGGAAGCAAGCTCAAAAACCCATCTAATTCAATCCCATCATTTTACAGATGAGGAAACTGAGAACCAGGTAAGTGAGATGAATTGCTGAAACTGTGGACTCATGTTTCTTTCCATGGAGTGTGGAAGCAGAGGGAAGGGAGACTTATCTCAAATCATACACAGAGGCTGACAGATTCAGGGACCAAATCCAGATCATCTGACTTTACTATGCCATACTGTCAAGCTAATCAAAATGGTGTTGACCAGGAATCAAAGGCATTTCAACTGTTTAGAAGTTCATACCAACATTGTGCACCAATGTGCAAGTGATCATTGGGAAGTCAGTCTCCTACAGGTTACAGTTCCTGACTGGTGAATCAAGAAGGCTTTGGACTGGATTGTTGCCAAGATTCCTCATAGTCTTAAAATTAAGATTCTAAGCTACAGTTTAATTTAATTTAAGTTTTTCTCCCTTTTCATCTGATGTACGAGGGCAATTGTCTATTGAACATCTCAAACTGGATGACTTGTAGGCATCTTAACTCAACATGTTCAAAACTGAACTCTTCATCATTTCCCCCAATCCCTCCTCTTTTCCTAACTTCTATATTACTGTTGACTAAACTACCATCCTCTCACTAACCTAGGTTATCTATCTTGATTGTTTTATCATTCTTGCTCACCCCTCCGCTCATGTCAAGGCAGTTTCCAAGTCCTGTCGAGTCTACTATCATAACATCATATATGTATAAATATATGTGTGTGTGTTTATGTGTGATACACACATATCTTCTTTCCTCTGATGCTGTTACCATACTGGCCCTGATCACCTTGAACATGAACTATGACAGTAGCCTTCTATTTAGTCTCCTTGATTCAAGTCTCTCACCATACCAACTCCTCTTCTACTCAGATATTAAACTGACCTTCCAAAAGTTCAGGTCTTACCATGTCATTTCCACCCCCCATTCCTGACATGGTAGAAAATTCAATGACTCCATACTACTTTCAGGATCAAGTAGAAAATTTTTGTGGCCCTTTAAATCCTTCACACCCTGATCTACTAGTACATTTCCAGTCTCCTCTCTAATCCCTCCACTTGCCCTCCAGTCCAGCGACCTTGGCCACTTTGATGGTCCTCACACAGGATGCTTAATTTCTATATTGCATATGTGTGTTTTCACTGGTTGCCTGAAACTTGCCGTTCCATCTCAACACCATCTCTGTCTTCTGCCTTCTCTAGCTTCCTTTAAGTCTCATATAAAATCAAAACTTGTATAAGAACTTTGTCCTAATCCCTCTTAATGTTGGTGCCTTTCCTGTACTATTTCCAATTTACCCTGTCTATATCTTCTTTGTAGATAGTTTTTTTTTTTTTTGCATGTAGTCTCCCCTATTAAGCTCCTTGAGAACAGGAACTCTCTTTTGCCTTTTCTTGCATACCCAGCACTTAGCACAATGTCTGGAAAAGTAGGTGCTTAATAAATGCTTACTGACTTGACAAGAAACACATAATCAGGTCTTGTTAAAACAAAAGTGATTACATCATAGTTTGGGACCAGAGAATTCATCTGTAGCAAAGGACTGCTTACTGTATTCATTCTAACCAGGTCAAAAAAGCACTCATTATCAACTTTGAAATAGAACATGGCCATAGTTTTATTGTTAGAACCATTCTTTTTAACTGCCTCCATTCTAATGGTTTTTAAACTTCTTCAACAATATAAAAGAGTCCTAGATTTGACTTTACTATGAGCCAAGTAGCCTGAGGAAAGTCCTGTACTGTCTCTCTGACATACAGAATTTCGGACTCTCAGAGGACTTTTTTGACCAGATATTTCAATTCCCACACAAAGAAAAGTCCACTGTATAACATTCCCTCTCAGTATAACAGTACAACTTTTGTTAAAAGACTTCAAGTTAGGAGAAAACTAGCCTCCAAGGATGCTGATTCCACAACTAAGTAGCATTAATTGTTAGGAAGTTTCACATTGACAGTCCAGACCAGGGGTGGGGAAATTTGCAGTTTTGAGGTCACCTGTGGCCCTCTAGGTCCACAAGTGCAGTCCTTTGACTGAATCCAAACTTCACAGAACAAATCCTGTTTTTTTGAAAGTTTAGATTAAACCAAAGGGCTGCAGCTGACAACTACTGAAGCTGCAAGTTCCCTGTCAGTGCATTAAGAAGTGTTTTCTTAATTTGAGTTCTCACCTGGAGTACTGTTCTCCTAGTCCTGATCTCTGTGGCTGAAAATACATAAAAGTATATTCCCTTCAAATACATGTAAGTAACTGTCTTATCTGCTCTTAGATTTCCCTCTTCTAGGCTAAACATTCTCAGTTACTTGAAATTGTCTTCATAAGGCACAATATCAAGGACCTTAATCTAGCCTTGTTTCCCCTCTGTGGCTGCCCTCTTGTTTTTCAATGACCTGCTTTAATTTTATTAACCAGAACTTGACATATTCTTTGAGATGTGCTCTGACGAAGGGAGAATATGGGCCCATTGCCTTCTAGGCTCTGAATGTTATGCCTCTAAAAGCAGCATATCATTACATCTGCTTTGTCGTTGGCCATTGTTGTTGCTGTCACACGTCCTTAGCATGTACCAGGACCATAGTTTTAGTACTTTATCAATGTTTCTTGAGTGACTGGCAGCAGTTTCTCACTGTTGGTATCTTTATTCACAAAAATGGTTTCCTAGTCATAGAAAGTCTCCTGCCTTATACTTAGAAAGTTCATTATCTGAATCCATTTGTAAAACTGCAGAGTCAATCTCTTACTTTTTACTTTATCAGTACGGGTTCCTTAATCAAGCCTATTCTTCTTTTTGGATTCTGATTTACTTTTCCAATAAGTTAACTCTCCATGACAGTTTTGTGTTATATGGAAATTTGACAGGCATGTGGTTTATTTCTCCATCTCTGCCATCCCTTCTCCCTACGAATGTAAGCTACTTGAGGACGGGGACTGTTTTGTTTTTCTCTTTGTATTCTAACTGCCTGCTATATGGCCTGGATAAAAGAAAATATTTAATCATTGCTTATTGATTTGACTTGAATTCATGCCACTGGAACCTCTCTTAAAGTTGCCATTGGGACATTAATTACAAGACTTTGAGTCCAGACGTTCCTGCATTCTAAATTCCACCAAACTTTGCTATCCATTAGCCTATGTTCCTTTATCTTATCTTTACAGGCGGAATGGAAGAGTTTGTGAGATGCTTGCTGAAATCTACGTCAATGATAGGTATGATGTTTTCCTAATGTACTGGTAGAGTAACCCGGGCAAAAGAGGAAATGAGGCTAGCCTGATATGATCTGTTTTTGATGAAATGATACTGACTCTCAGTAATAGGAACTTTCATTTCTAAATTTTTTATTAAGCCATTCCTTTAACTAAAGAGATGCAGAATTTTGCTGCGAATCACAACCAATGGTGGCTTCTATTTTTTCAGACTCATTTTTTAAAAGTCATGCCAAACTTAGAAGGTAGAATAATTAGGAAGATCCCACATGAAGAAATGTTTAGGGGTTACTTGACATTGGGGTTATAATAATGACAATGAAGACTCATCATACTTCCTTTAGAATGAATGAATACACTTTCTAGAATAGGAAAGCTGGAAAGACAAGTCTTGCATCATAGCAATATAGATGTGTCAGTCAATCCAATGACATTTTTGTAGGCACGGTGTTAAGCTGCATGTCTAGCTTATAGGTCCCTGGAAGACAGGTGTGATTTTTTACTATCTTTGTATCAACTTTGGTATATCATGGTATATAGTATGGTATAGATAGTACAGTGGTATATCCATAGATGACAGTATATAAGAATGAATGGGAAGAAAAATGGGATTTCCTTGGGAGGACATGGGGAAAGATTTCATTTGGATTAGTTTTACATGCTCTAATTTCCTTCCATTAAAATCAGCAGTGAGTGTCCAGCCTTGGATTCACATGGAACTTATGGAATTCATATGGTAGCCTAAGGAAAATAGTGTTGAACCCCACATCCAAAGCTGCAAAGGTTTATGTAGTTCTGGCCCACTGTGGGGTAGGATTAAGGCTTCTTTTCTATTCATGAGTCTGGACCTGGAGGCTCTGAGCCTCCCACTGCATGAAAATCAGATTGATGCCAAAGGCAAGAAGACAGACATGGTTCTTGCTTCCCTGTGGAGAAAGATAAGGATCCTCCTCAATCTTTTGCAAGGGTTCATTTTTTAGTTTTAATAACAACTGCTTTTTAAAAGAGAATATGATTTCTTCAATAGCAGATAGAGAATGTATTTCAAACTTTGTTGGATTCGGTTCCTTTTATTTATGATGGGATTTGGCAGGGCAGAAACACACACACAGACACTTAAAAACCTACAGGAACTAAATCTATGGATCTTCACTTTGTTCCAGTATATTGCTCATGGCTGTAACTTAAATCAGCTGTTGATTAGTTGCACTAATTTCAAAGCTGCCCTTGGAAGTATCTCAAGTCCTTCTCATTTTTTTTCCACTTATATTAATGAAGTTCACATTACAAACTATGCCCTTTTTATTAGCTTTGGCCTTCTGGTTTATTTTTATAGATCTCTGTTTCTTCATCTCTCTTTTGGTGGAAAAGGAGCATGGTGGAAAGGGGACAAGGGGAAAGAATAAGCATTTATGTAGTATGTATTATGCCCAAAGGACTGTTCGAGGCCTTTTACAAATATCATCTCATCTGATCCTCACAACAACCCTGTGAGATGATGCTCTCAGTATCTCCATTTTATAGTTGAGGAAACTGAGGCAGAGTTTAAGTGACTTTTCCAATGTCATACAGCTAGTAAGAGTCTGAGGCCCAATTTGAACTCAGGACTTTCTAACTCTAGGCCCAATGCTCTATCTACTATACCACCTAGCTGCCATGTTAAAAGAGGCATGTTGAAATGAACAGCAAGGAAGACTTCCTGTCTTCAAGATCCTTTGATCTCTTTCTACTCTTTACACTCTTCTGGTCTTTTCTCTGAACCTTAGTTTTTATAGCCAGGTCATACATTTTAGGAAGAAGTAAACCTACTCTTATCAGTTCAAGTGCCGAGTATAGGCATCTGATTTACTTCCTAGGTATACAAAGACTCAAAGAGTCAGACTTAGAATTAAAAGGAACCTAAAGATCACTTAGCTCAATGTCCTTCATTAAAAAAAAAAAAGGTTTTTCTTTTATGTTTTGTTTTTATACCAATCATTACCGTTAGTTACTTCCCCATTCAACAACAACAAAAGCATTGAGATATATACAATGTAAAAAAAAAAAAGACAGTCTAAGAGAGAAACACTAGCTTCCTCACTAGCCATGGGGAGGGGGGGTAAGGATCAGGAAAGACCTCTTGAAAGTGAGAGTTCATCTGAATCTTAAAGGAATCCAGGGAAATCAGGAGATGGAGGTAAGGAAGGAGAACCCTTTGGGCACTGAGGAGAGCCATTAAAAAGACTGATTTGAGAAAAGCAAGAAGACCAGCATCTCTGATTACATAAAGGGAAATAAATTATAAGTGAGGAGGGATCAGGTTCTAAAGGGCTTCAAAGCTTGAAGAGATGATCTTATATTTGATCCTGGAGGTATTAAAAAGTTGTTATAGTTTATTAAATAGGGAAGTAACATGATCAGACCTGTACTTTAGGAAGTTCATTTTGGAAACTGAGCGTAGGACAAACTGGAGTGTAGACTCAGATTTGCATGTAGATTTTGATGTATCTGATTATTAATTCAGTTACTTAAATATGTAAGTACCCATATTATTATTATCATCATTGTTGATGTTATTGATACTCAATAAATGGTTTTAGTTAAGGCCAAAAATGTAATCATTGTGAGTGATTGATTTGTATAAATAGAAACACAAGGGTGGGGACTTAAATGCTGAGGTGAGAAGCAAGGAGAGTTGCGTTTGTGTGTGTGTGTGTGTGTGTGTGTGTGTGTGTGTGTGTGTGTAGGGTGTTTATTTCTATACAACAGGGTTGCCCCTAAGAAAATTGGAGTATAAATTTGTAATGTTGTCTCTCTGAAAACTGAAACCTCTCAATGAAAGAGTCTCCTGGAGTGAGTGAGGGAATGAGTTGAGTGCTCATTTGCCCATGTGAAAAATATTTGGTATAATACAATATGGTTGAGAGACAAAATGCAGGCACAAATACTACACTGAGCAAGGGCTCATCATTCTCACTTTTCCCCCACTCATTGACTTTTGTGGAATATTTTATTTTGGATCTTATCTGGGATACCCTTTGCACTGGTAGGAATGTATTGGATAGATCATGCACCCAATATTTAGTATATACTCTAGTGTCACAGGGATCTCTTAGAGGAAAGTGCATGTGTGTATATACATACATATATGAATATACATGTATGTATATATGTGCTTATATATAAAACATATATGTGTGTATATGTGTATATATGTGTACATATATATACATATATATATATATATATACACATACATAATTTTATGGCATGTTTCTGTTTCCCAGACTATTTTCTGTAATATAATTTTGACTATTTTCAATTTTTAAGCGTTAGCATGCTGATTTACTATAACTAATATTAAATATGGAGGTTAATAATAAAAATCCAGATACAGCATATTTAAATTACAGTGCTTAATAAAGCAGATGGAACTGCAAAGGGAATTTTTAAAGGAATACCATATGAAGAAAAAATATCACTTTTTACATAAATTACTGGTGGATGCACACTGTTTTAAAATTCCTAGTAGGATGACAGTTTCAGACAGTGATTAGATATCTGACTGTAAAACCTCTCACAGATGAGAAGATCGTTATAGAGACAAATTGACAATAATTAAGAGCATCTTGAGATAACTAGTTAGAATTACCTTGGAGTTAAAAAAAATGGAATGCTAGTGCTAATGAGTTTAATTTTTGTTTTTTTTATGCTAATAAGTTTTTACACGCCATATAGTGTTAATTGCATCACAATGGAACCACTAATTTAAATTAGGTGTTTTTTCTCAGGGAAGAACCATGTCCATTTGGATAGAAAATATGAGATTTGGGGTTAAAATATACACAAAGCCTCACAACAATGACAGATTCTGAAATGGAACAAAAAGTTAGCCAGTTAAAAAAAATCTTAGAGATATTCGGAATTGTTCTAAGTACAAAAACTCTAATACAAAGAATTATTTGGTAAGAATGTTTGCAGAGATTGGAAAGACAATTTGGTATCGGTGGGACAACTCAGCAGACATATATTAATTTTATGCAATATATGGTCTAACAAAGAAAATTTAATTTGTAACTGGAGAGAATAGTCAGCTTCAAAGGATAATAGTGAAAAGAGCAGTAGAATCTGAAAAAGCAGACACCATTAGAATGGAGAAAGTGTGCTGGGGCATGGTATATTTCTAGGGCTTAAGATTGACCATGCAGATTACCATCCATCAATTCCCTGCTCATCTTAGTTTATTTACTTTTTTCCTCCCAAAAGGAAAAGGGAGGAGACTAGGGCTCTCACTCATCCATCACTGAGCACTACAAAGCCCACCCTCTGAGGGGCACTCATCAGCCATGAGGTGAAGGGAGGTGGAGAGAAGTATGCTTAAAGGAGTGCAAAAAATGCTCCCGGTGGCACCTGCGCAGCTACTGCTGTGAGTGCTTAGGTAGCAATTAGGTTCTAATTTCCTTAAGGGACTGAGGGAGACGTTGTCAGTTTGTCAGATGGAGGGAGTTGGAATGGGACAGTATTAAAAGTAAGGGCAGTATGGGTAGGTGAGGGACAAGCCTCATAATCAGGAGGAGAGTGGAATGCTCCCTTACTCTGATTGGCTTATCTTTTACTTCTTGGAGTCACCCTATGGAGCCCACCCACAGTGTTGAAGACCGTAGTTCTTAGAAAATGACTACCTTGATCTGACACAATTATAGCTTCAGGCTTGAAGTACAGGGTGCAAGGGCATTTAAGAACTTCAGCAACCTTCCTCCAAATCTACTGCCCCAGATTTAGTACAGATTAGTTCCCTTCATACATTCCAGGGCATAACCACACTGGAGAGCTCACTGCTGTTCACACACATGGTGCTTTATCTCTGTGACTTTGCGTAGGCTAGTGCACCATGCCTGGAATGTTTTCTGATAACTTCTGTCTCTTAGAATACCTAATTACTTCCAAAGCCATGAACATGCTAGAGGAAGCCTTTCCTGACACACACACACACACACACACACACACACACACACACACACGCACACACCTCCTCAGCTGCTAATGCCTTTCCCTACCAAATCATCTTACATTTACTTTGTACATGAGTTCATATTGTATCTACTGATATCATCACTCTAAGATTGCCTCTCATTTACACAGTACATATGTGGCATGTACCTAGGTGTTTGGATGTTGTCTCCCCCATTAGGATGTGTACTTCTTGAAAGAAAGGATGGTTTAATTTTTGTCTTTGTACCTCCAGAATCTAGAACAGTTGTTATTCATTCATCTCCAGTCATGACCATGTTTTCTTGGCAAAGATCCTGGAGTGGTTTGCCACCCCATCCTCCCACCCCACCCAAACACACTCTTCTTCTAACCTTTCTCATCATTGTGCAAGGCATCATCAGACTACTAGCAACCCAGATTCAGAATCTTGGTATCATCTTTGATTTTCATTGTTCTTTTCCACATAACAAATATCCAATCCATTGTCAAACATTGTTATTTCTACCTCTCTATCCTTCGTCTCTCCCCTTTTCTCTAATCACATAGTCAACACTCTGGTTCAGGTTCTTATCACCTCTTGTTTGTACTATCACAAAAGCTCCCTAATTGTTTTCCTTGTCTGAAACCTTTACACACTCTACACTATATTCTCCACAAATGACATTCCTGAAGTTCAAGTCAATTCCCTACTCAGTAAGCTTCACTAGTTTTATATTTATTCTAGGATCAAATGCTATTTCATATTTATCTCATCTTTTTAAGTTTGTGTTTTTGTGTAAGTTTTTATTTTGTGCATAATCATTAGCACAATAGTACATGTATGGAATTTATGAATATTGGAGGTGCGTGCTCATAACCTGTCTTCACTGATCTGCGCTAACAACAAAACGAAGAGACCACTGGTTTAAAATATCTTCTTTTGGGGGGCATTAAAGTTAAAAATATCCCAAAGAATGTCCCTTGCCATGACTTTTCTATCTAGGCTCTAAACCTATCTCAACATCTTATTTGGATCTTCTAGAATGTTATGGAGCCATTTCAGCAATCCACTCCCTCCATGTTCTGTATTTCTATTTCCTTCTGAAATTGAATATATTGGTTTTATCCTGTGGATGCTTAGCAGTATCATTGTAAATGCCTTCCAGCAATCTTGTCTTCTGTGTAAATTTGTCCCAAAATTTGTCACGTATCATTGCATACTGAAAAGTTAAATCAATTGATTTTCTTCTCTGGAACTTGAATTATAGCAAAGATGCACTTTGACATTATTCCTAAGGAAATATTTATACCCCCTCCACATTGTTTCTGAGTGGACAGTTACTTAGAAAACCAACATATCCTTTTCTGAACAGAAATCTTTCTCTAAATGGACAGACCATTCCTCTTCTCCCTACTTAGTAAATATGGCTTTCCATGCTGACTTCTACATGCTGCTTTTTTTCTCACACTGACTGGGATGTGATACAGACTAAGTCAATGAATTTTTCTGTGTTTCAGCCAATTATTTATGACTGTAAATTGCAAGCAGATGCCAATCTTCCTTGGGAGAAGAAGCTCCTCATTGGCATTTCCCAGCATTTCACTACACTAAAAAATACCATTAAATCCAGTTCACTCTCCCACCTTTTCCTTTTCCAGAAAGATTTTCCTTCTTCAACTATCAGACCATTCTACCTTCTTTTCTTTTGCTTCCTTCACAATCCAAACCAGCTACATATTGTATAAAAACAGTTCCTAGCTTGATTTATCTAAAATACTATGATCAAAGGCTCATGGACTCACAGATTTGGAGCTGGAAGTCTTTGAAAGTCATTAAGTCCAGCCTCTTCCTCTTATAGATGAGGAAAGTGAGAGTTAAGTGACTTGCCCAAGGTAAAAAAAGCAGTAAGTTATAAAGTTGGAATTCAGACTCCAGTTGTCTGATGCTAAAGCTCATTCCCTTTCCATTCTAACATGATGCCTCTCTGCTAATTCTCTCCCTCCCCCCCTTTTATTCCTTTTCAGATTTTATGGCAAGCCAGTTAGGGCAGTCCTCCCTTAGCCCAGCCTTCACTTCATTCTCAGAGGAAGAATAGACATTTTATCCACTGATGTTTGAAACCTTCCTGTGAACTTGAGTATCATTATCTTAATTACTTTCTTTTTTTTTTTTTGGAAGCGAGGCATTTAGGGTTAAGTGACTTGCCCAAGGTCCCACAGCTAGTAAGTATGTCAAGTGTCTCAGATTCGATCATTATCTTAATTTCACTGGGATAATAATTGTGTCCCAGAAAAAGGTTCTTTGTTCCTTAGTGATTCTGTAGCAATACTTGTGCTATGGTTGAGTGTGTGATTGATACATGCATCTGGATGCTGAAAATGAGTTAGATTCCGTCCCTGCTAATTAGAACCTGGGCCATCTGGAGCAAACTGCTTAACATCATTGTTTTCATAATTTCTACATATATGAAATGAGAGAATTAGGCTAGATAAACTCTGAGTTACCTCCTTGCTCTAAAGTTTTAATCCTCTCCTATTGTCAGGGTAGCTGTCTATCTCAGTCTCTTAGCCCAGTATTCTAGTCATCACCTAATATCTCTTCTCACTGAAGGTACATTCTATGTGACTTTTTAAAGGTTTACAAGCTAAGACATTCTATGGGCCCTGAATGTCAGCTTAAAATTAATGTTGATAGCACTAATCGGAGATCATTTGAAGTTTCAATCTGTTTTTGAATTAGAAGCCAATTAAATATCTCTTAATAAAAACAAAACACCTCATTAGTAGTACATAATGGAAAACTACCAGAGCTTTTCTTTGGAAGCCTGGGATAAGTCCAAGAATTGTAGCCCATTAATCATTTTCCTTTGAGCTCTGTCTTTGGCCAGAGAAAAATTTACAAATGTCTGCCCACCTATTGCTCTCCCAGAAGAAAAATGTCTTGCTAGATTTGCAGGCATTGTAAGAAAGCCTTAGTAAAAACTGTACCGGGAAGAAATGCGAGTATTAAATTTTAAAATTTCTTTGTGCTTTGGGTCATCTTCCACCTTGCTAATTACCACCATACCTTAAATGAAAATATTGATAGAAGATGAAATTTATTGATGGATCCCTATGAGTATTGTCCTAAGTATGCACTGAGTGTGACCAGATTGGAGTGGCATTTGCACTGGCCCCTCCAGCACACTAGAGCATGGACACTGCTCTATGCAGTATTATGGGTACTGTACAAAAAGAGGCTCATGTTGCTCCTGGAAAGAAAAGTGTTTCTTGATTGGTATCCAATAACTATGAGGAAGTGTGAGTCTAAATCTGAAAGTTGATCATAAAGAAAAAGCAAAAGAGAAAAGAGGCAAGAAAAATGCAAGGATGGGAGAGGGAAACCTGCTGGAGAAGCCAACCTCTTCTTAAGGAACTTCCTTTCAATAACTCCATTTGGGCTCGATGAAGTACTCAGCAATGGCTTAATAAGCAATGTGCTTTGCAGAAAGGGGATTACCAAATATCTCTGGTAAATTGTGAAGCAATAAAATACTGCACAGTGCATTATCTAGAGTGCCTAATGCTATTATGAAATAAAATTTCTCAAGAAAGGTCATGTCTGTGTATCTCCCAGGAATTAATGACAGTGATATCACAACAATGGTAGATAATGAGAACACTCAGTACGGGTCCAAAAGTCTAAGCCTATTTCAAAACTGAAGGTAAACAGAAAATATGAATAACATTAGGGGGGCATGCTTCTTGTAAAAAAGTCCAGGAAGGTTTTTGGATTAAAAACTCACTTTCAGAGAATCAAAGTTCTAATTATTTGAATGTACCAAGCTTGCAAGTTTATCAACAGAGTCCAGGCCCATGCTACCACTGGGTACCTCTTAGGGACATCAAACTTACCAAGAAGCTGTTTTAGATAGGGGAAACAGTGATCATAAATAAAAGTAACATGAAATCTGATTTAAATCATCCAAGTTTCTTTTCCAAATGCTATTTTCCCCTTTTAATTAAAATGAAACTCATTTTAATAGTATCTAGAGTTTATATCACTGCCTGTCACATTAACTCGTTTCCAGACACATTTGTTTATGTACTTTGCAGCTGAACAATTACACAATGCAGGAATATTGTGGTAGAGCAAAGTAAAAGTCATTTAATTTCTGAATAAATTATTTAGGAATGAAAAGGTCTCACTTTTTCTCTCCTTCAAAAGGTCAAATATGAAAATGATTTATATAAATGAAAAGTAGATGTCATTCACTCATGTTAATAGTAACAGGTTAATATTATTTCTAATTGATTCTTTTTTAAACAGTTTTTAGTACATTTTATATATACATATCCTAAAAAAAACCAATCTAGGATTGAAGTACTCAAGTAGGTCAATATCTGCTCAAAAGCATGGCCCTGAAGAATGTGCTACTTTGGAGGCAGAGACAAGATGGTGACATAGAAGCAGGAGAACTCTGCAGCTCCCCCCATAACAACCTCAAATATCTAGAAAATATGACTCTAAACAAATTTTAGAGCTCCAGAACCCACAAAGTGACAGAGAAACAAATCTCTCACTGAAGGCAGCCTGGCAGGTCGACAGGAAGGGTTCAGCGCAGTATGCTGGGAGCCGAGACCAGCCCCATGGTTTTAGTCCCAGGGCAGCTAGGACCAGCTGTGGCAGGAGCATTTGGGAGAGTGGATCACCAGCAGCTGTGGCTGTTTCCAGAATTATCTACCCTTAAATGCCAAAGACAAAGTGAAAGGTCAGTAGAACTTGGCTGAATTGGGGGGACAGAGCATGGTCTGGCCCTCTGCCCCCAGAGCCAGAAGAGGCAGAAGGTGGGGGGGGTGCCTGCAGCCACCTCCATGCAGCTGATTCAGAGCTCCCAGCCTGCAGACTGCAGGGGGACCAAGCAACCATTCAGAGGCTAAGTGCTCTTGCCCTAACCTGCCTGGACAGGAATCATGTTCTCAGGTAGTGGTCCTGAGGTGCATGACCAGTGACCCAAAGCTGGTGGGGGCTGCAGAGATGGTGGCACCCTAATAGCTCTGGCAGCTGTGAAAACCATAGCAATTTGGTACAAAGTGATCCCCTCTGGAAGCAGAGTTTTACGAACAAATGTCAAGTTAATTGACTGGGAACATGAGCAGGCAAAGGAAGCAAAGCAAAATCAGCAATCCAACTTTAGATTCCTTTTTTGAGGACAAAAAGGATCAAAGCATGGAAAGGTAGGAAGACAACAAAGTCAGAACTCCCACACCAAAAGCTTCCAAGAAAAATATGAATTAGTTACAGGCAATAGAGGAGCTTAAGAAGGATTTTGAAAACCAAATAAGAAAAGTGGAGGAAAAATTGGGAAGAGAAATGAGAATGATACAAGAAAATCATGAAAAGAAAGTCAACAACATGACTAAAGAAAATAACACCTTAAGAAATAGACTAACTCAAATGGCAAAAGGGTCACAAAAAGCCAATGAGGAGAAGAATGCCTTAAAAAGCCAAATTTTCCAGATGGAAAAAGAATCTCAAAAGCTCTTTGAAGAGAATAACTCCTTCAGAATTAGAGTGGAGCAAATTGAAATAACTGACTTAATGAGAAATCAAGATACTATTAAACAGATCCAAACAAATGAAAAAATAGAAGGCAATGTGAAATATCTTACTGGAAAAACCACTGATGTGGAAAATAGATCCAGGAGAGGTAATTTAAAAATTATTGGAATACCTGAAAGCCATGATTAAAAAAAGAACCAAGAAATCATCCCTCAAAAAATTATCAAGCAAAATTCCCCTGATATTCTAGAAGCAGAGGGAGAAATAGAAATTGAAAGAATTCACTGATCACCTCTTGAAAAAGATCCCAAAAAGAGAACTCCTAGGAATGTTATAGCCAGGTTCCTGAGTTCCCAGATCAAGGAGAAAATACTACAAGCTACCAAGAAGAAACAATTTGAATATTGTGGAAACACAATCAGGATAACACAGGATCTAGTAGCTTCTACATTAAGGGATTGAAGGGCCTGGAATATGATATTCCAGAGATCAAGGGAGCTAGGATTAAAACCAAGAATAACCTACCCAGCAAAATTGAGTTTAATGTTCCAGGGGAACATATGGTCATTCAATGAGGTAGAGGATTTTTAAGCATTGTTGATGAAAAAAACAGAGCTGAATAGAAAGTTTGACATTCAAATACAAGAAGTATGAGAAGGTAAACAGAGAAAAGAAATCATATGTAACTTATCAAAGTTGAACTATTGACATGCTTAGATGGAAAAATGATAATGGTAAATTATGAAACTTTTATCAGTATGAGGATAGTTGAAGGGAATAAAAATGTGTGTGTGTGT
>CM053592.1:22449683-22470578 GCA_028646515.1 Pseudochirops corinnae
GGAGGGAGGACACACTGGGATGGCTGTTTTGGGGTGGTGGGTGGGGGAAAGAGAGGGAGAAAATATGTAACTCAAAATCTTGCGGAAATGAATGATGCAAACTATAATAAAATTAAAAAAAAACTTTATCAGAAAAAACATACTGAAAATATATATTTTTTCAGTTCAAATTGTTTTCCTTCTATTCCCAATTGCAAAGAATTTGTGGCAAACCTTTTCAATTTTATGTAATCAAATTTAAGCATTTTACTCTCTGTAATAAAACTTTGATTGATAATGAACTTCCCCTCAACTTATAGTTAGAAAAAAATCCTTTTCTAATTTGTTCATGATATTACCTTTTCTATTTAGGCTATGTAATTTTTATTACAATATATTGTGTAAGATGCTGATCTAAATCTAATTTGGCCAAATTGCCTTCCAGAACACTGTGCAACCATTTTTGATTGGTTTTGGGTTTTATTTCATTGATCTGAACTAATTCAATTGATTAGCTTTTTAATTGTTTTTGATGGTAGCAAATAAAACCTCTGGTTACTGATTTTTACTATCTTTTGATATCTGGTACTATTAGTGCCCCCTTCCTTCTCAGTTGTTTCCACTGAAACATGCTGCTTCATCTGAGACTTATACTAACCCCATGAGATCATGTGATAAGTTCCCCCCCTCAAGTTTTTTTTTTTTTTTTTGTATAAGGAAACTGGATTCCTAGAGGTGAAATTATTGCCCATGGTTACATAGTAAGCGCTTAAGGACAGACTTGGACCCAATTCTTTCTGACTTCAAATTCAGCCTTCTATCTATGCTGCCATATCACCTGCTATTTACCTAGCTATTAGAGTAGCTTAGAAAAAAAGTCCCCAGGGGTCCTTGAATCCTGCACCTCCAAATAAACCTTGCTTATGAGAAACTGAGACAGACAAAGGATGCTCTGGGTTATATCATCCTCTTATGCATAGAACTAACTGTGAAGCCCTTAAAATAGGAACACAAGTGGTTAGCTACTCCATCCTCCCCAAACAATTCTATTTTATTTTTTGTTTGAATAGGAAACCATTGTCCTAAGTGCAAAACAATATTTAGGACAAATCTAGTGTTAGTCTACCAAACTCCTATAAATTTTTGAAAAAGTGAAAAAAAAAATTAAATATTGATTATGCAGACCAGAATTCTTGTTTGAAAGACCTGAGATGATAGACTGGGATTTTTTCATCTAACACAGGGGATTTTCAGTGAATTGCTTTTATATAAAGTCAGATTATATAGCTGTAATTTCATCACACATGCAGAGATATGGGAAGAAATAAGATCATTAAAAAAAATCTGTATTTTACGAGACTGCCTCAGTGCTCATGAAAAACTGACCACTTACTGTATTAACTTTGTAGTTATCAAAGTTGGTGATATATGAACATGGGACAACTTTGATTTTTTTAAGCAATAAATCTTCTGGGGAGAATGAACTAGGAAGAAGAGTTGATTTCAGTGGAATTACTCAAAAGAATGGAAATTAGAAACAGTGATGTTTACTTCCCAGGATATTTGTGGCTTTACTTTTATAATTAAAATTTCCATGGTTTGTGAGTTTAATTAATAAGTCATAATGAGGCAATTTGCAAGTAAAGTCTAATTAACACATAGAAAGATACAGCAAAATAATACCACCTGTTTCTTGAATAAATCGTATTCTTCTAGTTTCTAAGCTACTCCTTGCTAACAAGAAAAGCTGCTTGAAAAAGCATTCCTTTTTTGGAAAGGTGCTAGAGGTATGCAGTATAGTTTGGTGGAAAAAAGTACTGAATGTCTGTCAGAAGGCTTTCATTCTACTTCTGATTACCTGCTATGACCCCCACAAATGTCTTAGGCTCTTTGATAACCCATTTTCCTAGTCAATAAGCATTTCTCTTAGTTGGTAAAAATCATAAAATCATAATTACCTCAGAATTGGGAGGGACCTTAGAAGGAGTTCAGCCCTTCTTGCAAGAACACTTCCCATAGGGAGCCCATAGCTTTGTGATGCCTTTCATTTGTTGCTGGAAAACTAACTTTTAGGAAGTCCTTATTTATATTGGTCAAAGTTTAGTTACATTTAATTAAACAAACAATAAAGACCCACTAGAACAATATGCTACCCTTGGTGCTGGGGACAGAAAGATGAAGAAATCAATCAAGTATTTATTAAACAGCTACTACTTGCCAGGTATTGTGCTAGGTACTGGAGAAACAAAGATAAAAATGACATAGTTCCTTCTCTCACAGAGTTCATATTTGAATGGTGAAGAAAACATTTCCATCTGTCGGTAGATATATACATAGGAAGAAGGAAGAAAGGAAAATAATGAAAATGGATTATAGCAAGTCAGGATAAAAGGTCATGGTAAATAGTTTTTAAGAATGGGAAGACCTGAAAATATTAAGAACAGAGTTGGGGAACAGGGATAGATTTAAGCTACAAAAGAAGAAAGGTAGCTTATGGGAAAGGGTCTTGAAGAAGGTTGAGGGAAATGGGATCGAGTGCTAACTGAACTTAGTGAAGTACTGGGACAACTCTTCTGGGATCAGAGGAAAGGAGGAGAGAGAGGGCACTGGTGCCTAGAAGGGGGAGGGAGAATGAAGGTATTCAAGTCAGATGGACTTAATCTTCTCAGTGAAGGAATAGACTGGTTTATATGTTCTAAGGGTGTGCATTGTTTATATGTATGTGTGTGTGTGTTGGGGGGTTGTCACTGAAAGTTTGAAGACAAGAAAATGTTTGGAAGAAGCTCTGTGGGAATGATTTAAGTAGGTAGATAAGCCCTATTCTTGCTTATCTGACTGTAAACTATTCAAGGCAGGAAGTATGCCTCATTTCAACTTTGCATCTTTAGCATCTAGTGCAGCAAATTGTACACAATGGGAACCAAAACTCATGTTTATTTATCTGAACTGACTATCTGAATAGAGCAATGTTTCTTGATTTTAGCTGACCTGAATTGAATGTGTCCTCTCAAGGTTCTCAACTTCAAGGCTGTGAGTGCTACTCAGGTTGCTTGATGCACAAAGATTTATATTAGTAATCTGATCTACATGCTTAAGGAGAGAGATGAAAATTACAAATGACAGATGTCTTCTGCCCTACGTCAAGTCAGATTAAATCCAGGCAGTTTTGATGAAAAGCATATTTGAGCATGACTGATGAAGTCTTATTCGTGACCCATCATAGTGTTTGTTTAAAGTAGTATATACTTAGACCTTCTGATTGAGTCATACAAAAAGGAGTTCTAACATCCATTAACCCCCTTAAGCCCCAGTACGTAGGTATAACAAACCAAACTTATAGGCTTCTTTCACAGAATCAAAGAATTGCAAATTTCCAAGTCAGAGAGACCTCACATGATACTAACTTCTACCTGAAAACAGTTACCTCTAAAGCACAGCTATCAGCTCTTCATTCAATCTCTATGTGAAGACATCCAGTGATGGAGAACTCACTCCCTTCTAAAAGAACCCATTCTCCATCAAGACATCTTGAGTCATTGGGAGGCTTTTCCTTACCATTGGGCTCAAATCTACCTTTCTGTAATGGCCACTACGTCTATCTGTCTTCCGGCATCAAATAGAACAAGTTTAATTATTATCCCATAGAGCAATGAGTAGACAGCAACATGCGAGAAAAAGCTCTCATGTCTCCCTTAAGACTTCTTATTCTTCCCTGGGTTAAAACATTCCTAGATCTTTTAATTAGTTATTTTCATAATAATGATAACAATAACAACATTTATACGGCACCTACTATGTACCAGGCACTATGTTATATGCTTTACAAATATCTAATTTGGTCCTCACACAAATTATGGAAAGGTATGCTACTATTACCCCCATTTTATATTTAAAGAAACTGAGGGTGAGTGACTTGTCCAAGGTCATATAGCTAGAAGGTGTCTGAGACCAGATTCAAACTTGAGCCTTCTTGAATCTAGGCACAGTACTCTATCTACTGAGTTGCAAGTCTCTCACCATATGAGTTACCTTTGTCTGTGTACTCTAAGTTGTCTTCGTCCTCTAAAATGCAATGATCAGAAGAAAGCAAAATACTCAGGATATGGCCTGACCAGGATAGAATGCGAGTGATCTAGCACCTGCCTTGGTTGGGTCAACTGTGGCACTCTCCATGTAACCCAAGATTACTATAACAGTGATGCAGTATACCAGTGTTTATTCACATTCAGACTTCAGCCTGCTAAAACGTCTCAGCCTTTATTATTTTTTACATGAACTGTATTATCCTACTATTCCACATCCTGTAATCAATAATGACATCTTTTTTTTCAGCCCAAATAAAAAAATACATTTATCTTACTAATTGACATCTAATTAGATTTGACCCATCATTCTAGTCTGTCATAATGCTTTTGGATCCTGACACCATTATAATCCATTTCATTTATCCCTTCTAATTTCACATCACTGTTTTTGACAAAAGATTTTTTTCCCTTTGTGCTTTCATCCAAACCACTGATAAAAACCAGTAACTAATCCAAGACAAAGCACAGATTCCTGATACCTCCCTCCTTGACTGTGACCTATGATTATAACTATGTTTGACATGATTGGCTATATAAATTGTGTTCATTCTAGAGTTAAATTCTGCTTTTTATATCTAAGGAAAGTCAGGATGAGAGTGGCTTAGTGAGTGACCTGCTGAAGATAACACAGGTAGGAAGAGGTAGCACCTTGGTCTCTTGGCTCCAAATCTAGGACTCTTTCCACTGTATATGTGCTCCCTCCCACTTAACCCACTAAAAGTCACAAGTAGAATTAAGTGTCATTTATAGTAAGGGGCCGCTATCTATTAAACCATTTTGTGTAGTTGGTGAACTAGCAATTATTAAACCATAGGAATACAAAGAAAGGCAAACAAACAAACAAAACCAAAACCAAAACCAACAACAGCAACAAAAGAGTCCCAGCTTTCAGAGTCCATAGTCTAGTGGAGGAAACAGTACATAAACAACTATGTACAAACAAGATTGATACAGTATAAATTGAGGATAGTCTGAGAGGGAAGGTGCTAAGATTAAAGATGCCTGGGAAAGTTTTCTTACAGAAAGTGGAACTTCTGCTTAGACTTGATGAAGACAGGGAAGGTAGGAAGTGAAGATGAAGAGGGAGAATATTCCAAATAGGGGGACAAATAGTGACAATATTAAGACAAATAGTGACAATATTAATATTGTCTACTCACAGAGGTAGAGTGCTCTGTGAAAAGAACAGCAAAGAGACCAGGAGTGTTACTGGGTTATAGGGAATGTAAGAAAACTAGAAAGAGAGGAAGGTAGCTAGGTTATGAATGGCTTTAAATGGAAAACAGAGGATTATGTATTTGACATGGGAGGTAATAGGGAGCAGTGGAATTGACTGAATAGGGGGTAATATGGTCAGAACTGAGTTTTAGGAAGATCAATTTGACAGCTGAGTGGAGAATGGATTGTCGTGCAGAGAGATAAGCACAGGGAAGATAAGGATACAAGACTGGGAAAGCAGATTTCAAATGGTTCAGATGACAAATAGGTAGGGTCCGTGGATTAAAATACCACAGGGAAATTCAGCCCAGGATAGATGGGAAGTGCTTAAGAATGCCATTCTGAAGATATAAAGGGACATCATTCCAATGATGAGGGAAAAAATAGTCTATAGAAACTGATGTTGATGCACAAGAAACAGACCAAACACTCAAGACTTTAAAAATATCTTTGTAGAATTTGGAAACAAAGGCAAGTAACAAAAGGATGAATTTAAGAATATTAGATTCTTATAAAAAGTGGCATAGGGATTGAGCTTGTATTCTCAGTGATATAGAAAATTCCTGGGTAAGGAAGACTTTACTAACACAGGATGGCACTTTCTCTGGAACTTACACTCAGAGAGGTGGCTACAGCAATGAAATGTTAAGTTATTCCCCAGAGTCATGTAGCCATTAAATGTCAGAGGCAAAACCTGAATGCTTGTTTTCTTGACTTTTTCTGTATCCACTACACCACCACTGCCTTGCAAGAAAAAAAGGAAGAAAGAAAGAAAAGAAGAATACATGGAAGGAAGGAAGGAAGGAAGGAAGGAAGGAAGGAAGGAAGGAAGGAAGAGCACAATATCAGCAGTCTGAAAGCTCAGAAAGGAAGGAGGCTGATAAGGACCAAAATTGACAAAAAAATGTACACTGGGGAAAAGAGGAGAGATGAAAGAAGAGAAAGGGGTCTTTCTCTTTTTAATTAATTCATTACTTTAGTTTTAGTTTTCAACATTCACTTTTATAAGATTTGGAGTTTTAAATTTTCTCCCTTTCCTTCCCCTCCTCCTCCCCAAGATGGCATGCAATCTGGTATAGGTCATACATGTACAATCATATTAAACATGTTTCCACATTAATCATGTCTTAGTTCATTGCATTGTTGAGAAGAGCTAAATCTATCAACATTGGTCATTGAACAATGTTGCTTTTACAGTGCACAGTATTTTTCTGATTATGCTCACTTCACTCAGCATAAATTCATGCAAGTCTTTCAAGGTTTTTCTGAAGTCCACCTGCTCATCATTTCTCATGGAACACTAGTAGTCCATCACATTCCTATGCCACAATTTGCTCAGTCATTTCTCAATTGGTGGGCATCCCCATAATTTCCAATTAATGGTCATTGCAAAAGGAGTGGCTATAAATGTTTTTTGTACATGTGGATCAAAAGGGCTCTTTCTTGACGTGGTCAAGATGATGACAACTGACAAGTAAGAGATGGAGAATATTCTTTTTTTTAATTTTACTTCCCATCTCTGCTGAGGAGAATAGCCTTTACGCTAGAAGTGATTGAATAAAAATGTCCTATACAGAGTTGATACTCAAAATAATTCAGGAGACAATGGAAGAAAAAAACACCTTGTTCATTTCAGATATAATTGAACCAGATGACTGCTGAGGTCTCTTCTAATGCCAATAATCCTGTGATTCTGAAGTCCAATCACCACCACCACCATTATCATAGATATCATTTACATGATACTTTAAGCTTTTACAAAATGTTTATAATCTTAGTGTTTCTCATTTGATAATGAGAGGTAGCATGGTAAAACTGGATACAGTACAGAAGAATGTAAGTTTTTTGAGGGCAGCAATTGTTTTGCTTTTTGATCCCTAGTTTCTTACATCGGACTTAGCAAAGAGTAAATTCTTAATAAATGCCTCCTAAACTGAAACGAATTGAATTGACTCAATTTGACTTCACATCCCATCTTACACTGTGTGAGCATCACAGAATTACTTAACCTTTGGAGTCTCTGTTTCCTTATTTGTAAAATGAAGATTATAGTACCTCATAGTGCTTGACTCAAGATGTTGCTGTGATGTTCTTAAATTGCTTTCTAAACTTTAAAACATTAAATACATATGTTATGTTATGTTATGCTATGTTACACTATGCTATGCTATGCTGTTACATTATATTATATTGTGTTATGTTATATCATATATCATATCACATCACATGACATCACATCATATCATATATTGTGCAATGAAGTAATTTGAGGGAGGAAAGTTTGTATGAACTGTGATTTTTTTTTGTTGTAGAAAATTCCTAATGAAGGCATTTCCTCTAAATCATTACAGCATCTCATCCATAACTTATATTCTTAGAGAGCTGCCTGGGGCATGGAGAGGTTAAGGGACTTGTCCAGGATCACACAACCAGAACATTTCGAAGATGGGACTTGTATTTGGCCAGTTCTGTTTTGGCTGATAGAATAAAACAATAAATAATGGAAAATCCAATCATGACCTGATTGTAACAAAAATGTTATGAAAAATTGATAACTCATTGTGAAAGCTCCTAGTAGAGACATAATACTGGGGCTGACAAAGATTTTTTTTTTCAAAGCATTCACATTTAGGGCATACCACCTTAATCCGTGTGTCTCCTGGCACTCCAAGGCTCAATTTCTTCCATTTCCTCATCAGGACCTCTGATTAGACCCTTCAATCTATTTCTAGAGAGTGTTTTCCCCAACTACCTCATTCCCACCCATGAACTGAGGCAAATTTAATTGAGGGATAGGGGTGAGTATGTGTGTGTATTTGTGTGTGCGTGTGTGTGTGTGTGTGTGTGGGTATGTAAGCGATGGAGCAGTCTGATATAGGAGGATGTACATAAATACATATGATATTTACATACACATGTATATAAGCATACACAGAAATAAATGTGTCACATTTTTTACATATGATGGTGGGATAACATAGTCGGATTTGTGCTTTAGAAAAATCACTTTGGCAGTTGGATGGAAAATGCACTGGAACAGGAAGCAACTTGTGGCAGGAAGACAACCAACAGGTTATTACAATAGTTCAGGCATGAGAGCCTATAAAACGGTGCTAGCAGTAACAGAGGAAAGAAGAGAGCATAGTAGAAAGACGTGGCAAGGGTGAAATCTACAGGTCTTGGCAACAGATTGGGTATGGGAAGAGGTGAGAGATAGAAAGAAATAGAACATGACAACTAGGTTGGGAGAATGCAAGACTGGGAGTATGGTTGTACCCTGAACAGTAACAGGAAGCAGCAAGGGCTTTGGGGGAGAGATAAGAAGTTCTGTTTTGGATAAGCTGAATTTAAGATGCCTATTGGACATTCAATTCTAGATGTCCGATAGACAGTTTGAGTTTCAAGACTGAAGGTTAGCAGAGAGGTTAGGGTTGGATAAGTAGAACTGAGAATCATTAGCACAGAAATGATAATTAAATCCATGGGAGTTGATTAGATCACCAAATGAAACAGTATAGGGGGAGAAGAGAAGAGGTCCTGGGACAGAGTGCTGTAGTCTTTATGTTGTATTGTATTTTTATTTAGTTTATTAAACATTTCCCACTTATATTTTCATCTGGTTTTGGTGGCATTTGGATTGACATAATAGTTGTAGCCAAATCTCCAAGATTATAAGCTGTTGACCTGCAAGGGCAAAGAGGTTTTCTCATCAGAAGCTTTCCACCCAGTGAAATTATCAGCTAAATTCCTATTCCTAAACTTTTTAATGGCCAATTAAGATGATCTCTCCATTGGAGGGCATGTACATGTGTCTGCCACTCTCTAAAAGACACATTGAATTTGAAACTGACAGGGACCTCAAAGTTCACCTAGTCTAAACCCCATTATTTCACATATAGGAAACTCATTTCTAAACAAACCAGATGACTTATCCAAGGTACTGAACAAAGGAGCTACAGAGATACTGTAGTTCTCTGGTTCCAAAGTCAGTGTTCTTTTCATTGCATGATGCCATCTAAGAGTATGGTAATGGAATAGGCTTGTGAGTCTGCCCAGGATTTTCTTTCTTTCTTTCTTTCTTTCTTTTTTTCTTTCTTTCTTTCTTTCTTTCTTTCTTTCTTTCTTTCTTTCTTCCTTTTTTTTTTTGGAGCGCAGGGCAATTGGGGTTAAGTGACTTGCCCAAGGTCATACAACTAATAAGTATTAAGTGTTTGAGGCCAGATTTGAGCTCAGATCCTCCTGACTCCAGGGCTGGTGCTCTATTCACTGTGCCACCTACTTTCAAGATTGTGAATATAATGCAAGGTTCTAAGACTAGAGAGTAAGAGACGTTTATCAAATAACTTGGGTGATACAGCTGCAGAATCCATTTGGGCTGTATAAAGTGCCTGGCTGCCAATTTTAGGAGTATCAGAAGAATGAAAATGCTGAGATGGGTAGCCACCTACTGTTTCCTACTCTTCTGACTAGCACATCAATATTCATTCTCTCTGATCTCTATTTGTTCTTGTGCTAACCCTCTGGTAATGAATAACCAGCTCTCTTATTCTACTCCATAAGGGTGTCTTCCAAACTGAGGATCCAAAAAACTTTGAAAAAAAATTTCTCTTTGCCCCCCTTATGCAACTGGAGAGTTCATTTATGCTCACAGATGCTGTTGCACTAGATGGGCCTTAATTTCTCATCCAATTGTAAATTTTTGAGCTTATTATCAGAAATATCGCCCTCTATAATAAAGGATACCAGCAAGAATAAGAGTGCCAGAGATCTACGTTGAACTAGCTTACTTGGAAAATGAGTGGCAAATGGAATAAAGCATGTCCAACCCTTCAGAACTTAATTAGACCTCATTTTTTATCAATTCAGAACTTCACATGTTATCCTAAACAACTATTATTAGCTTTAATAATTCCATCTTAATAATAAGAAACAGAATTTATAGACTCTAATAGCATAATCTTGAAGAAAATTCAAAGGCCATCTACTCCAAACTCCTCATTTGTAGCTGAAAAACATGAACACCTGAAATGTTCAGTAATTTTCCCAATTCATTCCCATGGTGAGTGGCAGAGGTACCATGTGAATCTGTAGGTCTTCTGGTTCTATAGTCATTGTCTTTCCATGTTGCAATGCCAGTTTTCAAGATTCTTTTGGCATCTTGATTTTAGTAAATAAGAAATTTTAAGTCAAGTACAAATATTTCCAAAGAAATATGCATTTGAAGGCTAATTAGATAATGGTTAATGAGATAAGTTTTATCATGGGGAGTTGTTTGAGATCAATGAAAGTTTTAGACAATTTTCCAAACCAGAGAGGGGAAGAAGCATCTGTATAGCACCTATTATGTGCTAGGCACATAATATATAATGGATAAATCAATAGATGGATAAATAAATGAACATACAGATACATGATACATAACTACATAAATAGGTAAGTAGGTAGGTAGGTAGGTAGTCAGACAGACAGACAGACAGATAGATAGATAGACAGACAGACAGATAGATAGATAGATATTTAGATGGATGGATAGATAGATGGATCTATCCAAAAAGAGCCTAAAAGACCAGCAACTCCTGAGAGACTTGATCCCAACACTCTTCTTCTGGGTACAGGAACTTTGACTTGCTCTCTTTTTGCCCTAGGATAGTTTACCTCTCCTTAGACAGTGTGGTGCTTTCCCAACTCTCTACTTCTGGGGTTCACCATATTGGGGATTAACTGGTTTATCCAAATGCAGCTCAGAATTTTGGAGTTCAAGCGATCTTCCAACCTCAGTTTCCCCTGCAAGAGGAATTATAAGCATATACTTCGAAGTGCACTTAACTCAGTGAGTTTAAGGGAGAGCACTAAGGAGCCTACAGGATAAGTGTCAATTAATTTATTATTTTAAAAGATCTTACATTTAAATACCAAAAATTAAGAGAATGTTTTAGGTGATCTAAATTTTCAATTTCAATTCCATGAATTGGAGTGGAACCTTGTACTGTCTAGCTTGTAGGTTAAGAACCCATGCTGTAGATCAAGGAAATCTTAGGCAAATCTATATGCAAGTAGCAAAACTATCTTCTTAATTTAATTCATTTGATGTGAATGAAGTAATCAGATTCTCAGAGACATGTCTGCTTCATGCTTAGGTTGGACAGAGTACCCTTCATCTAGGCCCAAGGGAATCTATTCTTTCTAACTGGTCTCCAGATTTTAACTAGGTTCTAAGTTCACCCAAGAGCCATGTGAAGTCTGATACAGAGGTCTGATTCTCCCCTTAATTACTTCTTGCACCTCCCTTCTCTTCTTTCCTTAAGGAAATTTATTCCTTGTAGCTGTTCTGTTCCTTAGCTGTTATTTTTTTTTTTTAACATGTGGAACTCCCTACTTCTTCAGCATCCCTGGCTCCCTTCAGTCAGTTAATATACTATGCTCTGAGGTTTCCTCTCCAATTTGGATAGAATCGTCACTCTTTGTGGACTAGTTTCCCTCTCTCCGTACCACCCTGACAACCAGTTTGTGTTGATGTCACCTGTTCATGAATAAATGACCTGGACAACTAAGCTAATGGGGAAATGGAAGAATGGAGCAAGCATTCGATAACCACCTACTATGTGCCAGACACTGTGCTAAGTGTTTTACACATATTTCATTCAATCAGTTCAAGAAACTGAGGCAGACTGAGGTTAAGTGGACTTCCCAAGGTCACACATCTAATAAGTGACTGATATTGCATTTGAATTCAAAATTTCTTGACTCCAGGCTCAATGCTCAATCCGCCAAGGGTTGGGGGAAGATCTCATTTTATCCTCACAACCCTAAGAAGTTTACAGTTTGGGAAACTGAGGCAGACAGAGGTTAAGGGACTTGGGTCATATAGTAAGTGTCTAAGGCAGAATTCCAGCTCAGGTCTTGCTGAGCACTCTAGCCACTGCACCTTCTATCATCAAAGACAGCATTGTTATCCCTGTCCTTGCCTTTGTGTTTGGTCATTTTTTTCATTTCCTAAGATATAGGGGCATAACAATACATAGTATAAGTTGAGGAGAGGCATATTTCTCTTTGATGCTGCTTTCCCAGATACCACCATGATGTCAGAGTAAACCATTCAAAACCCCATAGAAAAGTACTGTTTCAGGTAGCCACAGTTACCAACTTTCAGAACTTGGTGTCCCACCTCCCTTCAGATCTATACAAAGCACATTATATAAATTATTTCACTTGATCCTTACATGGACTTTGTAAAGTAGATGCTATCATTATTAATTTTTATTATTTATATTTTCCAGATGAGGAAATTGAAGAAGATAAGGGTCAACTGACTAGCTAGTCTGAGTCCTGTCTGAGGCAGGATTTGAAAGAAAGCAAATCTTTCTGATTCCCCATAGAGAATTATCCATTGTGCCACTTAGCTGTCTAATTATAAGCTTTGTTTTATTTAGCTCCTTTGTGCTCACTCAATCTATATTAGCTGCTTGTATTTTGACCAATTTTTTGGAGGGACTTAGAGAAGAGTGAAGGATGAAGTTAATTTCATCAACCAAAGATCATATATTAAACACTCATTATTTGTCTATATAAGCATCACATTTCTGTTCTTTCCATTTCAAAAAAATAAACAAAGAAACAAAAAACCTCACATCTTTTTCAAGTCATGGTTAAATTACCATAATTCTTCCTTTAAAACTTTCAAATCTTATATGCAAAGAAATGGGGTGTGAACAATATTTATTAAACTGGTAAAAAAAAAAAACAAACAATTTAGTTGAAGACGGAAATAATAATAAATTGGGTGTAATCTCCCTTTTAATATTACTTCCAGTGGGAAGGCATTCAAAGCTGTATTCTTCAGTGATTTAGAGTGGTAATAAGCACCAACCCTTAGCCCTTCACTTCCGCGTAGTACAAATTGTTGAGAAGTAATCAATTTTACCAGTTGGTCAAAATAATTTAAACCAGTATAAAGTGATGTGTTCTGAAAACTTTGGACGAAACTGTTTTGAATTTGTATTGCAAAGACTATATTTTATTTGTATTGCAAAATATTTTTTGTACAGATGGGTCCTTTTCTTTTTCTTTGATCTCTTTGGAGTATAATCCTAGTAGTGGTATGGCTCGATCAAAATGTTTGCACAGTTAGTTTTATAACTCTTTGGGCATTGTTTCAAATGGTTTTCCAGAATGTTTCAAAGTGTTCTCCAAATCTTTCACCAACAGGACATTAGTGTATTTATTTTCCAACATTCACTCCAGTGTTTGTAATTTTCCTTTTCTGTCATTTTAGCTAGAATGCTGGTTATGAGGTACTACCTCAGAATTGTTTCGTTTTAATTTCTGTAATTATTAGTGATTTGAAGTGTTTTACAATATGATTCTAGCTAGCTTTGATTTCTTTCTCTGAAAACTGCCTGTTCACATCCTTTTCCCATTTATCAATTGCCCAGCTATATAGTTGATCATCTTTATATCCATAGAGAAATAGCGACACAATAGTAGCAGCTAAGTAGAAAGTAGCAAGACAATACACAGCATATATAGACAAAATGCGTTACTCTTACAGTTCTGTCTCGAGTTGTATTTGTTTCCCCGGGAATATTTCAATACCATGCATTGTCATTGTATTCCTGTGCCTACTAAGTGTTTTTCCATTTGCCTCCGTCTCTCTTTGTTTCCTAGTATTCTGCTTTTCTTTCATAACCATGTAAAATTTACCATCTGGCTAGAGGGCCCTTGAGAATTCTGACCCATTTCATCTAGAATTCAGATATGTCTTTCATCCTGGATATATGGTAAAACAAAGTAGCATGGACAGCTTTACAAATGCAGACGATGAGGAAGTACTCTGGAAGCAGTAAAACAAATGGAATAAGTCTGTAAAACAATAAATCAATTCACGTAAATAGCACAGGCAAGTCTAATATGCTGAGAGCAAGAACAAATCCAGCTAGAGGAATCATAGAATGTAAGAGTTAGAGAGAAGCTAAAGGATCATCTGGTTCAAACTTTTTGTTTTGCAGATGAGAAAACTGATGTCTAGGAATACTAAATAACTTTTTAAAGATGAGCAAATGGTATTTATTGAGCATTCAATGTGCATGGAGATCTATACTAGATACTAGGACCAGATTCACAGGATCATAGTTTGAGAGTTGCAAAGGATCTTGAACGTCATTTAATCAATTCCATACTTTTTACAGAAAAGGTGACCAATATCTGGGGAACTTTAAAGTGTCACACAGATAGTAATTATAAGAGATGGAAATTGAACTCAGGTCCATTGACTCTGGGACCATGATATTTCCATTATACAATGCTACTTTCCAATCTTACACCTCTATTGACCCTTTGCTCTGTGGCTTATTACCTCTATGACTTTGGTCAAGTTGTCTATGGACATAACTCATATTAGCTATAAAATAAGGGGGTTGAATTAAATAATCTCTAGGTTCCTCTCTAAGCTCCAAATCTGTGATCCTAAAATCTCATGTATATCAACTTTGTGTGTGCATAATAATTATTTAATTGCCATAAGGGGGATTAAAAATTTTCTGCCATCAGTGATAGGAATGTCTTGAGCCCCTCATGGCAAGAGACAAGTAGGTCTTTAGTGTGTCAGCCAGGATTTCTTCTCCTCTTCCTTCTTTAGCTGAGCTTTATAAATGGTTGGAGGAAATAAATAACATTTCAGCAATGCCAGGAATAGTAATAGTAACAGAACATTCTTTCTTCAGCAACCTCTTTTCCTGCCCTACGAACACTGACTCTTCCTCTGGGCCTGGGTTTCCCTCCTTTCCCCATTCCCACAGCGCTTTAATTCATTGAGAGATGGGAGTCTTCCCTGAGGCTAAGCTATTCTGATGGATGGCAAAGTGTGTAAATATTTACCTAATCTGCCCCATCTAGCCAACCACCAACTCCTGCTTCATAACCCAGCCAGCACTCTCCCAGGATATTACCTCTTCTTACTCTTGCTTACCTGTCCTTAATTATCTTGATTTACTCTATGGAAACCATAGAGAGTGGAGTACTCTAGGCAGTCATAATACCTATGATTATCCACCCCAAAACTCCTTCCCTGGTCCAAATCCATTCCTTGTATTGAGTTGTCTTGTTACAGTGTAAACTACTGGATGGGACCATACTTTAGGTTTTTTATTCTCAGTACCTAGCCCAGCACCTGGCACATATTAGGGACTTAACAAATGCTTATTTATCTATTCATTCATTATTTCAGACTGTTAAAAGCTTTTTTAAAAAGAACTAGTAATTTAAAAATTTATATATAAATACTATGCTTGCCTCCATATCTTGTTACAAATGTTTGTCATAAATCTACTTTGTCTATAATTTCATATTGTAAACAGCTAATATGAAGATAAGTTATTTATATATTATTTATGTCTATATATTATAATATATTTATGTTCACTTATAAACATACATTATGTGAATTTTATATGATACATAAATACAAATTTATTTTTTATATATAAATTTATATGAAGAGAAATTTAACCTATTTTAATATTTAATTTTGTACAGTGCTTAGCACTTGGACCCTACATGAATACACAAACTGTATGCTTGTAAATGGCATATACACCTATTCTTTGGGCTGCTAAAACAAGATTATTCAGTTCTTCCCACATTTTTGCTTTGGAAACTTAGGAAACAAATGCATTAGGTCTGTCATCTTAGCATTAAATTTCTTGGAAAATACTTTAATTTTAAAGCTGGAGGGACCCTTAGAAATCATCCTGTCCTGCCAAGACCTTATTTTCCTGATAAATAAAAGAATGATGAATGGGTTTCTTAAGTAGGTGAAGTGATTTGTTCAAGGTCTTATTGCTACTGACAATGCTTGATCTAACCTTAGTTCCTGATACCTAAACTTCTTAATATGCAACCCCCTCCCCCCCAAATGCTATCATTGGTTCTTTTGCTAAGTATGTCCCTATTCACTGCAGCTAGCTTAGTAAAAATATATATCTTTGGCTTATTCACTTTTAGGACAATGAATACATTAATGCTAATAATGTCACCAATTGCAAGAATACCCCAAGTATAATTTTCAAACAAAATTCTCATCCATATAAACACATGTTGTTTGTATAGATCAAGAGCTTCATGTAACATTTACAAACAAGACCTCTGAATTCAAATACTGAGATCTGTCTTTAGATTTTTCTTGGCTTCTTGAGAGGCCAGAGTTCATTCATATCACAACTGTCTCTGGACTCCAATATTATGTGAGAAAAATTTCTCCAACTTTTATCACTAGCAGGGACTTCCAAAGCAAAGAGATGTTCTCATAAGGTAGAAACCATGGCATGCTGGGAAATACAATTTAGCATCAGCAGCTCTCTATTGCTTCTGATACACAGGCAGGAGCAACAACACAGGCAGGCAATTTAATTAAGTTCCATGGTGTTGATGATTGGGATAATAAGAAAAACATTTATAGTTATTCTATTGAGTGATAGTCAGCATATCTCAAAAGTGCTGACCTTCTGGAAATGAAGCATAAATATGATCACTGAGGGCCTGTACCTTTTCAACAAAATCATGCATGAGAGTAGTTCTCTAATTAGCTGATGTACCCAAGGTACTGGCAATTTAGAGGATAGTTTTTTAATGTGAAATACAAATAATTTTACTATACAATATATTTGTTGAGTTGTGTGTGCCCCACTTTAACACCTAAATCTTCACCCAGACAGTTAAATATTTTTAAAAAATAATCTTATTATTAAGGCTATTTTGAATATTGTTCAGGTGTCTCTAGTCACTTGCTGATGAAAATAGAGACAGTAATACATATTTGTTTAATACTTTGTGATTTCATGAGAAAGACTTTAAAAATTTAAGTTTAATTTTTAATTAACATAAAGAAAAATACATTCAGTACTACTTTGCCCTGGGAAGTGAAATCACTGAGTAACAGAATCTGAGATGGAAGAGACCTAAGCAGCCAGTTCCAACTGACCAAACAGAATTAAATATTCGCTCTCTGTTAAAATTAAATATTCTCTCCAAGAAAGGAGAAGTCACCAGCTTCTGCCTGAGGAGAACCTAACACTATGCAATCTGAGGTAATCCATTCCGTTTCTGGATAATTATAGTTATCAGGAAATCTTTTTTGATCTCAAGCCTAAATCTTTCCAACTTGAATCCACTGCTTTTCATTTGAGTTTAAAATCCTCCCTTAGATACTTACTTTGTGACCCTACGTAAGTCACTTAACCTCTTTTGCCTCAGTTTCCTTATATGTAAAATGGGCATAATACTAGCATGTATCAGTGATGTTGAGAAGATCTGTGAGCTAACTAAAATATCCAGAGTGTTTTGCAAACCTTAGGGCCATACGGGCCAAAAAGAACAGGCCTAATCTCTTCCATGTGACAGCTCTTTAAAAAACAAAAAAACAAAACCAGAAAGACCTACAAACTTCTCTGCGACTTAGCTGCTGTTTAAATTATGTAGATTTTTGTTATAATTGATAATAAGATCACAAATCTAAAGCTGGGTTAGACTTTCTGGGCTGTCTAATTCTCTCACTTATGTCTCAAGGGTTTATCATCCCATTGTAGGGGAATTCTGCATTTCCTTATACCCAGCCCTAGTCTCCTGAACTCTAGTTGCTTGTCTCCTTATCTTCCAAATGGGATTTTCCATAGCCATCTCAAACTCAAAATGTTTAAACTGGACTTCTCATGTTGTTCCCAAATGCACTATTTCTGTACTTCCCTATTTCTCTTGAGGGCACTGCTATGTTCCCCCATCCAGTTATCTAGGTTAGCTACTTTGTCATTATCCTTTAATATGCATTCTCCTTACCCCCATATATTCAAGCAGGTGCCAAATCTTTCTGTTTCTACTACCATGATATTTTGCTCATCCATCCCTTTTCTCTATTCACATAGCCACTGGCCTAGCTCAGGCTATCCTCACTATAGATTCAATATAGAAGATTGCTATAGAGTTCTAAAGAGTCTCTTGGCCTTGTCTCTTTCCTTCCAAGCCATCCTCTACACAGCTTCCAGACACATTGATTATGCTGATAATTATGAAAACAACAACTAAGCAGTATAGAGTCCTTTAAGGTTTCCCAAATTTGTCCCTGGGACCATATACCCATCTGGGGGAAGGAGCTGGAGGAAGCACCATATTTGATCTTTTCACAAGGTGGTGACATTAACTTAAAAAGACACTGTATAATAATGATCCTTTCAAAATAAGCTCATTAGTTGGGCATATGGTGACATCTAGCATATACAGAGATTAGTAAACTCTCAAACAATAGTTACTCTTTCCTGTGTTTCTCATCCACTCTACTGTATTGAACTGTGCCGTGTTTAAACAATAGTCTCCTGCTAGACACATATATCTGCCCACCATGATGGGGAAGATAGAGTTAGATTTACTGGTAAAATTGGAATGATACTAAAATTCAGGGAAAGGGTAACTGTAGTATTCAGTTTAGTCCAGAGAGGATTCTAGATGTGATCCAACTCACTTAGGGGACATCATTTACTAATTCTTGACTCCATATCCTTTTCTAAAGCTCTTTTTTTGCTCTGACTCAAAATTCAACTAATTCTCTATCCACTCCTAAATTCTCATTTTGAAGTTTAGAATCATCCTTATATATTTCCCAAAATTATCATGTGAGTTAATGAGATGAGATCTTTAAAGGGTGTGGGTTCCTTGGAAAGAGTAACTTACAGCTCATTTTCAGTAGAACAGGATAGATATCTCACAAATTTCTGCATTGAAACTAGCCTTCCTTCTTTAGTCACCTCATTTAGCCCTGTTATTCAATAGTGTGGTAATGTCCCCAATTGCTTTGAAAGCTGGCATTCTACCCACCAAGTACAAGATGGATAGAATCAATATATGCAAGCATTTACCAAGGGTTCATAATAGAAAGTTCTCATTAAGGAAATGGATTAATTGGCTCAGTGATATTTTACCAAAAGCCCGATCTGAACGAAGGGACACAGCAGTACTGAGAAAGATAAATTAAAAATTAATAAAGGGACAAACGTGCTTGTTTATAGTGAAGACAGCCACAAACTCAGATCAAGGCATGAAGTTGAAAACTTGGTTAGCACTAATGGGCACTAATTAATGTGTGAAAGATTTAAAAAAAAAATCTGACAGTTTATATCTAGAATGAAGCACAAAGGCCAGTTATAAGCTGAATGTTTCTCTTCTGCCAGAAGCCATTCATTAGGGATCCTGAATCACACCTCAGGAAATGGATATGTGAATTAGAACAATGCTTAACTAACAAATAATATGACATATTAAGGACAAATTAGTTCAGAAAAAAAAAAAACTTTCTCAAATTTCCCCCCAAAACCTACAGAGCTTCTGAATGACTGCATTTTCTTCCATGTGTTTTCCCCATATCTTGAGGTTGGAAACCATTACAATCACTCCTTTGGTCAACATTTTGTTAAAGCTAACATCAAAAGCTACATTTATTTTACCTCTGATTGGCCAATCCAGGAATGGCTGGGAGTTTTTATTTTTCATCTTTGTATTTTCTTTAAATACAAATGGAACTATACTTGAAGACTTTTTGTCTGGATCAACACTGGTCTGTAACATAAGCCTAGTACTTGGTCTTCCTTCAAATACTTTACATGTTGTTTCATTTGATCCTTACTACAACTTTCCAAGGTGGGTGTGGTTATTATCCCCATTTTACAGATGAGAACACTGAGGTAGAGAGGGGTTAAATCTTAATCTGAGAGGTTAAAGGATTTAACCTCCCTTGCACCCAGTCACATAGCTAATAAGTTGCGGAAGGAGGTTTTAAACTTAGGTCTCTGACTCCAAGGCCAGCAGTCTTTCGACAGTGCCCCTAGCACTCTTAATTCTATTTCTTTCAACTTCCTCAGGGTATTTGGCCCAGTCTTCCCTCCACAAGTCTTTACACCTCAAATCCACTCACTGACCAGTTGCTAAGTGACATTCCTAAAACACATCCTTTCCTTAATCTACAAACTTCAGTAGCTATCTATTACCTCTAGGTAATAATATACAAATTCCTTTTATTTTGGCATTTGGAGTCCTCCCCAATCTGGAACACTATACTCAATTAGGCTTGGTAGGTGATTCTTGGTTTTAATCCTAGCTCTCTTGATCTCCGGAATATCATATTCCAGGCCTTTTGATCCCTTAATGTAGAAGCTGCTAGATCCTGGGTTATCCTAATTGTGTTTCCACAGTATTCAAGTTGTTTCTTCTTGGCAGCTTGTAATATTTTCTCCTTGAGCTGGGGACTCTGGAACTTGGCTATAATATTCCTCGGAGTTTTCTTTTGGGGATCTTTTTCAAGAGGTGATCCATGAATTCTTTCAAGTTCTATTTTGCCCTCTGGTTCTAAAATATCAGGGCAATTTTCCTTGAGAATTTCTTGAAGGATGCTGTCTAAGTTCTTTTTTTGATCATGGCTTTCAGGTAGTCCAATAATTTTTAAATTGTCTCTCCTGGATCTGTTTTCCAGGTCAGTGGTTTTTTTCAAGGAGATATTTCACATTGCCTTCTGTTTTTTCATTTGTTTGGATCTGTTTGATAGTATCTTGATTTCTCATAAAGTCATTTGCTTCCATTT
>CM053592.1:22471078-22500251 GCA_028646515.1 Pseudochirops corinnae
TTCAAAATCCTTCTTAAGCTGATCTCTAGCTTTTAGGCAGTCTTCACGTTTCTTGGAAGCTTTTGGTGCAGGAGTTCTGACAGTGTTGTCTTCCTCCCATTCCCTGCTTTTATCCTTCTTTTCCCCAAAGAAGGAATCTAGAGTTTGGTTACTGTTCTTACTTTGCTTCCTTTGTCTGCTCATGATGATGGCTTTGGCTCACTGACAGTGCACCCCAGGACCACCACCCAAGACCACAATCTGGATCCAGGCTGATCAATGCAAGAGCACTTGGCCTCTGAACGATCGCTTGGTCCCCCTGCAGTCTGTAGGCTGAGAGCTCTGAAGCAGCAATGTGGAGGCAGCTGCAGGGCCTCTGCTTCTGCTGCTTCCTTGCCCTGGATGCAGTTTGGCCGGACCTGCTTTTCTCCCCCAATTTTAGCCACGTTCCACTGACCTTTCACTTAGTCCTTTTTTTCTTAAGGCTTGATAATTCTGGAAACTGTCCCAGCTGCCATTGATCCACTCTTCTGAAGCTCCAGCTGTGGCTCAGCTTGGCTGGGCTCATCCAGCCACCCCTGGGGCAAAGGCAGGGTTTCAGGCTGGGCCGGTTTTGGCTCCCAGTGCTGAGATGGTCCCTTCGAGTGGAGCTGCCTTCAGCAGGAGATATTTTTGTGTGTGCTTCAGGGCCATAAAATTTATTTAGAGTCATATTTTGTGGGTAATTGATGTGGCTGTGTGGTAGCTGCCATACCTTGCTGCTCCTACACTGCCATCTTGGCTCCACCACTCTGAATTTTATTTCTTTTGAAAACTAACTTTTTACTTTAATATTGTAGCAGAGTTTGAAATAAACCTTCATGTTTAAAACAGAAGCTGTACTAAGATATTAGTAAGAAACTATAGATTATTTCCATATCATTCTGATACATGCATTTCTTCTCCAAGCATCACTAATAACTGAAACCCTAGAGCTAATAGAAAGAGAAATTTTCTTAAATTTTTATTTTTTCCCATGCAATTTTAATTTGTCTGACTTTATTTACTTTTAAAAGAGAAGTTATTTCTGTTGTGTCTGGTTTACAGGGCCCACTATCTAAAACATGTTTCATTTGTTATATTTCTTAAGTTCAGAATAAAATAAATAAAATAAAAATATGTCATTCTTCTAGAGAAGGAAGGGGCCTTCAAGAGCCACCTAGCCCAATCCCTTCATTATGCATAAGAGAAAAGCAAGGCATAGGAAGACTCAGAGATTTGCCCAAGGTTACTGAGGTAGTAGGCATTAGAAGTAGTATTTGAACCGAGGTTCTCAGATTTCACAGCTACCACTGTTTTCACTGGTTGATCCTGCCTCTCTTCTCTGATGAACATTTTGATAAATTTTGGTCTCAATGGAAGCTACCTTTCCATTTTACCAGATGGCATGTGACAATTCTAAATGACTCCATGGTCTTATGCAAATTAACTGGTTTAAAGGTACCAAGAAAAGAAACAGACTAGGGTTCATAACCACTGTTGGGAACCACTGTTCCAGTTAGACTTCAGAGAAACACAATGTTATAATTGGAAGATGAAATAGGTCATTTCATTTATTTAGATATGGCTGGGTACCTAGCATAATGGCAGATCAATAATTCATGGGGACCAATACCTATGGATTGATGAAAAACAAGTATACAAAGTAGACACTCCAATACTTTCCCTATTGCTCCTTGCTATTCTCTCTCTGTCTCTGTCTCTGTCTTTCTCTCTCTGTCTGTCTCTGTCTCCGTCTGTCTCTGTCTCTTTCTCTTCATTCATTCATCTAGATATTCGTTCATTCCTTTATTCACTGGGTCTCCCTATTTCACCAATGTTAGAAGGATAGTAGACTCTCACTGATCAGTACCATTACTGACTGACTTGTTCAGGAGTTTTGACCTATTCTGTTTCTAATCTGGTCTGGCTTGCCCCTCCTTACCAAACCTTGTGGTCAATAACTTCTGGGGATGTACAATACTGGGGCTAGATTTGGTGCAGATGATAGATCATCTTAGCCTTCCTATAATATCTCAGACCTTTTGTGCTCAAAGGTTCTACCAGCCTCATAGGAGCCACATAGGCATAAATCACCATGCTTGGACCTTGCATTTACTTTGTTTTTAGTATATTTTAAATACAGTGACGTTTGTGGCATTGGTGTGGTATTGGTGAAAAAAGTGCTAAACACGGAATCATAAGATCTTAGTTTGAATCCTGTTGCTGCCATTTTCTAATTACCATCTACCATTGACAAGTCAACCTAATCTTTCTGGGCCTCAGTTTCCTGAAAAATTGGGACATTGAAATAAGGTAACTTTTAAGGTCCTGTACAGCTTCAAATCCAGTATGATCTTTAAGGGGTGAAGACTTACACTTTTGTCTTAACTGACACATAATGTTGATTGATTTCTTAAGTCCTTAGTGATGTGCTAATGACTTCCTTTAGAAATGAACTATTAAACAAGGCTTTGTTGATGCTCTATATTGACTTTATGTCTTATATTGCTTAACCAGAAGTCATGTAGCCAGTCAATATTTAATTAATTAGCATTAAGGAGGGTAAGTATACCAGTATGCATATACCAGTATGCATACACATTAATTAATTTTTTCAGATGCCATATTGATTAATTGTACTACAGACATTATACTTAATGGCTATGACAATGGAAATGCCCACAGTATGAGTAGAACCAGTAACTATATGTTATTATTAAAGTTATTCATAGAGATCTACAAGGGTGAATTCTTTGGAACTACTTTTTTATAACAAAACATCCACAACTAGCTGTTTTTCATGTTGCTTGAGGAAAAAGGCTTACATTGCAATCTGAGGGATTTAGAGTAGATATAAGGGAAGAATATGGAAGGGATGAAGTAGATAAAGTGTGGCATAATACAAAAAAAAAAGTGAGGTAGGAGTCAGAGAACTGTGGTATGTGTCCTACCTATCCAAGATAACAACAATGTGACTTTGGGCATTTAATAATTCTGGATCTCAGTTTGGGTCCAACTGGAGAAGAAAAATATGTGAAAAGTAAATGCTATCAAAGATCTTAGTGGATTTTTAAATGAAATAACCTAAGATTATTTCATCTCTCCCTATGCCTAAACTTGCTCTTCTACTTTATCATGGTCTCCAGTCCTTTCACTCCACAATTGCCTCCCAGATCATTGGGTTATACCTCTCTTCCCTTCACAATCTCTATGTTTCTCTCCTCATTTCTAAAATTCATTATAATTATGAAAATTTATTCAACTGAAACTGCCCCTTCTAAAATTACCAATGATCGCTTAATTTGCAAGTTTAGGGTCCTTTTCTCATTCCTCATCCTTTTCGGCTTCTCTTCAGCATGGACACTCCTGCCCACTCCCTTCTCCTAAACACTTTCTCTATGTTTTCCCAACACTGCTCTCATTCCTTTTCCTATCAATTGCCTCGTCTGAATCTTCCTCCATGTCATGCCAACCAATGATGAGTTACCTCAGGGCTATGTCCCGGGTTCCCTTCTCTCTTTATACTCTTTCATTTGGTGACCTTATTAACTCCTATAGGTCCAGTTAAGATATTTATGCAAATAACTCACAGGTATCCAGCCTTAATCTCTCCCTTGAGCTCTACTTCTCCTTCACCAATTACCTACTGAACATTTTCCCATTGGATCTTCTGTTCCAACTCAGTATATTTTAAATGAAACTCGTGATTTCCCCCACCACAACCCATGCCTTTTCTACACATTCTATTATCATAGAGGGTAACACCATCATTCCAGTGATATAGGCTCAAAACAACACTGCCATCCTCAGCTTTTAACCTTTACTCATCCTACATATCTCATCCATTATCTAATCCTGTCATAGTTCTTTTCACAATATCTCATATGTAACTCCTCTTCACTCATACAGCTACCACCTTATTTAAGACATTCAACATTTCTTGCCTAGATTATTTTAATAGCTTGCTAATTTGGTCTCCTTTCCTTGAATTTCTCCCTCATTTCAAATCATTTCCCACACAACTGACAAAGGTTTTCCTAAAGCAAAAAACACATTAATCCTTTACTCAATAAACACCAGTAGCTACCTAGGATTAATTATAAAACTGCTCTGTTTAAGGACTACTTGGCCCCTTTCTGGTGTTTTTACATATTATTTGTTCCATATATTCTATCATCCTGCTCTATTACACTATTTGCTTTTCCTTACACACAATGTCACAGCTCCTACCTCCATATCTTTGTAACCTCTGTCCCATAATTAGAAGGCACCCCCTCCTCATTTCTATTCCTTGGAATTCCTGGTTTCTTCAAAGCCTGAACTCAAGAGCCAGCTTCTATAAGCGGCCTTTCCTGATTTTCCTCTACCCCCAGACCCCCATGTGTGTGCCTTGCCTCCTAAAGTTATCTCATCTGTTGCCTCTCCCTTCAGAAATTCAGAACAATTCTCTTGCACAATGGCTATAATCACATTAACTGAGGCAAAAATCTCAGAACATATTTGAAAATAATTTTTTGTGATTCTTTATTTATTGAAAACCTGCACTGTTTTATCTTACAGAAAAGGAAAGACTTCGTCTTCAAAAGCAAAGCAAAGCAAAATGAACCTGCCTTCTCAAACCACAAGAGAAAAATATTCCTCTCATTTGATGAATATATATATATATATATATATATATATTTCTTTTAGTTAATATTGTGCTCCATATTTTCCCTTTATTTCAGCATGTAACCCAAATTTGCCCATAAGTATTTTTCCCATTTCAATTTTCAAAGAGAAGAGGAGCTTATAATTTTTTCAGAATAAGACTGTGTAACTTTTCCTCCACTCAATGCTTAGCGAAGTGCCTGGTACGTAGTAGGTCCATAATACATGTTTGTTCATTGAACGCTGAAAGAATGTTTTTTTAAAAAGAACAAAGCTCGTCTTGTTAGGGCAGGAGATCTAGACCTTCTCAAAATTCCATGACTATGATTTGAGAAAACAGAGGCTCAGAAAAGGGGTGGCTAGGTGGTACAGTGGATAGAGTATGGGTCTGGAGTGTGGAAGACTCATATTTGAGTTCAAATCTGGCCTTAGACACTTACTAGCTGCGTGACCCTGTGTAAGTCACTTGACCCTGTTGGCCTCAGTTTCCTCTTCTGTAAAATGAGCTGGAAAAAGAAATGGCAAACCACTGCAAAAAGAAATGGCAATTCCCAAATAGAGTCACAAAGAGTTGGAAATCACTGAAATGACTGAATGATTTCAAGGCAAGGCTCAAAAATGTTAAATAATTGACTTATGGTAAAACACTAATTAAAGGTTAGATGTGAGGTCTATCATTTATCTAACCCTATTTTTAATGTCCAAGAGGAATATTTATAGCCCCAACATAGACTTGTAAGCTCCTCAAGTGCAAAGACTCTTTTGTTTTGTTGTGTATTATTATTATTATTTTTCTTGTCTCTTCATCTCTAATATGTAACACGGTACCTGGTAGATGGCAGGCACTCAAAAAATGCTTGTTGAATGAATAAATGGAATAAACACATATGAATGAATGAATGAGTGAGTGAATGAATGAATGAGTGAATGAATGATTGAATGAACAAAATTCTGGAAAAACTAGAGTGACTTTAGAGATCCTTCGGATTCTAGTACGAAAATATTCTTTGTACTCCATGTTTTACCAAAAGTCCTTGCTCTTTTTCAGAATAGCTACTTAACATATGGATTTTACAACTGGGTCCAAATGAGAGAGAAAGAGAGCATGGGAGACATTTTTGAAGTTATTAGTTAAAAAAAAACATATATGTATATAGTCATGTGATCAGAGGAAATACTCTGATCAGAGGAAAAAAAAAATCAGAGGAAAATCAGAGGAAAATGTGTCTTTTATGGTTTGAAAAGGTAATCTTTCTGAGGGCTAGGCCTTGCCTTTTATGTAAAACAGCATACACTGTGGGTATTCAATAAATGATAAATCATTAAAAAAATTCTTTTCATTTGTATTCTTAAATCTTTGCCTCAGTCAACATCTGATTACAGCACTTGTGGTGAGAGAGCTGAGAATATAATGACTGATTTAACCAAAAAGGACAGAGTTTGAGCTGGCAAAGGCTTAGAGGGGCTATTAGAGCGCTTTGCTCAACAAAGCACACCCAACACATCCAATCCTTTCATCAGAGAACTGAACAGAGATGCCCTCTTTGCCATTGTACTTGAAGAAACAGAGAGGAAACTTGGCAGTGTGGTAGAGAATGCTTTTTTTGGTTTCTTCCTGCATGAGCCAGGTCACCAAAATATATTGGAATCTAGTAAACATTTATTTAGGGGATGTGTGCATGTGTGTGCGCACAGACACACACACACACACACACACACACACCCCACAACCCTGTGCATAGACAATGTGAAGATATCATTAGCTATTCTAGGAACTCGATAAAAATATCAATCACTTGTTGTGAAGTCAGGCACAAAGGAATCAGTAGCTGTATCATCTATGAATAAACAGGGCTTCTGTCTGACTCTGTTAATTAGGCTGAACCCTATCTGTAAGAGGAATGGATTGCTTTGAACTGTTTTTTAGGCTATGAACTTAGTGTCCCTGAGAAATCTCTTTCCCTAATGGTCTCTTTTATTGATAAAGAGCCTAAGGATAATTTCCCTAATTAAGCAATAAATCACATATGCTGGAGAAGTTTGGCAAATTATTACAGAAAGTCTATTGCATTATCTTATTCTGTTCGGCTATGCTTAATGATGCAGTAAATATATAACTTACAAGAAATATGAAAAGTAAAAATTTTCATCCAAGTCCAAGAAATGTCTTTCAAATAATGAGGGAGGTATACACCAAAGCTCTGACATAGCCACCTCTCTTTAGCCCTAAATCTATTGTCCAGTTTACCATTTTTCATCCTCTCCCTTTCTCTGTGTGTACCTCCAATTAATTGAAAGGTTGTCTCAAAATTCTTCTAACATCTCCAAAAGAATATTATTTTGAACCTAGTATAATTTTCTAAACTGTCAAATGCTTTTGGTGTGGGGGTGGGGTGATAGTAGAGAATTGGATTGGGAAGGAGAAAAGGGATGGTTAGAGTGAATAGGAAAGTAAAATGGCATGGGAAAGAATGGAAAGAATATTGGCTCTGGAATCAGAGTTGCTACGTTCAGATCATGCCTCTGGTATATATTGTCTTGGGCAACTCAATATAACTTCTGTTTCTGTCAGTGACACCCCTCCCCCCCCAAAACAAAACCTTTATTTTGTGTGCATTTGTCATATATTCCTATATGTACGTATTATCTCCCATGATAGATTATAAGCTCCTTCAAGACAGGCTCTTTTTTGTCTTCCTATCTATAGTGCTAGTGTTCAAGTAAGTGCTTAATATAAACTAATGAACAGCTAGGCTTTACAGTGGATAGAATACAGGACTTGGAGTCAGGAGGGTCTACTTCTGAATCCTAAATCAGAAATTTACTATTCGTGAGATGCTGGGCAAGTGACTTGACCGCTCTCTGCCTCAGTTTCCTCATCTGTAAAATGGAGTCAATAATAGTACCTATTTCAAAGAGTTGTTATGACATGTTAATACATGAAACGTGCTTTGAAAATCTTGAAGTGTTCCATAAATGTGAGTTATTATCCAAGACTAATTGGTGTAACGGGGGTTGGTAGCCATATCTATAAAACTTAGAAAAATGAAATTTGTTTCTACATAAATTAAGCAAGCTGTTTCTCATCTGAAGGTTTTCCTCTAAGTTGTGGAGATATTCTGCTAATAAAAGAGAGCTTAATCAACTACATTCTAAGCGTCTCCTCTATTTCTCTCTCTCTGAGGCTCAAGAACAAAATATTGTAGTAGCCTTTAAGGTGATTAAATTCATCCTGATAAGTATCTGGATTCTTCAAACTCATGATTTCCATTTCATTTCTCACCTGTTCTTTCACTTTCCTTCTTCAACAGTATCTTATGGAATGCTCACTAATACACACAGCATATAAAATATCTTTCTTGGAAAAGACATTATATTCATATTAAGGAAGTGTAACCAGCTGAAATCAGTCTCCCTCCTGGTATGGTAGCTGGAGAATCCCATGGAAGAGATACAAGACAGGTACTCCAGATTGAGGCAGAGAAAAATGCTGTCCCGTTGAAGAGAAATTAAGCAAGTTATTGATTTCTAAAGATTCAACAGCACTTTACAAATTCTTGCATCTATCCACAGACAGCCCTGAGCTATCCAAATGCATTCCTTGCAGATGGTAAGCATCTTTTCATGTATCTAATTTATTCTAATTCTTTTAAGGCTACTTGAGTGATAATGCTGATGTTTTCTGGCATGGATTAATGGGCTTTCAGCTGTTCTTGTAGGAATTATTGGAGGTTAAGTTAAATGAAGTGTATGAAGATGTCTCCAAATAGAGATTCAGAGGAGTAATTTTCCCAAAGAATTCATTGTCCTCTATTTTACCCCCTGCCAAGCCATTGCTTGCAACATTTCTCATGCTCAGGATGCCTTCCCTTTCCTTTCTGCCCTCAGAATTCCTAATCATCCTTTAAAGCTCAAACTGCCTCACCAACCAATTAACAAGCATTTAAGTAGCTACTATATACATACCAAGAACTGTCAAGACAAGAGGGAAATTGTTGCTGCCCTCAAGGAGGTTACATTCTCTCTTGTGAGATAACATGTATAAGTTACACAGTCATATATGAAATATAAACAAGTTAATTTTGTGCAGGAGGCATTAGTGGCAGAGGGGGTCAGGAGAGGTCATTTCCAGGAATCCTACCTGGAGTGTTCCTATAACAACTTCTTCCTTTGCCCCTGGAAGAGCTTTCTGCTCTGTCCTTCTCTGCCATACTCGTTTTGTAATATTATGTCATCAGAGTGATCTGTGTTTGTGCCTTATCCTTCTAAAAGACAAATGCAGTGAGAGCAGGAGTAACATCTTCATTAGTACCTGGCAGTTATGCACCTAGTTGGTGTTTGTTAAAAGTCTGTTGCCTCTTACTTCCATGTTAGCTCAAACTGTACTGTATAGCAGTCTGTCAAGTAGCAGTTACTAATTGTCAAGCACTGTGCTAGTGGATGCAAAGATAAACACCATTCCTTGCTCCCAAGGGGCACACTGTCTAACTGGGGGAGAAAACATGCAAACAACCATGTCCAAAACAGTATATACAGAATAAATGAGGGTAACCTCAGAAGAGAGGTATTAGCATTAAGGGGGGCCAAGAAAGGCTTCTTGCAGAAGGTGAGACCTAAAGTGAGACTTGAAAGAAGTCAGAAGCGAGGAGGTAGAGAAGAGCAGCGAGAGCATTCCAGGAATGGGGGATTTTGTTGTTGTTGTTCAGCAGTTTCAGGCATGTTTGAATCTCTGTGACCCCCATTTGGGGTTTTTTTTGGCAAAAATACTGGAGGGGGTTGCCATTTCCTTTTTTCAGCCCATTTTACAGATGAGGAAACTGAGGTGAACAGGTTAAGTGACTTGCCCAGGGTCACACAGTTAGAAAATGTCTAAGGCCATATTTGAACTCTGGTTTTCCTGACTCCAGGTTCAGTGCTCTATCCACTGTGCCACCTAGTTGCCCTGGCATGGGGGACAGTCAGAAAAACAAAACAAAATACTGGGAGGTCAGTGTCACTGGATCACGGAGTATGTGGAAGGAAGTAAAGCATAAGAAGACTGGAAAAGTAGAAAGATGAAGTTATAAAGGTTAAAAGCCAAACAGAAGTTTTTACATTTGATCCTGAAGGTAATAGAGAGCCAACTATAATTTCTTGAATAGATAGGAGGTGTGATAAGGTCACACCTCCATTTTAAATCCAAGCACCTAGCTCATTACTTGTGTTACAATACAACAAATCAGGTCTTACATCATCATCTTTGGATTTTGCCTGATGACACCCTTCTCTTTATCCTGATAAGCATTTTGTGTTACATGATTGTTTACGAGAAATAAGGATTAAGTCCATAAAAACAAAAGCCTGGCATGGCAGGTGAAATCAGGGAAAAACAATCAAATAAAAAAAGTAATGGAGCTTAGGTGTATTTTTCATCTAATTTTGCTTCTAAAAATGTAGACCTCATTCTGAAAAGAAAATCAGATCCCACAACAAATGATGTGCAATTTAGAAGAAACAGTGCTCTATCTTTTCAATGCTATTAGCAATAATATTTTGGATATAAGAATAAAATGAAAATGGAATAATTTTCCAGAAACTAAATACATAGGCTGTTTTGTGTCTGAACCTGTAGCTTCCTTACTGCAGGAAATTCTTTCTTAGGAAACTCCTACTTCCAAATACAGATCAGTACCTATTCTAATATTTTTAGTCTTAAGGTGTAACCCTGGCCAAAGTGGCATTAGATAGATGGCTTCCCCAAGGTCATAGAGGCAGGAAGTATAACAGGAAGGATTTGAACCCCAGTCTATTTGATTCTAAGATTAGCACTTGAATTACTAAACAATGTTCTTCTAATGCACCAAAGAATAAAAGGAAAGTCACTTCAAGTTTTCTTTTAATTAAAAAAAAATGTCATGGTAAATTTTTCTCCTTAGTATCATGTAGAGCTACTGTTTAAGTTATTCACTCAATAACTTAAGTTACAAAGTTAAGCTTTGTGGTGACAAGTCAAGGGAGATGGAAATTGGGACATGCTCTGGTTGATTTGATCTGTGTTGAAATCTACAGAGTTAAAAACAGGAAATCCACTTCATCATGGATCTAGATATCTGGTTTGGCCAATTACATAAGCAGCTTGTACAAACGGGTCAGGTTAGAACTATTTTAATCATGAAGTTCGCTTCATTGTGTGTTCAAAGATAATAAGAGATACCATTTTATGGGGCACATCAGACAAGCTGAAAATATTCATTCATATTCAATACTCTACTAGATATATGCAGAGAAGTATCATGTGGAAACATCTTGTGAGGTCCCCTCCAGCTCTAAAATGCCTCTGATTATATATACACACTCTTGTGTTTATAATTCTATACATAGACATACACCCCTAATGAAATAACATGGATTTGAGAAAAGCAAGCATTGGTTATATTATTAACTTACTGTTTAGACTGTCTGAGCAGCCAGAGGCTAGTGAGACTTGCTAAGTATCCCATTATTAATATCAAGGAAGGCTTGAAACAGGGAGATGCTGTATACATTGAAAGTGCTCTCCAGTCCTGCAGGATGCCTGACAAAGCACCCAAAAGGAAAGAGGATTCTCTAAGATTGGTGGGAACCTCCAGAAAATATTGTACAAACCCCAGAATATTCCAGAACCTCCTGCATGAGATCCTCAAATTCAGAGTGATCCACTAATACAAGAAAGAACAAGTACATGAAAGATGAGAGTTGCTTTCGCAGTTGGGGAGTACAATGCCCAGGTTGCTGGACTTAGAATAGGGAAGACCTGAGTTCAAATTCTGTTTAAGGTGCTTACTAGCTGTGTGACTTTGGGCAAGTAATTTAAACTTTTTCCTCTTCAGTTTTATTATCTGTAAAATGGGGGTATCAATAACACCCACCTCCTTGGATTGTTGGGATGACCAAATGAGATAATATACGAACCACTTTGCAAAGCTTAAAGTGCTACATAAATGAGAGTTTTAATTATTATTGCCTAGATTATACACCAATGTGATTACAGGGGCTGCACATTTGATTTAGCCCATCCAAAAATAACTTTTGTCCAGGTACTGCAAATGACTCAGAATTGATCGGGAGGAAGGACAAAGACTACATTGCCTTTGAGAGGCTGCTCAGAATTTGCTCAGTATCAGAGGCACAGGAACGTAAAGGGGAAATGACCTCAGAGGACATCTAGTACAATACTTGCCCGAAGAATAATTGCCTCTCAGTAATAAATATATCCAGTCTTTTCTTGAATATATCCATTCTACTACCTGAAGTAGTCTACTCCACATCTAGGCAGTTTCCCCCCTTACTCAAGCTTAAAGTTGTTTCTCACTTCTATCCTCCTTTTTCAATTCTGCCTTACCCTTCTGCCCCATTAAGCAGGACAAATCTAATACTCAACTGACATGACAAATGCACATATGCTTGAAAGTGGCAGTCAAGACTCTTGGAACCCCTTAAGAGCAAAACAAAACAAAAGAACCTCTTGTCTCCATGTTAAATATTTCCAGTCCTTCAATGAATTCTCAAAAAACAAGATTTCAAGACTCTCTATCACCTTCATTGCCATACTCTAGACACTCCCCAGGTTATCAATGTCCTTCCTAAAGTGAAACACCCAGACTTTAAATCCAGTGCTCCAGGTATCGTCTGATATAGAGATCCGGCAAGCCAATCACCTCCCTTCCTAACCCAAGACATTATATGCCTCTCAAGGAAGTCAAAGCTTTGTTGACTGTCTTATCAGATTCAAATCATGCTTACAGATCACTAAAACCTCCAAAACCTCTTTCAGAGAAACAGCTCGATATTCAGAATAAAACAAAACAAAATAAAACAGTTCTGAAACTTTGAGTTGATAATATGCCAATAAGAAGAAGTAGGGCATAGTAGAGAAAGTAATAGCCTGTGAATCAAAAAGATCTGGATTCAAATTCTACCTCCAACACTTACTAGCTGTGTGATCATGGGTGAGTCATCTCACCCCTCTGAAGCTCAGACAACCCGTTAAAACGTTTCTAAGTCACACAGATGGGTAAGATTTGCATCAGTGTTTAAAATGGTATATTAATGAGTAGCAACGTGTCCTACTAAGGACAAACAAAGGTAATTTCTAGTTAGGCAAATCTTCCACTTACAGTACCTTTGTACCCTGTGAAAGGCTCCATCTTTCCCAATCACTGACTTGCCACCTGTCTGACCTATGATGCATTCTTACACTTCTCTCTGCCAAAATTAATCTACCTACCTCTTAGAGTTGTTGTGATGATTAAATAAAATAATAGTTGTAAAGCAATTAGCACAATACCGGACCCATAGTTGCTGTTTAATAAACGTTGTGAAAAATTAAAAAACAAAAACCAAAACCAAAAATCAATATTGTGCTTCCTAGAAGCTTTTCAAAATAAACCCTGATTCTATTTACTCCAGATTTAAGTTTCATCATTTCCTTGGTAACTTAGGTCTTGTACATGAAATTTTGAATATACATATATTTATTTCCTAGTACATTTGTCATCTCTTTATATTAGGTTAGGAAGTTCAGTATTCAAGGTTAATTGATGTTCTCTTGGCTGCTTTGTCTAGAATTAGAATATATTACCACCAAGAAGAGATAATATACAATGTGTGTGTGTGTGTGCACACATACATATATATGGCTGTTACATAAAAATATATATATAACACATGTAAACGTGTGTTTATATTATATGCATATACACACATAACCACATATAGATATAAATATATAGACATCTCACTGGAGGAAAGGAATATCCTCTATCTGTTCTGCTTCTCTCCCTTATCTCTCTGTGCCCTTTCCCACACACATCAGTTCCCCTGAATGAGATCCCTTATCATCTGCGTGAGATGATTCCCAAATCCACATATTGAGCCCAGTCTCTTGTTATCCAGTCACTCTTTGCCCACTGCTGGTTGAGGATCTCTAAATGCATGAATTCAAACTTAACACATCCAAAAAAGAACCCACTGTTTCTCTGTCTTCCCAAACCTAATCCTTCTCAAGACTCTATCCTGGTCAATGATAGCATCATCCTTCCTGTCATCTAGGTTATCAGCTTCAGACCCACTCTTAGTTTTCTCTTCTTCTTTACCTCCATATCTCAATGGATGCCGACCTGGTTGACTCTATCTTCACAAATTTCTCTTGTATCCATTCCCTTATGGCAAGTCAATGGCAACTCTTCTAGCTCAGAGTGCCATCTCCTCTTGCCTGAGCAATTGCAACAGCCACTGAATAAGAAGCCAGACTTCTAGTTCCAACCCTTTCTAATCCCCCGAGATTCTTAAGGTAAAGTATGACCAAGGAACCACATCTTTAATAATCTTCCATGGCTCCTAAGGCCACGAATAAAATACGAACTCCTCATCTAGTCATTTGTTATCTTCCAATTTGGGTTCCAGTCTACCTTTCCAGGAATACTGTACATTGCTCCCCTTTATATACTCTTTACATTTCTGTCCAACTGGCTCACTCACCTTCCCAACACTGGCACTCCATATCTGACCTCCCTATCCTTGAAAAGTATTCTCTGTGCTTAGAATAGACTGTCTCTTTACTTCATGGTCTTAGATTCTCTATCCTTCTTTCCTGCAAGGCTCAACTATGGTTCTATTTCCTGTGGGAAACTTTGCCCAATCCCCTTAACTTTTAACGATATCTTTTTCCTGCTAAAGTTAGCATGTATATACTTACTTGTTTCCATATTGCATCCCTTCCTCTGTAGGAGAAAGTGAGTTCCTTGAGGGCAGGATCTATTTTTTTTTTTTTTTTTTGGTGTTTGTATCCACAATCAATGGTACAATACTTTCACAAAATAGGAGCTTAATAAGATCTTACTGGATTAGATTAGATAGGAGTGGATAAGAAAGTATTGATGCTTTGATTAATATGCCCATGTTGTTGGAACAACTAAACTTCATTGATTGGGAAAGGGAGTAACATATTTTGCATTTTAATAAACCTTTTGTTAATAAACATTTTATATGTTTTAAAAATATTTTAAATGTTTTAATAAACATTTTTAATCTTTTAAGAAATATTTGTGTAGGCAATCTGTACCCTACAAGATACCCTGTGACTATGTTTTCCTTCTTGATCTTCTGACAGCAGCCTCTAGCTGCTACATCTTTATTGGACATTAATGTGTCGAAGACAGGTCTGTGCGTGACTTCTAAAACAGCATCAAATGGGAAATTGCTCTTATCACAACTGCTTTCAAAAAGAGCATGCATTTTTAATCACAAGTCATTATTTTTTAAAACAACAGCTAAAGAGAAAACTTTACAGTGTTTCGAAACAAATTTAAATTGGCTACACCACACTTATAGCATTCACAAACACACTTATATAAATGACTTTCTCCCACTTGACATAAGGCTCCCCTCCAGGGCAAGAGATCACACTTTCTATTCTTTAGAAACAAACTAACCACAGTGTCTACTAGGAAATACTTGGGAGGCACTTAGATATTAATCAGGTTAAGATAGTCTATGTCTTAGTGAGCAGGGTAATAATTGTGATGAATCGATTAGTATGCTTATCAAAATGAGAAATGGAATCTTTTTGGAATGAGAAATTCTACAGGACAGAAATTCTCTTGTCCCCTGAAAGATTACATTTTGTTGTTGTTTTAATATGGATAACCAACATATAGCCCTAGGATGAATAGGGGGCACTCAGATAAAATCAATCCTCTTTATCTGATTCCAACCTGTCTAGAATTGTACATCTGACATGAAGGTATTTAAAGTCTTATTCCAATCCTGAATGGTTATAATTCTCAAATTTGAAATGAATCATTATAGTTATGTAACTCGACAATTACACTATTAGTGAGCTAGTATAATGAATAGCATCTATATGCCCAGTAATTCTATACTACTTGCATAATTGGAGGAGAGTTGGATATGAAATGAAACTACTTAATTCCCCTGACAGCCTCAACAGAAGTATATTGTCTTTTTCATTTCTTCAACAATTGCAATAAAAATACAAAGGGTTTTTGAAATGGTCTCTGGCTTATATAAAAAAAAAATCAACAACAACTTTAACTTGTCAGAACAAAACACTACAACTTACCAACTAAATAAGCAGATGCACATTGTTCCTTTTGTCTAAAACAAAGTTCATTTTCATTAAAACTCAAAACATATGAAGTCTAGGCTTAGAAAAATGACTGGGAAAAAGGAAACTATATAGTTAATCTTTTAACATAATGCTTTAAACTGAACCTTTGTCCTTAAATCTCAAGAAGTATGTTTTTTGTTTAAGGATTTTATGATTATCTCAAGAAGATTAAGTATGGGTACTGGCATTAAAACACTGGTGTATTTGTCAGGTAAAAACCACTTGCCTTGTGATAATGAAAACAGTTTTAAAATTCTCTATTCCAATACTAAGTTCCTGCAAACTGTAATATTACACCCTTCTTTTTAACTTACATTCTACCTGAGTCATATTTTCCCATACAATTATAGAGCTTTGATTAAAATAAAATTTAATTTTTTTTTTTTCAGATTTTGTGTGAAAGCTGATAATGAAAACAGTTTGAATAGCTTAAATCTGCTGTAAGACTTTTGGGACAGTCTATATTTGATGCAGCTCAACTGATGACATTAAAATGTAACTCTTGGATAATCTAGTTTGGTCTGTATTAAAATCTGAAAAAATGATTAAATTGGATTATTATTGTACCTCTACAATGGAGACAAGTATGGGAAAATAGTGAGATAAGTAGACCTTAAGTCAAAAAGAAATACCTAGTGTTGTAGCTTGTAGGAATTTACCATTTTTAAAATGAGTAAAGCTTAAATTCACACTAAGACTTTCGGGACAACTAGCCCTTGTTTCATACATCTATGGAACAGTAATCTCATTAATGCAGTTATTCTTCCCATGATGCAAATCACAACCCACCCAGAATTTTCCTTCTTATACTAATCTTGTCTGTGTCATCCTATAATTTCCTCAGGGAGGTTGTGCCAACATTCCCATTCTCTTGATCTTCTGATCTCTTAATAATGGGTAGATACCAATGGAACTGCTAGGCTGCCCATCAGTTTCCTTATACACAGACACACTCACACGCGTATGTATATGTATATATACATACATATATGCATGTGTATGTATATATGACTGTGTGTGTATATATATGTAATATGCTCCATTAGATTGTGAGCCCCATAAGAGAAAGGAATAGTTTTTCCTCTCTTTTGAATCCTTAGCTTATGGCTTGACATACTGTAGACATTTAATTGATTTGACTTGACACTCTTGGGTTTGCTTTACCTTTGATTCTTCTTTGATCTAAGTCATGAAGCATCAAATACTGATAACAATGATTAAGTTCCCATTAACCAAGAGAGCTGTGTCCTTAAACCTAGACTTAAAGAAACTCCTGCTAATTCTCTAGCCAGAGAAACTAGTTTATTTTTTTGAAAGAAGAAAAAAAAGCACTTTCATATTTTTGTGTCAATTAATGAAGGACCTGAAATATGAAAACTTCTGCTGTGGAATATTGGTTTCACTCCATAAAATATATTCCAAAAATATGTTACCAGGATAATATTTCCATATGCATGTATCTAAAAAACCTCTTCACACTCAAAATCTTCTGGCTTTCTGCCATTCTAAACCTTAAAGCTTAATAATTATTTAGATAGTTAAATCTACTTCAAACAGGGTGAATGATTCCATTTAGCACCATAGTCTTATCTTGTAACTGAATTTTAAGTTACTAAAATTTACTCAAAAAGCATACATTACTAGCATCATGAAATAATCTTTTATTTGGTAGTTTATCTCCCACATTTTCCCAAATCCCTTCTGAAATTCAGATCAGAGAAATTAGTTTTAAAAAAAAAGGAGTTCTTGGTTAAGTTTATTAGACACTGTCAAGATCAAGATAACAAGATCACATCTGCTTCTCCATCTTGCATTTGATTTCAATGTAATTAAGCAGCAGGCATTCATAGTAAATATCTATTCTATGTCTAATCCTGTGCTAGGTTCAATGACAGGTGATGAGATATGGTCCCTGCCAACAAAAAACCTAAACACAATGGAAGAGGAAAGATTCACAGTAAAACAAATGGGAGAGACAGTAGGCGTTATATAAAGTGTGCAGTAGACACAGCTAGAATATAAACATGTATCATGTGGTGTTTATGCAAAATAAAGTGCAGAGTATGCAATAATGATGGAAAATGCAAGATACAGGGAATTCAGTGATCAATGCAGGTTCTCTATTTAAATACAAACCTTGCTCATCAAACAATGGAATCATTATATAGGCCAAGTTATTATTGCTTATACTAGGAATGTTTTAGCCTCCTCTTCCTGGTCTACCAACAACCTTCCTCCTTATCTCCCAGCCATTCCCATTCATTTCAACAGGATTTGGGTTCCATTATCTGTCAGCCTACCACTAGAGGGCAATAGTCACACACACTTGAAAATGTTTCCACCGAGTACATAAGAATTACAGGCATTCCTTATAGGTAGGTCAAAAAAGAGCAAATTGGGTCACTGAAAGAAACATTATCTACCTGGGATATGATGGAGTCATTTTAAAAGATCATTTATAGTCAACCAGGAGGAAATTGATAAAACAATAATTTTCTCTAAGATTCATTTTAGCAATTATTTATATTTTCATGTTCAAGACACTGGCTTGCCTGCCCTCAAAGACCTTACACTCTAGGTATAATTAAAATCTTTGATTTTTTTAATAGAATCTTTACATTTAGGCTTTTTTATTCCAACAGAATGTATTTAAGTGGACATTTTCCTTGGAATTTCAGAGTGTGCCTTTGGAACCCTAAGCTGGGAGCAAGGAAGTCTGGGATATTGGTCTTGCTTTGGATTTTAGTACTTAGAAGGAATCTTTCAAAGCTTTTCTATCACATCTAGACCAATGATAATAATCTTACCAAACTACAAAGGCTATTTTAAGTATTATTTTAATCATTTTTGACAATAAATATTTTAAATGGCTAGGGGAAAGCGGCAAAAAGAAATCTCTCATATATACATACATACATATATATATATATATATATATATATATATATATATAATTAATTTTCAATTGTATTAGAACATTTGATCCATCTGTTCTTTAGATTTGCAGAGAATCTCTGAAGCCAGAGTCAAGTGTGAATTTCCCTACAACTTTTCATTTCAGATAAAAGTAATAATGATGATCTTGACTTGACATCCTCTCATAAGTCCAATTCAGTAGGAGTTTTTGATATAACTTTAACAGTGAGTTAATTGAGGCCCAAAGAGATTAAGAAACTTGTTCAAAGCCATTTATCTAATTAGCAGCAGAGCAGTGACTATCACCAGCCTCACCTGATCACCAATCCAGTACAACAAATACATCTCAGTAATCATTTTTTCTTGCTTCTGTTACCCTGGACTCAGAAAACAACTTCTTAGAGTTTCCTCCAAAAGTGATTTTGGAGGAAACGTTTGAAGTTGAAGCATCAAAAAAAAAAATGTAAATTATTATTGTTTTGTATATTTAATATATAAATAACACAAATATATGTTATGTGTTAATTAAAAAAAATAGTGATAGTATATTATCTAGATTCATGTGGGGTTATAATTAACTACTACATGCCACTTGCTCAGTCATTTCCTATTGTCCTGATCTATATCTGGCCACTCGACCCTTATGGCTCCAGAGGAAAAAGTGAGGCTGGTGACTCTGTACAACCTTCCCTCACTTAAATCTAGTTCATTTTTAAGTCATGGCATCATCTTCCTGATGTCATGGTCCTCTTCAAGAACTAAAGGCAAACAAATTACATGCCCCTTATATATAGCTGGCTAAATTTTTCTTTAAAATCTTTAGAACACAACTCCTAGGGCTTGGCAACCAGTTTCAGAACTTTCATAGGAAGGTTCCCTGATTTCCTATCTACATAGTTTTTCTCTACTAGAATCCTACTCTGTTGACTCATCAGAGTGTGGAGGTGTTCTGGACTGTATAAGACTATTCAAAAGTAATGTAAACTTTGGCAGGTTCAACAGCTAGAGATGTTTTGAATATAGGCCTGGTGACAGACTTTGTGACTGCTGTCCAAGAACCACAACAGTCAAATGCAGAGAAGCTTACTTCTCACTGAAAGACTGGCCACCTCGGTGATAAAAATTATCTTTGGCCAAAGCAACCCACGGATGAAAACAGTGTCTCCTAGTTTCATGGGATCCCTATCCCTTTCCATTGTGAGCTGGAAATGTGACAGAAAAGGTGAAATAAACAGAGTATACTATGGATCATTTCTCTCTTTGTCTATGTAACTATAAACATTAATTAAATGATTGCTACTTTTAATGTGATCGTTGTCAACCAGTAACTTGATACCTTCTACAGGAGAGAAAGAATGAAAATGTATATTGCAATAACAAAAACTACAAAGGAGTGAATGTCAAACCCAAAATTACATACCATGTGAATCTGAGCCTAAGTATCAATGAAAAAATAAAAGTCAACACTCAACAAAAGAAAGGCAGGTAAGGCATCTTCCAAAAACATTAAAAAAACAACAACAACAACAACTTAGAAGTGAGGAAGATACTAAACTTGCAAATGCTCTAAACCAGGGATTAGCAAACTCTGGTCTGAATCCTCTGCTGCCTGTTTTGTACAGCCTATGAGCTAAGAATGATTGTTGTATTTTACAATAAAGTTTTATTGTGTTTAAAAATTTAAAGTCATTCCTCACTCATGGGCAAGCAGGATCTGGACCTGAGCTGAGGTTTGACTACTCCTGTCTAAACAACAGAAATTAGAGGTAAACAGAGGCCATTACCAAGGAAAGAATATGTAATGAAATAAATTACTTAAGATTAAAACAAAATCTTCGGCTAAATGGAAAAGCAGTTTACAGTTCTCTCCAGAAAGGTAAGCAAAGTAGTTAGGAGAGCTCATTTCATTGGGATTTATGGTATCTAATTTTAACTGCTGAAGCAAATGGCCATCACACAAAGGAAGTCAAGAGGACCAGAAACCATGTTAGTCTCTTAATCCCCTTAGGAAATGAAGAGACACACATTCCAATGGAAAGGTGTCTTTAGACTAGAGTATAAACTAATTAGGAAACTACTTCTCACACAAACATAAATGAAACAAGAAATACATGAAGAAATAAAGGAATCCGTAGAAAACTTAGTGTAAGAGTCAAGTAAGTCATCATTCAACGTCACGATGACAAAAAATGTTGAATGAACCAAATCTTTCATTTTTCTCAGTGATAATGAGAGAATTATCACAGTTAGACTCTACCATCTCAGTCCTTGATGAGAAATGATAATATTATTTGGAAAGATACACCAAGCAAAAGGGATTGCACTTAACCAAATATAAATACTAAAGACATTTGAATTGGAAAGGACTCAATTTTCAGACACATTAATTCCTCAGGGGAAGAAGACTCCAAAAGAATGGAAAAGATTGACTGGACTTCCTTGTGCCCTGTCCCCTCCCCACCCCGAAAATTCAGCCAAGATGATATTTGCAACAATCAACCCATGTATCTGCTTTCTCTTCTGTATAATATTTCTGAGAATGGTCTATGCCTCCATGGAGAGTGTCTTAATGAACATATTAGGAGGAAATATCAGGATTTTGTAGACAGTTTTCTATAATGGATAATACTATCTCAGTCACATACCTGACCCAGTGAGAGAATATAAAACCCAATTTGTTTTTTTTGTTTGTCGATTTTTAAAAAAGCACTTGAGTCTTGGAGAACAAAATGCAACTAAAAAAAAAAAAGCTCTCCTCAGATAAAGTATCTTCTAAATACACATTAATCTCCACCAACTGAAATCAACTCAATTTCTCTAGACATTTTTTCAAAAGGTTTATTTTCCAACTCTCTAGTTCAACACAGTTCAATTAAACAAATGTCATATTTGTAAAGACTCATATAAGTTCCTTGTTTTTTCAGTATAGAGATATGAATCATTGGTAGATTCTAATTTTTAAAAACTGAAGAAATTACCTATTTTTAACCTGTTCTAATTAATTTTTAATTAATGTTCTGATCAATTGTACCTATTTTGGTTAATTTTCCACGTAGACTTTGAACTTTTGTGTTTCACTCAAACAGTGTGATTATAAACACTAGGAAAAGTACATAATGTGCAAATGTGTCACTAATAAGTAAATATTTTATTAACATTTAAAGATTATGGAATTTACTCAAGCAGGTATAAAATGACTTTTAATGAAGAAAAAGAAATCTTTAAGTGAATTAATTTCCTAACATTTCTATATCTTATTATAGAATGACAAGGTACACTTCGGATATTTCTCCACTGGAGAAATTCAGAATTTCTCTTTTTTTAAAAAAATAAAGAACTGATAATAAGACAAGTAATCATTCTGGCAGATACACTAAGAATATACACACATATACATATATGTATATATATATATATATATACATACACATATGTATGTGTGTATATATCATGTGTCACTGAAATCAAATCTGCACAGATACACAAAACTATATAATGACACTTTTTTTTTTCTATAGCCTGGTTACCAAAAAGCAAAACATAAAAAAACAATATGACTGCACCCATAATTATTTATGAATGGTCAAGATAATTGAGGAGCTATGATATTGACTGCTGTGGTCATCCCTTACAACAGCTGCAGCCATTTGCTGACATCAGATAGTTGCCCAAATTCTTCAGCTGCCCAATTGACATGGCAAAATATGTTAAAGAATTTTGTTTAACAGAGCCTAACAACCTGTAGTCACAGGGTATACAGAAAAGCACAGTAATTCAGCTGACACCAGGAAATAATTTATCAGCTGTTAAGTCCATATCCTCAAAATGCAAAAGTTGTAAAAGAGTGAAGGGGAAGGACTTAGAAAACAAAAGATTATTGCTAAATAGTGGAGGACCAGCTTATTAAGTGAAGGGAAAGTTATCAACAGACTGCTGACCACGATGATACATGAAATTATTGAAGCTGTGAAATGGCTCCTGTTCTGGGCAGAAGCCTTTTTTTCAGCTTCTGAAGTGATGGTAATGGAGTGGCAGGTAAGGGAGGAAAGACAGTAAGAATCAGATAGGGTATAGACATTAATTTAGCTATTAGTATGTTAAAGCTTTCACCATTGACCAATACAAAGAAACAGAACCCAAGAACGTTATTGGTATTGACATTCTCATTAACATGAAACCAGTTGCAGAGAAATGAAGGGATGACTGAAAGATTATCATTAGAAAGGTAACAAAGGAGTTATTGTAGCTGATTTGTTGTCATTGGGTGATGGGGCATAGATATCCATTGCCAGACTGGAAAGCACAAGACTATAAGTGTCCTAGTAGCTTCTGCAGCTAGTGTGCACAGTTGGTTAGGGCATGGGAATGCTGAGGGAGATTCTAAGTATTTCAGTTTTCAGATATCATTTCATGTGCTTTTTTTGGCCTCATGCAGTAAGATCTTTCAGTCTTCTTATATTAAGGATTCATATTTAATCACTCTATATCTGGCAAATAATTCCTTATATTTTTAGGGTTGGGGGAGGTTGAAGAACTTTGAGGAAAATAACTCCTCTACATCATGTCAATTACCACCCACTAATTTATTGGTAAAATGAAGACTAATTTGGAAGTGAAGTTAATATTCCACACAGTTGGGTTTAAGAATGCTTTTATATTTCAGAAATTTCATGTTGCAGAGTAAAAGAGCTTTTAAAAATTTCTCTTCTTCTTCTTCATGACACTTTATATTTGTATGTTGCCTTTTAAAAGGACTTCTGCAGGTTCTGGGTTGGGCACAGACTGAGGCTGACTGCAGACTGTATCTTAGGAGATAATTAGAAGCCATCAGAAGAAGCAGTATCAATTAACTCTGTTCACTATCATTTCTTTCCTTTTTAATAATTAGCACATTTCCTTTTACATACCAGGTTCAAAATGTTTTATTATAGTTTGCTTTTATCCATATTCTAATAATTTGTCCTAATCCAGCAACAATTTATAGTAGGCAAATGGTAAGTAATATTAGATTAATTTTGTTACCACTAACAAGCAAGATAAACAACATGTAGAAAATTCAAGGTGTTTTCTTTTTCTATAAGGTGACATTAAAGGTTAACAATTTACTGTATTCCTAAACTTGTCTGACAGAAGTATTTGGTTAAATGTGGAATAGAAAATGCAAACATATGGACTGATCAGTTGAGTCAATCACTTTTACTGGAAAGTAAAGTACTCCTAATGATAGATAAATAGTAACCTTTTTGTATAAGGACACTATGCAAGCACTGGGGGCGCATTTGTAACTCACCGAAAATTCTTCAAGGATTCTCTTGATCTCCCCATGCCCTTGACTTTCAGCAATATGTGCTGGGTCTGCTCCTTCCATATTTCTAGCTTTTGATGCCCAAGTCGCCCCTGAACACTGAAGTAAATGGACAGCCAAATTCTTTAAGCCAAACTTTGCAGCACAATGGAGAAGGGTGGGAAGTTCTTGAAATTGTTTATCTGTAAGCATAGAAAAGCAAAACAAATTAGCACTATTAAAATTCATATATCACACAGACGAGAGGCACTGTGTCATAGCGGATAGAGGGCTGGCCTCAGTCACATGGAGACTGTGAGTTGGATCCTGGACTCTGGCATAAACTGCTAATATTACCTTAGGAAAGTCACTTAAACTCATAGTGCTCCCAAGCAAGTTTCCAAGATTAATAAGAGACAAAGACAGTGCAGACGTGTATTGTTAGGAATTTCCCCACCTGGGATTTCTTACACAAATGAAATCACACACTTGGTACAAAGAAAAATATATGCAAAATACACATATATGTTATATACCTGTAGTCTTGCACTTCATAGTCTGACAGGGTATGTCCCTACCCCATCTTCCCATGGCAGCAAGTCAATTACACCAACTCCTTTATTCATCTCTCCAAAGAGAATTTTTGATTCATCCCTCCCTTTCTCTACAACTGGTTTCATGTAGAAATGAGAATGCCAATGAAGATGGAGTTCTTCTGTTTCTTTATATTGGTCGAAACATCCTTACCAGCAGCTCCCCATACTAAAGAAACCTCAGAGCCAGTTTAAAAAAAAAATACTATGCCACATACTTGGGAGACAAAGACAATAATGTCCCGGACCTCAAATTGTTTGCATTTTGCTGGACGGAACAACATATACATAGATAATTAAATGGAAGATGATATGGGTAGTGGGAAGGGAGGGAATTACTGGGAAGCCTAGAAAAGGTCCTGGGTCCTAGAGTGAGCCTTGAAGCCAGTGATTCTAATTTGAATTATTTGCTAGTTTTAGAATTTATCTGCCATGCTCAAAAAAGAAAGAAATCCTTATTCCTTTTTTTCATTTCCCATATTAAATTAACTGAGCCCCATTAGTAATTTGTACATGGGACAGTAAGAAAGTGGATAAGTTTATTTTATGGTTATGACCACCACCTGTACTTTAGTGGATTTTGAGAGTTTCAAAAACTAATCATCAAAACAAAACAAAACAACAATAAAAAAAAACTGATCATTTTTCTAGAATGTACAGAGAACTTAGAAAAACTTAAGCAATAAGAATGTCTAAGTTTATGGACAAGGTTTTAATTTTTTTTTCTTCATTTTGATGGTAAATAGAACAAAAATTCCTAGTGAGGATATGTATTATTTCCCTATAGTATGTAAAACTTTAAAACAAACAAAAACCAGTCAATCAATCAAATAAAGAAACAGAAAACACAACAGTAGAAATTATAGACAAATTCTCTGTTCTCTAGCTTCTAGATGGATGGTTTCTATGGGGCTTTAATAACTTTCTTACCCCCATTCTCAAGTTGGAACTTCATAATTACTTATTATTAAAAACCATTAAGGGACAAATCGCTCAATCTTTCCCCAGTGACAATGACACAGAAAATGACAGTTATGTCGTTTTCACACAAACCTGAAAAAAATTTCTTAGGGAAATCATACACCAGTTTATTTTAGTAGATCAGCATAAACAGAGGCAAGTGATATAAAAGACTTAAGGCAAATTGGGAACAAAGACATCACAGTGAAAGCTAATTCCACTCAGCCCAAGAGAATTGTATTCAAAAGAAAGGTTTATAGAAAAAAAAAATCCAGCTAGATTGGGAAACATTTTAAAATTCTGGACCTTCCCAGGCTCATATCTCTTTGTTAGTTGACATTATTTGAATAAATGACAGAATAAGAAAGATGCCACAAAACAGCTTGCAAGTAAAGAGAGGGAGTTGTAATTTGAGATATTCAATCATTAGGCTGCTTGCAGGCCAAATAGAAGCTTCCAATTTTAAATGTTAAAATAAATGCTTGATGGGGTAGCTAGGTGGCACAGTGAATAGAGCACCAGCCCTGAAGTCAGGAGGACCTGAGTTCAAATCCAGCCTTAAACACTTGACATATGTACTAGCCTTGTGACCTTGGGCAAATCACCTAACTCCAATTGCCCTGACCTCCCCACTCAAAAAAAAAAGTAAAAAAAAAAAAAAGACTAAAAAATAAAATAAACAAAATAAATGCTTTTTGACTGCAATTACTGCATAGTCATTTCTTCTCATTCCAATCTATAAAACAAACTAATTGGTCAATTGCCTCCTGAACATGCTTCTCTGGTTTTAAGTCCATAACAATCCCACTGAGATAAATAACCTAAAGAAAGATTTTTGTACAGTGGAAAGAAGATTGGTTCTGGAGCCAAAGGTCCTGAATTCAACTCCCACTTCATGATCTTACCATTTGAAAGTCACAACCTCTCTGCATTTATTTCATCATCTGTAAAATTAAAGTGTTGGAGCAGATGGTATCTGAGCTCCTTTCAAGTTCTACATTTATGATCCTAATATTCCATTTTACAGCTGAGGAAACTGAATTTTCAACAGGTGAAATGACATTCAAGGCCATACAATACAGAATTTGAGCCCAGAGGCAGAATTGAACCCAGACTCCCTGCCTTGAGTCTAATAGCTCTAGCTGGCAGAAGAGTGGGTCAGAACCTTCTGTATTTTAATTAGCTTTTTTTTCTTTCTGTTGCAAGTGGACTTTGTCCAGTTGCCATTTTGTTTCAGAGAGACAGATTTGCCTCTCTAGAAGACATGTTCTCATCTACTCTTTTATGCTGTTGGTGACTCTAGCAACAAGTTTGTCTCTCCCAAGTCTATTACCATTAAAAGGAGGTTTCAAACAGAAAAAAAAAAATGATGCTGAGAATGGAAAGAAGCTGAGAAGGGAGCCTCTTGTACTTCAGCCCTATGCAGCACAGGTCATCTGCAGGTGCTTGAAGCATGTAGGAAGTGTTCTGCTTTCAGAGGAGAGAATGCCAGCTCCTACAACCACCAGGAAACTGCCCAAGAAGGAACAAAATGTGCCTCAAATACATTCTTATGTAAATCCACTTTATTCACATATATTTGACATCTCCACAAACACAGTAAAGTGGTAAAAGCCTGTGAGGCCACAGTGTCAGGAGTTTAGTCAGAGACTCTTTGACTGTGGTTCAGTCATTCCAACTCTTTGAGAGTCAGTGCCTCTAAGCATTTATTGTTGTAAGGATAGGGTACAATAATGCAGGCAGGCCTTTTGCAAGACTTGAAGTGTTATATGATTTTTACAGTATTTACATTTTGTATTTAAGACTGCTAACAGTTGGGCAGCTTTGTGGTACAGATAGATAGAGTGCCAGGCCTGGAGTCAGGAAGACTCATCTTCTTGAGTTCAAATCCTGCCTCAGACACTTACTAGCTATGTGGCCCTGGGCAAATCACTTAACCCTGTTTGCCTCAGTTTCCTCATCTGTAAAATGAGCTGGAGAAGGAAATGACAAACCACTTCAGTATCTTTGCTAAGAAAACCCTAAATTGGATCATTAAGGCAGACACAACTGAAAAATTATTGCACAAAAATAGTCTTAGCCTGACTTAATTGGTCTAACACAGGGTCCTTATATACTCTATGTTGTGACTAGTACAACTTTGTTGGTCCCCATGACTCTGCCTTTTATTCCTATACAATATTGGGAGAGGGTGGGGGGAAAGAGACAAAACCAAGTTGAACGCAAGCTAGCAGCACTTCAAAATACTCTCATAGTATGGTATGGGTGACAATATTTTAACATGAAACAGATTTGTGGCCTAATAGTTTGTCAAAATAAATACAAACCCTAAAAATTAGCTGCCTGGAAAGCTCATTTTGAGTTCATCATCAGCCTCTCTAAATGAGAAGCAGCTGGTGGGATAGAGCTCTGGGCTTGGAGTTAAGAAGACCTCATTTCAAATCCAGCCTCATACACTTAATAGCTGTGTGCCTCTAGTCAAGTCACTGAATTTCCTTGTTCCTCAGTGTTCTTGACTGTAAAATGGGGATCATAATAACACCTGCTTCCCAGAGTTATTGTGAGGATGAAATAAGGTAATATTTGTAAAAAGTACTCATCACAGTCCCTAGTACATAGTAGGTGTTATAACGCTTAGTCTCTTATTTCCTTCTTCAATGGTTTAATCAAAAAAGCAAAATATTGGCTACACCCCTCACTTCCAAACTGATCTCAGTGTGCATTTCATATAAGACATCCTTCACACAGTTGCTAAAATAATGCATAGATCTGACCATGCATGAGCCTTCCTGGCTTAAAACTCTTCAATGAAAAACCACTGTTTATAGGATAAGATAAAAACTCATTAGCCTGACTTTTTAAAGACTATTTAAGCAACCATTATCCCTAGAAGTAATCCTAATAAAGATGTAGCCTGGTATCTGCTCCTATGTGTAACACAGTAACACTTATTGAAGGCTCCAAATGGAAAATATTATTAATATGAAAGCCCTTGGAAATATCTAATTCCCCTCATTCTAAAGATGAAGAAACTGAGACCCGGAAAAGTTTAAGTGGCTTGTTCAAGGTCATCCAAGCAATAAGTATCAGAGAGAGAATTTTTGAACAAAAATAGTCTTATCCTGACTTAATTGGTCTAACACAGGCGTCCTTATATACTCTATGTTGTGGCTAGTACAATTTTGTTGGTCCCCATGACTCTGCCTTTTATTCCTGTACAAAACTGGGACAGGGTGGGGGGAAAGAGACAAAACCAAGTTGGTTTTGTTCCTGGTTCCAAATTCAACATTCTTTCCAAAACTGTGATATACTCAAATGAATCTGTGGTCACAAAGTTCAAGGATTCTCATAAATAATGAAAAAGTCAACAAAGACATCTTGTCCGTGTTCTCTTGGTATTGGGAGAATATTCCACTGGCACATCTATATTGTCTGTACCAGAAATACCTACCATTGAACAAACTCAATAGTGCATGCATCCAAATGCATGATAAATCTTAGTAACAGATGTTCTTCATCCATTTGGTGTTTCTTAGATGAATGAATGGGTCAAAATTTCTTTGAGAGCAAAAGTGATTTAGAGCATTTTTTATATGCTTATAGATATCTTTAATTTCTACCTCT
>CM053592.1:22500751-22549668 GCA_028646515.1 Pseudochirops corinnae
CTTAATCTTGCTTACATTGGCTTTGTTTGTACAGAAACTTTTCAATTTAATGTACTCAAAGTTATACATTTTGCATTTTATAATGCTCTCCAATTCTTCTTTGGTCATAAAGTCCTTCCTATTCCATAAATCTGACAAGTAAACTATTCCTTGCTTCCCCAGACTATTTACAGTATCAACCTTTATACCGGAGGCACTTTTTTTCAATAGATAAGTTAGGAAACAAGTAATGACTTAGAATGACTCCCTACCTTTGACAATTAACATGAGAATCTCATATCTTTTTTAAGAGATGGGAAAAGAAGTGAAAAGTACTCAGGAAGGAACTATGAAAATACTGTCTTGTTCTTTTCTCTCTTTTTTCCCCACAGTCAGACCTAGGAAGAATAGCTGATTTGCCTCCTAGGGATTTTGTGAATAATACCAATAACAGTTACATAGCACCTTGAAGAAAAAGAACATGTGTAAATGAAGAATAACAAAGGAAAATTCCATTTATTCTCCTTAGAAGGGAAAAGAAAAACCAAGTTCAAACTGCTGGGGTTTGGATTAGATAGTATTTTAATTAAAAAATAAAACTGGGTTATAGAAACAGATGACAAATAGCAACAGATGTGAATAACATCATTCAGAATAGATGAATGTTGGATTAATGATTGTCTATATTCACATTATTGCATGTTTTTTTTTATTATAGTTATATTACTTCATTAATATGGTAGCCTATAGGTCAAAAACTTACAACAGCTCAATGAAGTAGGTACTAAAGGTAGTATTATTTCCATTTTACATCTGGAGAAAATGAAGTAAAAATAAATGTAGAGACTTGACAATGGCTAATTTGGAAAACCTATGGTATAATCCCATATCTGATTATGGGGTTCTGCCATAGGTCTTCCAACCTCCAAATCCAGTACTACTATGTGCCAATCACATAGCAAAAATGAAAGAAAGACATCAAATGCCACCTTGATACTACCAAGATATTAAAAAAAGGGAAATCCTTTAGCACATTGGATAGCTCTTTTAAGGAATTGTTGTAGACTTGCAGAGGATAAAAATGTGTAAAAGGATTTGGGAGTTTTTGTTTGTTTTGTTTTCACCGGTGGAAAGAATACTGATATTCACAAAAAGCATAAACCCAAAATCAATGTAAAGGATTATCTACCCAATTGAACTATATTCTTTTTGTGGAACCATGTTGTATTCATCTTTTCATGTCCCACATTGCCTAGCATAATAGCTTTCTAAAAGTATATATACTCAATAGATATTTATTTTATCAATTATTTAAATTATTTCAACTGTCATAAAATAGTTGATGAATTAATTACTAAACTAATGACCCTACTGATATTTGGAAAGAGTAAATGAACCAGTTTTATAACTTAATTCAATGACTTTTTTTTCTAGGTTCCCAGAATTACTTTGAAGTTAACAACCCAATAGAAATAGAAATGGAATTCTGTATAGAAACAAATACAACAAGCGTGGCTGAGACAGCATCAGAAAACTTTGAAAGCAATATATCATCAGTATTAGTGCTACCAGACAAAATATCTTGTGAGGTAAGCATAATACATTTGTAACTATATGATATTGCCAATTATTATCAATATTATCAAATTGCCGATTAAGGGATAAAATTTTCATTCTTTGATTTCATCAACTGTGTTTGATGATTTTATAACAGACTACTTTCTGCTGATCTTTGTAGTAGAAAGCTAGATTCATGTTATTTAAAGTTATTTTCAAATAAAGGACTAACTTGTCAGGGAAAACAACTTAGAGTCATTCATCTTTTTCACCATAATCACCATTATCTATTCATCTAGTCAACACTTTTGAGCACCTATGATGTGATCAGTGCTAGATGTTCTTGGAGGAATACCAGAGAAGTGGAAGAGATGGGCTCTGCCTTTCAGAAACTTAAATTTTACTTAGGGAGATAAAATATATTTTTAAGCACTCTAATTTATAATAACCAAATTATGAATATAGAAGGCATTGGTTAGACACTACTTTTACTGGGGAAAAAAAAAGATTTAAATGCTCTAATGAGTGAGAAGCACAATATGAATAGACAGCAATATCTAGCATCCAAAAAAGTTAATGGGCTCTTAACTTGAATTGAAGAGTATGTGAAAGATAATGTAGAAATAGAATAGACAATATTTGGCAACCGATTAAATATAAATATGGAAGTTGGTCATGGGTTAGAAAGATTTAGGAGCCAAAAATGACTCAGAAATTGTGAGTCTGAATGACTACAAAGATGATGGGGCCCTTAACAGAAAATGGAAAGTTAGAAAGAGAGGTATGTTTGGAGGTAAAATATGTGTTCTCTCTTGGACTTGCTGTTTTCCACATATAGCACTCTATTTCCCTTTGGAAAGACGATGGTCGTCCCCAAAATCTGAAATCCTCTCTCTTCTCATCTCTGCTTCATAGATCCTTGGCTCCATTCAGCTCAACTACCACCTTCCAAAGGAGACCTTTTTGGGCCTCCCTTCTTGCCCCTTGTGAGTGCCTTCTCTTCTAAGGATGCCTCCCACTTGTTCTGTAATATATCTTTTCTATCTATACTCACATTGTTTCTGTTTTTTGAATTTTATTTCTTTTATTCTGAACTTCGGAGATAAAACAAGCTTTTCCATAACATAGTAGGATGGGAAAAAAAATGATTTCACATCAAACTGCAAATCCGTTATATACAATTTGGTATTCATTTTAAATACATAATAAAGTTTTCATGTAGTTTTCTTCTTCCCCACATTGTCTCTTTTTTTAGAATGTAAGCTCCTTGAGAACAGAGACAACTTCTTTTTTTTCTCTTTGTCTCCCAAACAATTAACACAATACCTGGCATATAACAAATACTTAATAAATGTTTATTAATTGAGTGATTAGTATGTTGAGTTTGAATGCAGATGTGACATCCACCAAGAAATGTCTAACACATAGTTGGTAATGCATAAGTGGTGCTCAGGAGAGCAACTGGGGCAAGATAAATAGATTAGATAGATAGATAGATAAATAGATAGATAGATAGATTGATTGATTGATAGGTTGATAGATATAAACACCATCTGCATCTAGAAATGAAGCCATGGAAACTGATAAGATTACCAAGAGAAAAAGAAATGATATAGAAAAGAGACTAGAGCTCAGGGCAAAGCCCTGAGGTACAGTCACTGGAAGGGGGTATAATTTAAATGAGGAGAATGGAGATGAGCATCCAGACAGGTAGGAGGAAAACCAGGAGAGAGTAGTGTTAAAAAGAAACAAACTCAGAATGGAGAGAATATTCAGTAGGAGAGAATAGTCAACATTTATTGTCTCAGAATATCTTACTTCACACTTTCCTGAAAAAATAAAGGGGAGAGAGAGAGAGAGAGAGAGAGAGAGAGAGAGAGAGAGAGAGACTTAACCAAAGATCCAAATCATTGGGAAAGTTACCTTCAGAAATGGAAGGGTATGGAATCAAAAGTATAAGAGGAAGGATTGGCTTTGGTGTAGCATCTCTTGATCAGAGATGAGATAAAGGAGGAAAAAATTATGGATGATGGCAATGAGATTTTAGATGTAGAGCAGGGGGGAAAAACTAACCCTTTGGCAAATTTCCTTTACTTCCTCAGTAAAGTGTGGTCTTCTCCTGAGAGACTGAGGTAGACAGGTGGTTTGGGAAGCTGGAGAAAAGAAGAGAATGTTAGGGAAATCTTGAGAAGAGAAGATTGTGAATGTGATATATATTCATTTAGGGGAGAGTTAAAGAATTATCTTGCTACATTAAATACCTAGTTAATGTTTAAAAATACAAAATTTCAGTAGATCCAGTGAACATGGTCATGGGATTTCATTCAGAGCATGCTAGTAACCTATGAGTAGGAGAAAATGTGGCAGATGATTGGAGTAATATAGGATCAAGGATTGGTAAAGTACAAATATCATAAAATGATTAAAGATTAAAGTCATTAAGATAAAAGATTAAAAAGTCATTCAAGTGGATATTTGAAGCAATTAATTATAGAATGAGAATTGAGAAAGGATGAACATGAAACCAGAACACAGGTACCCAGGAGGGTACTGAGCGATGGAGGGCCAGGAGATAGTGATGAGGATGAATAAAAAAAAAATTAGAAGGAGTGGGGCAGAAGGAGGTATAGAAGGATAAAAGGTTGTGGTGGGATAAAAAATATTCCAAATTCTGAAACATAAAACCTGGAATATTTGTGGATGATGATGAGGTTATTACTTTGTGGGACTGAGGTAGAGTGAGTTATTAGTTAGCATAGTGAAGAACTGAGAGATGAGAGTGAGGGACAATCAACATGTATATTGAAGTCCCCAAGCATAAGGCAGCATTTGAAAAGAAGAGCAACACTTTAAGCCAGGAATTTAACTCATTGAGGAAGAAAGGAGAATGAAAGGCCCCAGATATTTGCCAGAAGGGTCTGAACAGGATGATAAATCTGTATGGACTAAATTGAAAAGGAGAAGAGGTTGTTGGTTGATAACAATAGAGGAAAGCTCTGGAAAGGGGAGTGAAGAATAGACCATCTATGCCTACTCAGTGTACTGATCTAAGTGTAAGGAGTGGATCCAATATTAGAAAAGGGCCAGGTAGGCAATACATCTTTGGGGTGGGGTCAGGTCTCTGTGAGTGGGAGACGATGGAAGAAACATGTGAGCAAGAGGTGAGAGATAAAGAAGGGAAGCTGTTAAATGCCATGAAATTTACTGAGTCATCTGAAAGGAGTGGGACAGAGTAAAAGTAAAAGAGAAAGTCACAAGATCAAAGAAAAGAAGAAGGAAGAAAAAGATTGGGGAAAGGATCCTACTCTTCATTCATGAGAGGCTCTAAATGAAAAATAAAATTTTATGAAATTCCTACTTTATTAAAATGTCATTATTTTAATAAATGTAATTATTTTACTTCTTAATACTATACTTGCTGATGTATTTTAATTAAAAATGAAATAGAAAAAAGGACAACATACTAAAAGGGAACTTAATGTAGTGGATAGAGAACTAACCTCAGAGTCAGTAAGACCTGAGTTCTAGTCTTCTCTGACAGGTACTTTGTATATGCATGCATGTATACATGTATGTGTGCATATATGCATGCATATACACATACATGCATATATGTATGCATATCTGCACACATACATTATGTGCATTGTGTGTATAATACATGCATACAAATACACATATGCACATGCCATGTTTATATGTGCATGTATGGACATACATGCTTGTACCCGTATGGCACATGTATGCATGAATGTCCATGAATATACAACATGGCCATACATATGCATGCATTTACAACGTGTATGCACATACACATATACAAATGCATGTATACATATGTACACACATATACAGATACACCTCTATAACAACACCAAAAGTAAAAGAACCTCAGGCTTTAAAAGTTAAAGATATTTTCTATTTATTTATTTGTTCATCCATTAGTTTTTTCTTTTATGAAATGCAAAAATTTATATAGGATTTCTCCCTGGTGTATGTTTGATTACTTTTCTTTATTTGTTATTATTAAGCTAATAACTTAAAGTGTTGAAAAAATATATGGAGTTTGGTTTTGCTTTTTTTTCCCAGTGATCATTCATTGGTTACAACCCTTCTATACAACCAAACTATTGTACAGTGTGAAAGTATTTGCAGATCCTATAAATGATTGCATGCCACCACGGGGGCTGGGGGGGGGGGAGAAAGGAGGGGAGAAAATCTGAAACTCAGGGGATTGTGGAATTGAATCTTGTAAACTAAAAGTAAATAAAATAAAGTGTTGAAAAAAATAAATAAAATGTGATTTCAAATCCAAAAAAAATAAAAAATATATGGACACAACTACTTGGTCTATATAATTACTGAGACTTGAGACAGTTAATGATAACTTAAGTTTCTGCAGGGCTTTACAACTTGTTGCATTTTCTCATAAGGTTATTTCTCTTGATCCCACAGCCCAGAGGAGTATAGATATTACCCATTATAATGTACCCATATTGCAATGTTCCAGATAAGATAACAAAGAGAACTCATTTGAAAGAGCTTTTCTGATCATTGTCAATAATCAGTTCAAGTAATACTTTCTGTTGTTGATCAGAGTGCAATCTTGTCAATGGTTGATTGGAATGCACTTTTTATCTCATAGAACCCCGGGGATATATTCATTCTTCTGAAAGATGAAATAATCGATGAAAACATCGAAATTGAATTTTCTACAGAAAGCAAGTGTGTTCGAACCCAACCATCTCTTTGGAGCAAGACAGTCTGGTGTATGAAAGCTTTAGGTAAGAGCAGGGTTTGTTTGTTTGGAGTGGGGGGAGGTATAATGAATGATAAACATTAACTCTAATTTTCTTTTCAGTCATTTTATTATACTTTCACTTCTCTACATAACCTCAAAGTATTCTGCCCGGTGTTTCCTGTCTTTGGGTTGTACCTACAAGAGGTTATTGCTAATATGGATTTGAAAACATGAAGGCTTGTCATTTATGGAAAATTATAATGCACTATTGTGTGTTTCTGTGGTAAAGTGACAATCAAAATCTCCAATGTTGTTAAGTAGATCCCTCTTAATATAGCGTTTTTTATTATAGCTCAACTCCTAAATACCACGCTAAAATTATTGAATTTATTACAAAATTAGGATTATTGGGCTGTTTTAATTTCCTTTAAGAACTGATACATTCTGCTCTGTTTTTCAGTGGGTATGTTTTAATAATGTTGGGCAACACTTGTCTCATTGGCTATTTCATCTATTTGGGAGCATTGCCCTCTGTAGTATATCCCTGATACCATATTGTATTAGTGAAGAGAACTATCATATTTTCTGACTTTGCCTACAGTTTAATAAACCATACCAGGACTCAAACTCTAAATTGAATGCCTCCTTCCCCCCATGTTTGGGCCATCACCAAAACTGAAATATTAACTCCTAAATGGTCTATTTTAAATTTATGTTTATTGGGTTTTGAGTCTATGAAAAGTTATCTTGAACTTAAATTATATTTGAAAACTTTCTAATAACTCTGATCAACTAAATAATCAACCGTGATTCCAGAGGATTTTTATAAAGAACATTGTCCATTTCATGACAGAGCTCCATTTTCCTTCCTTGCTTCCTTTTTTCCTTCCTTTCCTCTTTCTTTTCTTCTTTTCTTCTTCTTTCCATCCCTATTTTCTTCTCCTTTGTTTCTGTTTCATCCATATACTCTTCCTTTTTTTCCTTACTGGAAGATAGAAGGAGTTAGGAGGGGGAAAATCCTGAATGTTTAATAATAATAATAATAATAATAATAATAATGATGATAATGATGATGATGATGATGGTGGTGATGATGAAGATGATGATGATGATGATGATAAAGAAGTTTTAATGGAGAAATTAAAAAGAAAAACAACACATAGAGAAATTCAAAGTAACAAACATTTTGCAAGTTCTCCGGATGCTGATTCTGTTGTGTATTTGTAATATAACATTTACTAACATCTCAGGAAATCATTGTGGAAGGTAGAGCCTGTTTCAGATAATTTTAAAATCTGGAAAGTACTAAAATTTTAAGGTTTGTCACATACAGGGTAGATTTGTGTTACCCAACATGAAACTTCAGGGCCAACATTTAAGAAGGAAGAAAGGGAACAAATATTAAGTGCATACTATGTGCCAGGCACTGTTCTACACATCTTATAAATTTTATCTAATTTTATCCTCACAACAACCTGGAATCACCATTTTACAATTAAGGAAACTTTGGCAAAGAGAGCTTATGTGAATTCCCAGGATAGCACAGCTAGCAAGTGTGTGGCTATGGAAAGTGAGGGACAGTGAAGAGTCAAGGAAGAGACCTAGGTTGTAAACCTCGGTGCCTTAGAGGCTTGTCATGTCCTTGCCAGTAATAAAAAATTTCAGGATTGGGAGAAGGGGAACTTTGGGACAGGTGCATGTGGGGATAATGAGTTCCATTTTGGACTGTTGAGTTTGATGTCTAAGGAACATGCAGCTTGAGATGCCTTAATAGGCAATTGGAGAGATGAGTCTGGAAGTTAGGAGAGAGAGAGAGCCAGAGAAAGCCAGAGAGATAGAGAAAGATTAGGACTATATAATTAAATCCAAGAATCATCAGTATAGAAATAACAATTGAAATCATGAAAATAGTTTCTGAGGTGCTGGTAAGAACACAAGGTGGGACTATCAAGCTAATAGGTTGAAAGAAGGTTTCTACAAGGACAAAATGCAAGTATTAAGCCTAGAAACCCAACTTTGACACTCACCTTCATGGAGGAGAATAGTGCAGCAATAGAGAGAAGAGGAAAAAAAAACAAGTTTTTAAAATTTATTTTTAGTTTTCAACATTCATTTCCACAATAATTTAAGTTACAAATTTTCTCCCCATCTTTCCCTACCCCACACCCCAAGATAGCTAGCCTACTGAATATCCCTTCCCCTATCTGCTGTCTTTTATATCCTCTCCAATACCCCCTCTAACTTTCTAGTAGGGCAAGATGGATTTCTATCCCAGCTTCCTGTGTATCTTATTTCCCAGTTGCATGTAAAAAATAATTTTTTAAATTTGTTTTTAAAATTTTATTTTCCAAAGTTTTTCCCTTCTTTCCTCCTCACCCACCCCCACTGGGAAGACAATTAATTCCATATAGGTTGGTTGTGCATGTGTAGTTATGCAAAAGGTTTCCATAGTAGTTTTTATCATGAAAGACTATATTTCCCTCCATCCTCTGCTGCCCCCCACTTATTCTATTTTCTACTTTTACCCTGTCCCTTTTCAAAAGTGTGTGCTTCTAACTACCCTCCCCCCCACCTGGCTCTCCCCTTCATCCTCCCCCCTCTCATCCCCTTCCCCCTACTTTCCTGTAGGGTAAGATATCCAATTGAGTGTGTATGTTATTCCTTCTTTAAGCCAAATTCAATGAGAGTAAGGTTGACCCATTCCCTTGCCTCTTTTATATGAGATAATTTACCCTATTCTTTCTCTCCTTTTCTCCTTCTCTCATTATATTCCTTTCACCTCTTAATTTTATTTTTTTAGATATCATCCCTTCCTATTCAACTGATCCTGTGCCCTCTGTCTGTGTATATATGTACACACATATACACTCACTCATATATTTATTTATACATACACACAAACTCCTATACATACATATATATGTGTGTATACGTATATACATATACATTCCCTTCAACTATCCTCATACCGAGAAAAATCAAATGAGTTACAATTATCATTTTTCCATGTAGCAATGTAAATAGTTCAACTTCAGTAAGTTCCTTATGATTTCTTTTTCCTGTTTACCTTCTCATGTTTCTTTTGCTTCTTGTACTTACAAATCAAATTTTCTGTTCAGCTCTGGTTTTTTCATCAAAAATGCTTGAAAATCCTCTATTTCATTGAATGACAATATTCTCCCCTGAAGCATTATACTCAGTTTTGCTGGATAGGTGATTCTTGGTTTTAATCCTAGCTCTTTTGGCCTCCAGAAAATCATATTCTAAGCCCTTATATCCCTTAGTGTAGAAGCTGCTATATTGTGTGTTTCCACAATACTCAAATTGTTTCTTCCTGGAAGGTTGTAATATTTTCTCCTTCACCTGGGAACTCTGGAATTTGGCTACTATATTCCTGGGAGTTTTCATTTTGGGATCTTTTTCAAGAGGCAGTCAGTGAATTCTTTCTATTTTTGCTTTGTACTCTAGTTCTAGAACATCAGGGCAATTTTCCTTGAGAATTTCTTGAAGGATGATTTCTAAGCTTCTTTTTTAATCATGACTTTCAGGGAGTCCAATAATTTTTTAAATTATCTCTCTTGGATCTATTTTCCAGGTCAGTGGTTTTTCCAGTGAGATATTTCACATTGTCTTCTATTTTTTTCATTTGTTTGAATCTGTTTTAAAGTATCTTGATTTCTCAAAAAGTTAGCTTCCATTTGTCCCAATGCAATTTTGAAGGAATAATTCTCTTCAGTGAGTTTTTAAAATTTCTTTTCCATCTGGGCAATTTGACTTTTTAAGTCATTCTTCTCCTGATTGGCTTTTTGCGCCTCTTTTGCCACTTCAGTTAGACTATTTTTAGGGTGTTATTTTCTTCAGTACTTTGGGGTCTCCTTTAGTAGGTTGTTGACTCACTTTTCATGATTTTCTTGCATCATTCTCATTTCTCTTTCCAATTTTTCCTCCACTTCTCTTACTTGATTTTCAAATTCCTTCTTGAGCTCTTCCAAAGCCTGTTACCAATTCATATTTTTTCTTGGAGGCTTTTGATGCAGGAATTTTGACTTCATCAACTTCTTCTAACTCTATGTTTTGATGGAAAACATGTCCCCAGAAAAGAATTCTATGATCTGATTGTGCTTCCTCTGCTTGCTCATCTTGGCAGCCTATTACTTGACTTTTGAGTTCTTTGCCACTGTAGAACTCTGCCTCCAGAATGGAGGGAGCTATGTCCTAAATCGCTGCATTTTTTTTCAAATGTTTTCAGAGCTCTGAAGAAGGCACCCTCTCTGTAGACCCCCCAAGCTCTGGTACACTGGCCACACATCCCAGGACCACAGTCCAAGACTGTGATCCTGATCCAAGGAGCTCAAAGCAAGAGCAATTACCCTCTGCATGGTGACTTGGTCCCCCTATGATCTGCAGGCCAGCAGCTCTACAGGCAGCCAGGCAGCAGCAGCTTTAGCCACCACACGTCCAGCACATCTTGCACAGGGACAGGGGCTAGACCACCCTCTTCAGTTATCTAGTTCCAGTAGAGTTCCCCACTGACCTTTTACTTTCTCCTTGGCATTTATGGCTTCAGAAGTCAGGAAACCACCACAGCTGCCAGTGATTCACTCTCATGACATCTGCTCCAGCCACTCTGTGCTGCTGGTCAGGGCCACCTGGGGGCAGAAACCTTGAGACTCATATGGGACTTTTCATGGCTCCCAGTCTGGTGCAACAGACTCTTCATATCTGCTTACCAGGCTACCTTCAGCAGGAGATTTGTTTCTCACTGTCACTTTGTAGGTTCTGTAGCTCTAAAATTTGTTTAGAGTCATATTTTACAAGTATTGGAGTTGATTGGAGTGGAGCTTAGAAAAGTTCCTGTTTTAACTCTGCCATCTTGACTCTGCCCAACAAACAAGTTTTTCAGACCTCAGATTTATAAAGAGATGCCAGTCTCATCTTTTCAGGTTTTAGGATTGACACTTTGGGATATCAGGAGGAAAATTATAGGATCTATCACAATCGTATGCCACAACTTGCTCCGCCATTCCCTAATTGATTGGCATCCCTCCATCACATTGTCATCACAAAGAGAGCTGCTAAAAACAATTTCAAACATATAGGTTCTTTTTTTTTTTTCCTTTTCCACAATCATCTTTGGAAATACACCAATTTGTATTGCTGGATCAAAGGGTATAGATAAAGTTTAATAACTCTTTGGGCATAAAGATTACTTTCCAAAATGGTTGGATCAGTTCGCAAATCCACCAGTACTCAATTAGTGTCCCAATTTTTCCACATCTCATTCACTATTTTTCATTTTCCCCTTCTATCATTTTAGCCAATCTGGTAAGCATAAAATGATATCTCAGGGTCATTTTAATTTGCATTTCTCTAATGAATAATGATTTAGAATTTTTTTTTTCACATACCTATAAATTGTTTTGATTTCTTCATAGGGAATGTTGTAAAAATTTTTTCTGAATTTCATAATTTGGAGGAGGCATACTTAATAAAGAGCAAACTCATGCTACTCTTTGAGGTATGACTCACATTTTTGAAGCCACATAGCTTCATTTCAGGATGAACATACAAAAACCAAGTATCTAAACAGAATGGATCCACATTGGTTCCCATAGAAACCCAAGGCAAAGAGATTAATGTTCACCAGATGGGACTGGGCTGTATAATTGCTTCCCCCCCCCCCATCCCCACCAATGGAGGCACCATCTCAGGCAATGGAAATCCAAAGAGCTTAAAACCACTTTTTAATTTTGTGTATTCATGAAAAGAAATGTATCACCTTTTACAGATTAAACCATAAAACGTCCGATTATTTGGGGATTTCTGTGGATTAAATTACTTAATTACTTATCAGGTCATTTCCAGTATGCAAGGACAGACTGAAAATTGTGGATATAGAAAACAGTACAGTGACTCTCATGAGAACATTGGGTTATTCTGTACAGTCATAAAGTGCTAAACCTAAAAAAGAAGCTTAGTGAGCATCTAGTTCAATTCCCTTATTTTATAGTTGAAAAAACTAAGGTCCAGAGAATTAAATTGACTTGGATAGACTGGAAATCATGCCCTCTGACTTCCAAACCACTTTTTTCTATGTCTTCTCTATCAGCCTACTTCCCTGGGTGTGCGTTAACTTTCCTGAGGATCAAAGATCATAGCATTAAATGTCATAGATTTAAAGTTTAAAAGAACATTGGAGACCATCCAAACCATATCCTCCCCATTTTTCAGATGAGGAAACTGAAAAACATAAAAGGGAGTGACTTCCTCACTATTATCATCCTTTACCTGCCCTATTTTATATTTTTCTACTTTCTATGACCACAACAATATCATTGATGTTTATCATTCTAAAGCACTACTGTTTGGCATACTTTGCCTGATTATATAGTTCTTGATATTATGGAGATGCAGCAGTTTGGTCTTTAATTTTATGACAGTCACTCAACAAATTAAAACATTCTAACAAAGAAATCATTTCAACAAGGATATTGTTTGTGAAAAAACATTATTAGTGGTAGTCATTTTAAAATAATATTTTTGTCAAAGTCTTCACTTCACTCCCAGCATTAATCCAGACTTTCCTAACACAAGGTCTATAATTTTGGGATATTTCTGTATATGATGTATGCTGAGAAAATGATGTTTGTTGAAGAACTGAGATGGAAATGAACCAATAACTTTCTAGGTGAATCCTGCTCCTTTTTTCCCCACAAATGCCATCATGCCTTTAACATCAAGCCCAAGCACTCCACTCCTACAAAGAAAACCAGCCTTGCCAACAAATTGTGGGATGTTTTGTCTTGCCTCTTCAATTTTACCTAAGTTATCTCAACTAGTTATAATGCATTCTCTCTAGTCTTTGCAAAATAATATCTTTACCCTTCAAAAGCACAGTGCCTGACATAAAATAGGTTCTTAATAAATATTTGTCAATTGATTCATCAAAGTTTTCAAAGATTGAATTCTTCCTTTCATACCTGCTTATGGTTGTGGCTTCAGCTTTATGTAGCTAAATGTGGTTACAAGGCTCAATTCTGATACTTCCCCCCCACCATAGCAACAGTAAATCATGTTTAGCAGAGTGCCTTGAGATACCTCCCGCCCAAAGCTTGTTAATCTAAACAACCAGAATGTAAATTTTGAAATTTCATTTGCCACTGCTCCTTCCAAAGCCAATCTTTAGAAGCTTGCCTATAATTAAGGAAAGTTTATTTCAGTAAATTTACAGCAAATACACAATTTCTGATGAATGACTGAGCCCCTCCTGAATTCTGATGCATTAGAAAGGGTCAGTATACGTTATCAGTCCTGAAAGGGAGGGTTGATGAGTAGGAGGAAGAATTCTCCTTCTTTATTATTTTTTGGATTTGAAACAACGTGTTCTTATGGTTCCTAAAGTTTTAGAAGAAGTTACAAGTATGGATTTTCTCTCCAGTGCTTATGTTGAAGTAAAAGACCCAATTTTAAAAGGCTTCTGCTAAGACAACTGTGAAATTTGTATGCATAGGTTGCAAACGTTGCTTCTATTCTTCAAGTTACATAAAGATGTGGGATATGAATTATATTCAGTTCCTCGTTCTTATTTGTATTTTATAAGATTTCCCTGCTGGCTCTGTCCATGTAAATATCTACTGTGATGGAAACATCAAGGCCACAACAGAGATTAAATATTACACAATAGAAAAGGAGGTTGAATACCCACTGAAACAGGCTGACTCTGGAGATGTTGCTCAACAGGTAAGATGACCTTCCATAAGGTTAATAAGGAAATAAGTAAAAGCATGAACATTAGATAAGAGAATGTGCATTTCAGTATGAAGACTAAATAGTGATCAAATATGAGTAAGTTGTTGATGAATGAAAAGAGGACACAACCTCTGTGGTGTCTGGGTACAAACAAGTTAGTTTCCTTAAGTCAAATCTTCTCAAATACTGCCAATCACAATTCCAAAGCACTCATGATGGAAAATGCTCTTCATATCCAAAGAAAGAACTGATGGAGTCTGAATGAAGATCAGAGCTTAGTATTGGCACTTAAAATTCTTTTTTCATAGTTATTTTTTCCTTTTGTTTTGACTAATATGGAAATATATTTCACAGGATTGCATATATATAGCCCATATCACATTGTTTACCATCTTAGGGAGGAAGGGAGAGGAAGGAGGGAACCAAGGGAGAAAATTTTGAACTCAAAATTTTATTTGAAGAATAATTGTTTTAAAAAGTGGAAAAAATGTTGATTAAAGATAGAAAAGATATTATATTTGTTTCATTATATAGTTGTAATAGAACAAGAAACTGAGGAAATTTGATATATAGAAAGAGAAAAGAAAAGGATATTTTAGCCCTAAGAAATGGACTCGTCTTTATCCAGGCCCGTGCAACACAAAGCAAATTGAAAGATCAACCAGTTGACCAAAGAATTAGGATGTGGAAATCAACTAAATAGGAAAAGGAAACCAAAAAGGATATTTTTTTTATTATGTTAACTATTTTAATTATATAATTATATTTTACAAAGCTGTATACTTTTATAACTATATTATTGTATAACTATTTTTGCTATGTTAGGTGGCTCTTTGTGTGGTAAAAGAATAAAGTTGATGCAGCTAGAAAACTGAAACCAGAAATGTAATAATAATGTTCCTCATAGTTTTATAAAGTACTTAACTCAAGGATCTATGTTATAACAAATTTCAGTAGGTGGCAATTATTGTAAAGAGAACTTGGGTTTTATTACAAATTGCTGTCCTTCATGCCCACGTCCTTTCCCACCTTCATCTCTTAGAATCCCTTGCTCATTTTGAAGTTCAAAGTAACTTCCATTGTCTAAATGAAGCCTTTGTTCATCCTTCTACTTCTTATATGTAGCACCCCATTGCAATAATTAGATCATATCTAGGGGCAATGTAATGACTCTCAATGTCCATGCAATTTTAGCCAGTTTATTTAAGACATAAACTTAGACAATTGTTCCCAGCTCCTAGTGAGGAAAATTCCTAACATTAAGGCAGAAGTTGGACTTTTGGCCTAAATTTGCATTTATATCAGTCTCTAGGGAACCCCTGGACTCTTGTGGTTGAAGCAAAATTCAAGTTACTGGAAATGAATGAGTAATGAAACAGAAGATTTTATTATACTGACTGTGGAAATACAGGCAACAGGCAAGGAAGTTGGGGGAAGAACTGACCTTTACTAAAGAGTCCCCTTAGCCTTTTAGTAGGTGGGTACACTGGCAGCCTCAGCCCAGGTCCTTTGTTCTGAAATGCTTTTAGAGCTGATGACTTCTTTAATATTTTCCTTCTCTGCCACAGCTCATTTCTAGTTTATTTTTTCTCCCTTTTTCGGTTTCTCTGGCTACCGGCTCCTGGCTGAGCTCTGTATGACCCCACCCCCTTCTTTCTGTTTCCAGACCCATAGAATTGCTTTCTGCTTCTGAAATAACAATAATTAGCATTTATTGAAAACTTTAAAATTCTCAAAATCCTCATAACAACCCTTTAAAGTACCTGCTATCATTATCTCTATCTTATAGATGAGAAAATATTCTGAGATTGATCAAATGATTCAGTCAGGATCACACAGTTAATATGTCTGATGTAGAATTTGAACTCAGATTTTCCTGACCAGGATTCTGTCCACTTGCCCAACCATCTAGCTTCCACTGAATATTCCTTCCTTTTTTACAAATTCCTTAAGGTTTATACAAATCTCTCAAGCAATGGTTTCCATTGATTCAAGGTGGTCCACTAGCTCTGTTCCCATATAATTGTAATTGACTGATTCAATCATGAAGTGTTTTTAGCCTAATGAAGGTAATTACTTTTAATGGGGAGCACTTGTTTGTGGAAACCTACCCTTATACTGTGATTATAAATCAATCGATCAATAAGTATTTATAAATACTTAATTCTAGTATCTTCCCTCTGTTAATTATTATTTATCCTGGATATAGTTGGATTGGTATATCTATATCTATCTATCTATCTGCTTGGATGTTGTCTCCTTGAGGGCAGGGACTTTCTTTTGCCTCCTTTTGTATTCCCAGTGCTTGCCAATATGCCTGTCACATAGTAGGCACTTCATAAATGTTGATTAATTAAAAAGCTAAGCACTGTTAGGCTGGGTACACAAGTACAAAAAAAATGAAACAATCTCAACCTATAATGGGTATTCATTCTAATGGGAGAGATAACAGATACAAAAATATATGCAAGAGAAATATAAATTCAACACATACACATATGTGTGTATATATATATATACATATATATGTATACATAGAGAGAGAGAGAGAAAGAGCGAAAGACAGACAGAGAGAGACAGAGAGACAGACAGAGAGAGAGAGAGATGGGGACAGAGACAGAGACAGAGACAGAGAGAGACCAAGAGATAGATAGACAGACAGAGAAGTTAAAGGAAACACAGTTTGAGAGACAGGTAACTAACAGCTGGGGGATTTAGAAAAGTTTCATGTAAAAGATGGCCCTTTAACAGCTTTGGAAACTGGAAGTTTCATTTTGTCCCTAGTGCTAATAGATTAACTGGTGACTCTTTTTTGCAGCAATGTGGTTAAATAAGGTAATATAGGTAAGAGCAGCTAAGAAAGTAGGGAAGCTGGAATATCATTTATTCCACTGGGTAGTTTGAGCCCACTTGACATAATATCCAAATCATAAGTGCAAAACAAGAATGAAAGTAATAGTATGGGTTTGTAATGCAGATAGACTCATTCTCTTGTCACAAATTTACCTTATCTTCTACCTAAGGCATTCCAGTCATAACAAAAACACCTATAATGAAAAGATTAATAAAAAAGATCCATCGTACTATGGGTTTTCTCTTTAAGTGTCAAGGTAGGTTCCAAATTCTCACTTTAATGTTGCTTTTATTCGAGTAGGGTGAAAATAAGCCTTGAAGAATGATGATGAAATGTAGGTGATTGTCCCTGAACGACGTAATTAAAATTTGTAAAATATATATTTTACCTTTTTCTAAAGCTCTTAGCTAAAGGGTGGATGAAATGAATGCCTTGCATAGTTTTGACATGTCTGGAAAATACTCAAATCCACTATGATCTTTAGAGGAGGAGTAGTAGATTGGGCTGGAGTCAAGAAGATCTGAGTTCACTTGACTTCCAAAACTAGCTGGGTGACCTTGGTCAAGTCATTTAACCTCTGCCTCAATTTCTTCAATGGTAGCACCTACTTCATAGGAATTGTTGTGAAGATCAAATTATTTATAAAGTACTTAACACAGTGACAGACACAGTGTAAACATTTAAAAAATGTTTATTCTCTTCCCTTCCGTCTTTAGTCACAACAGTGTGACTGTGGCAAAAGCCATCATGTGCATGCATTCCTAGTCTTCTTCCTGCTATTATAGAAGATTTGGGCTGTAGAGGAGAAGCTCATAGATCAACTGAGGCTGTTAACATCAGAGATGAAATTTCTTTTCAGGATGAAGTGTAGCTCTATAGTAGCTGAATTCTTACAACTCTGTTGCTGTTTTATTAATCACATCATAATGTAGCAAAGCAAAAAACTCTCTTGATTTAGAGAGACTGGAACTTAAGAATACATTGAACAGACCAAACTATACAAGTTGGTGCAATCCATTTTTTTTTATCCATAAGACAAAGAAAACAGATAGGAGGAAGACAATTTTTATTTCAAAGAAAAATTATTTTTATATATACTTAAAGTACATTTGTATGGATAGAAGAAATGATAGAAAATTATTTTTTGAATATATCAATTGACATGCTTGGTCTTTCTAGTCCATTAAGGTCCCATTTATTCAACCTAAAACACATTTGGAATTGCCCAAAAGACAAATCATCCTTTCATTCATTCATGTAGCAAACATGCATTAAGTTCCTACTATATGCAAAGCAAAGCAATGAAAAATGCCCTCAAGGAGCTTACATTCTATTGGTGATGGAAGTTAATGTCTCCAATAAAGTCAGCTCTTCAGGGTCATATACTGTTCAATAATTAGGCCAAGGGAATGGTATGCATTCTTAATGGCATCTTGCTAGGGGAAGGAAAAGCATGATAGTAACCCAGTTTCTTTGGATTCCTTTGGATAAGGAATCATTTGAATAAATAGTCCTTTAGGTGACATAGAACCCTCCTCTGAGTTCATCCAAACAAGTTTCATCTGGATGTATTACTGCCTTGGAACTACATGAACATTCCCTATGTTTTGTTCTAAACTGTGTTAGCAGCTTGATTTCTCCTGGACCATGGTCATACCATGAGGCATGAGAGGAACCAGTACTGGATTGCCTCATCATCTGGCTTGTATATCTCCTTTCTAGATGTGTTCCTTCACGTATGAACTATATAAACCTAATTTATGATTTTCCTTAACATTCCTCATTCTCTTGTGGAAAGGGGTTGTTTAGAGATGGTACAGAATCTGATACTCATTTAAGTACTCTCTGTGTGTGCATGCATGGGTGCATACCTGTAGGTGTGCCTGCATCGTTAAATTTTACCTAATTGAGTGATTTGGACATTTTGAAAATAGGACATTAAATAGTTCATTTGTCAAAGCCGAGAATACACTGGGAAATTATGTAATGTAATTACTGTGTGATTTTATTGGTTCAGGGAATTCTTAATACGGAGGCTCCCTCTAAAAATTAAGGGCATTGGTAATGTAAAGCTTTAGACCATTTTTGGTGGACATTGAAGGAGTGAGTTGCTTTCCCTAGGGTTACATAATCTATATGAGTCAGAGAGAAGCCTTAAACCGAGATCTTTTGACCCTGAGTGCAGCTCTGTGTGTTTAAACCTTACTACCTCTCAGAACATGACAGCATTAGTTACAGAGCAGATACATAAAGCTAAGCCTACAGCTAAAGCTCTATGGCTAATAACACAATGAAGTTCCTGAGCATCTCTCCAGTTGAAATTCCCTAGCATCTCTCTAGTTGAAATGGTATAATGTGGTAGATACCTTTGGCTTTCCTGTAACTTTCATGATTCTGTCTAGTATTAGAAACCTAAAAAAAATAGTGCCAAGAGACTTTCCATAATCAATTAAAAGCTACTGTGTACAGAGCCTCGCAACTGTTCTGTGAATTTGGAAGAAGGAATTATAATGAGAAATCTGGTTTATTGCTGTATTTTTAATGAGGCACACTAGGCCTTGGAGTACTCTTTCTACACCAGCTCATCTGTCTGGGGCTTCCCATGGTCCTTTAACCACTGAAAGAGAGATGATAAATAGGAACATATTAGCACCATAAAGGTGCAACTTCTGAAGCATCTCACTCCCATCATCCTTTGAAAGAAGTAGAAGTAAAAAAAGCACAGTCTGGGAAGATAATTAGAATTCTCATCAAGTAATAGAAGCAGAAGTAACTTTTATTTAAATTGGTTAATTAAAGCCTTTGAGACTCTCATCCTATTTATAAAGCTATCCTGGGGTGACAGTGACTTACCTTGGCAAAGCAACAACCACATACAATATAATAAAAATATTAAAGTGAAAAGCTAAAAGCAGATAACAAATTCTGATCAAAGCAGGAGCTTGTAGTAACCTGTTCTTTCAAGGAAAAAAATGTTTTCTAGAATTTTGTAATATCAAGACATTTTTCTTAGTCACATTTTTGTTAGTAGTAATCTGGGTCAAAGGGTATAAACAGTTTGATAACTTTTTGGGTATAATTCCAGATTACTCTCCAAAATGGTAGGATCAGTTCACAATCCTACCAACAACTAATGTGTCCCAATTTTTCCATATCTGCTCCAGTATTTGTTGCTTTGCTTTTCAACCATTGTAGCCAATATGATAGGTATAAAAATGATATCTCAGGGTTGTTTTAATTTGCATTTTTTAATCAATAATGATTTGGAGCATTTTTTTATATGACTATAAATGGTTTTGAATATTTCATAGAAAAACTGCCTGTTCATATTCCTTTGTCCATTTATCAGTTGGGGAATGACTCATGTTCTTATAGATTTTAAAATGTTCTTTAGATATTTGAGATGAGCCCTTTATCTGAGAAACTATCATTTTTCCCAATTTCTGCTTTTCTTCTTATTTCTGCTACATTTATCTTATTTGTACAAAATCTTTTTAATTTAATGTAATCAAAATTATTCATTTTACACCTAACTTTGCTCTCTGTCTCCTGTTTATTCATAAATTGTTTGCCTGTCACAAAGTCTGATAAGTAATATGTCCCATATTCTTCAGATTTTCTTGAAAAGCTTAGTTTTGTGTTAGTAGAATCACCATTTTTAAATATATTTGGCGTGTTTAGAAACCCCTCATTTCTTCATTTTGCATCCTCTCAGTTTTTAAATAGGGTATCTATTTTTGTTCATCAATGGGGTACTTTCTGTAATTAATAAACGTATTTTTCATGTGTTTGTGTGTTGCATTTCCACTGACATTTTGATTAATAGCATATTCTGGTTAACTGGAATTCCCGATTAGTCCTTCTATGCAGTGAAATTACTTGGGGCAAGATTATCTTCACATTTTAAAGGTGAACCTTTTATTTACTCACTTGGGGAGAGTAAAGATACATCAACCAACATAATTTGTAATCCCATACTTGCCATGATAAAAAGTGTATTGGATTTGGAGCCAAAAATCTGTATGCAGATCTCCTTTTTATATTGCCACATCCCAGGCTAAGTGCTTTAAAAATATGGTTGCATTTGTTCCTCACAAAACTTTGTAAGGTAGTTGCTGTTATCATCCCTATTTTAAAAGCTTTTGCTTGCTTGGTTTTTTTGGGTTTTTTTTACATTTTACAGTTTGGAATCTTTTTTTACAGTTGAAGAAACTGAATCATACAGAGAGAGGTTAAGTGGCTTACCCAGTTTCACACAACCAGCAGGTATCTAGAGGCAGATAGGAACTCATGTCTTCCTGACTTCAGGTCCAACATTTTATCCACTGCGCATCTAACTGCCTACTTACTACTTCCATCCTGGATATGTCTCTTAATGTCTCTAAGCCTCAATTTTCTCATCTATAAAATGAGAGGGTTTGACTATTAAACCTATGAGGTAATTTCCAGTTTTAAAAGTTGTGAGTCAATATGTATGAAATAAACATGTCATTGGTTTGCCTCACAACATTTTCTTTCAGTGATTATTTGTGGTCTAGTGGAATACAGTTGGGACATCAAACAAACTATCTATTTTCCAGCATCCTTATTAACTTTCAATTATACATTTTTTATAAATATAGCATTGTACAAGTGACCTATCTGTAGTAAAGGTGCAAAGCCATTAACAGCAGTGTCAATGCACTTTGCAGAAAGCTTCAGAGGTTCTTGAAAAATTATAAGCCAATTGATTAGAAATTTTCAGTCATTCTCCCAGTCTTTTATACTAGTTTAGGGACTAAGGAGAGTTTTCCCCAAAGAGTCAAACATGGCATTAATGCCCAAAACCACATGCCTTTATTGTGCTACATTTAATTCACTTGAGGAGAATTAAGGCCTGGAATGACACACACCCAGGAAGTGGGATGTGGTATGAGAGGGGTGAGGAAAAGGATTTTCAGAGAAAAGGATGCATTTGTGATTCGGTTACCAGGAAGGGAAAGATAGAAGGCATGAACTAGTAGGGTGAGGGATGCTAGAGTCTTTAAACCATGCCACATAAAGGAATAGAGGGAAGAAGAAAGAATAAGTATTCATATAATGCCTATTATGTGACAGGAGCAGCTAGGTGGTACATGCAGTAGATAGAGTGTGATTAATCCAGAGGAATTTGAGTTTGGCGTAGTGGATTATCCCAAGGAGTATTTCCTGGTTTCCAGTTGGTGCCATTAAATACAGTACTTTTTTCAATAAGAGAGGCAGTGGGGTAGAGTGGATGAAGAGCCAGCCTTAGAGACAGAAAGAAGTGAGTTCAAATACAGCTGGTGATGCATGTTAGATTTGTAACCCTGGATAAGTCATGTGACCTTTCAGGCCTCTAGAAAATTCTCTAAGCTTTTATATGACATAGAAAGTATAGACCTATGGGCTGGCATCGATAGAGGGTTTCCTCTTCCTTATCTTAAAGTTCCCTATAACAACAAAAATGCTAGATCTACTCCTTCTGCCTATTCTATTGTTATGCATGTATATAAATATATATGTATATGTGTATATGTATGCACACACATATATGTATATATATATATGTGTGTGTGTGTATATAATTAAGTTAATCCAATTATCCCCTAGATTAAAATAAAATTAATTTTTATTTTGGATCTTCACTGCCTAGTGATATGCAAAGGGCTCAATACATGATTGCTGAATTGATTTCATTGAGTTGCCCCACATGTAATGAACTAGCCTTCAGACTATAGGGTCACCATTTTCATTTGATGACTAGATAGAGTCTTTCAAAATTACTTTAATTAATTAATTTAATTAATTCAATTCAACAAATGTCATTAGATGTTTACAACACAGTCAATTTAAAAAAAAATTCCTCATGTTGTGGCTCAAGAAGCTGACTTTGGAATCAGAAGGAGATGGGTTCAAGTCCAGCCAGTGACAAATGCTGTCTCTGACGCTGGGCAAGTCATTAGCCTGAGGAATATGCAGGCAGGGCTTTCTGATTAGATCTTGTAAAAGGGCTTCTCTCCCTTGGTTAGAGAAATACTCTCACCTGGAGTCTCCTACACTGAAGAAATGATTTGGACTATTGTAACCACCCATTGTCCCCCAAATTACAAAGCACTGTGCTATATACTAAGGATACAATAATTCAAAAGCATGTGACTCCTGTCAAAGAATTTATAAGAAATCCCCCCAATTTATAAGTGAATAAACCATCTTGACAATTATAAGTACCCAAATTATTAATAAAGGATATAGGAAGAAAGACACTATCTGCATCCAGAGAAAGAACTGATAAATAGATGTATATAATGGACATACATACATACATGTGTGTATACATATGTGTGTATATATGTGTATGTGTGTGTATATATAATTTGTGTCTAATGGTAGCCATCTTGGGGTTGGGCAGGAGTTAGAACAAAAGGAAAAAAAAGAAGTTTACATGATAATTTTATTATGTATTAAGATGGAATACCAAGTTGCATATGATAGATTTGCAGTTTCATGTGAAAGTATCATTTTTATTACACTATGTTATGGAAATGTTTGTTTTATTCTATAAATTAAAATAAAATATATTTAAAAATTTTATAAACTACAAATTATACATTTTATACCATTTATTTTGAAATATAAAATAATTTAAAAATTAAGACATCCATCCAAAAAAATTGTTTTATGTGATTTTTTTTTCCTGAAAGCATTATATAAGTAAATTCCTTCAGCTTCCCATAGCTTAAGGGCACTGATTGCCAAGATGATATGTAGATATGAGAAAGAAAGAGAGAAAAAAAGAGAGACAGACAGACAGACAGAGAGACAGAGACAGAGAGAGACAGAGAGAGAGAGAGAGAGAGAGAGAGAGAAACAGAGAGAGAGAGAGAGAGAGATGTTTCTGAGGGCAGAGGACACCAGCATCACTTACCTAAATGTCATTTAGTTCAAATCCCTCATTTTAAATATGGAGAAACTAAAACCCAGAGACTTACTTAACTTATGCAACCACTGGGAGGCATCAATTAGTGCTGGGAGGAGCCCTTAATGTGTAACCAAAGAATTGAGTTTGAATCCCAGTTCTACACTGAAGACTTGTAGTCTTTGGGAAAAGTCCCTTTCTTTCTTTGAGTCCCAATTTCCTCATCTGTAAAATGAGGAATTTGGCACAGGTGACTTCTAAGATCTTTAGAGCTTAGTCTTTGCTTTTAGGATGCTCAGTAGCTGAGCCAAAATTCAAACCTAAGTCTTCAGATTCAAAATTTGTACCTTTCTTTTGTAATTCTACCTCTTTTTTTGGAAGACAAATGTTTGGTTTTCTAATTCTATCTCTTTGAATAGACAAAATTGCATATAAGGTCAGAGCATATATGTGAAAGGGGGAAACACTATATATATATATATATATATATATATTTCTATATATATGTGTGTGTGCGTGTGTCTGTCTGTGTCTTTTTCTGTGTGCCTGTGTGTATATGCTATGTATAACATATATTCTTTAGTTTAATTTAGGAGAAGAGTACAAAGGAAGGAAGAAAAGAAAGGAAACTTCTTTTAAGTTGTTGGTCAGCCATTCTTGTTATAGAAAATTGGATGAGTAAATCCAAAACAAATCCATCTTGAAACATCCTGAGCCTTCCTCTGAGCATGAAGTACTACCAGGAAAATGAAGGTCCTTGTTGTGTAAGCTTTTCTTCATTCCTCAACATCCATATATTTCATTTCTGATGTGTTCCACCCACACTGTTCCAGACTTGTTTTTTTTTTCCTTTGAAATAATAATAAGTGATATGTCTGCTACATAAAAATGTCTGCTAAAAATTGAGATTCACTTTAAGAACCAAAAGCATTTGTAATTTTGAGAAGAAAATAAATCATCAGTATTTTAAAGTAGTATAATTTAAGTGATCCCCCGATAATCTTAAATTAAGTCTAGGAATACTTAGCAACATACAGAGGAGATCATGGGCATTCTGGTTTATCCACAGTTTGATTGTCCCTGAATGGGATATGGATTTATTGTTTATGGATTATCTTACAATTTGTTAAATCTCCACTTAATCTTTTCTACCTTCTGTTGGACATTTTCAAGAAAATTTCCCCCACTTTCCCCATCCATATGGACCTAAGGGGAAGTAGATAATTTGAGATTTATTCTATTTTCCTTCAGTTTTGTTATTTGTTTACTAGCTTTGATGAGAAATGAGGGATGTGAAGAAAAGACTAAAACTAACTATTCCTGAAGGGTGTTTTTTTTTTAAATTATCCCTGCATATATATGGAGAGAAAGAGAGAGAGAGAAAAACAGAGACAGAAAGAGATAGTGAAAGACAGAGGATAGGTAAATATCTTAAAATAGCTAGCTACTTAGCCAGTTATTGTGTCTGGTGTCTTTCTGTTTTTCTAGGTATGTTGTATCTGATATCTTTCTACCCTATCTTTGTAGATATCACAGGAAGCTATCTTTAGATAGCTTTCTATTTATCATCTCACTATCTATGATATCTGATTTTAAAATATTCTGACATTTTACTAAAGGCTTAAAAGGTGCAGGCAGGTAGTAGAGTCTTTTCAGTATGTCCAAAAAATCATGTTTTCACTTGCTGTAGATTTCTGAGGTTGAATAACACCTGATTGAGGTAGTGAAAAAAAAGAAAAAGAAAAAAAGACTTAGAAGACTAGACTAGAGGGAGAGAAGGGGAGAGTTTACTGCATTCCATATTTGAATCTTTATTTGTATTTAATATTTATTTAGAAAACAGTAGTTACATAAGTCAACTTCACTTTTCATTGATTAAACAGAGCAACTGTTGGGAAGAAGAAAATTACCAGGCACAATAAATTATTTAATTACTGGTGATTATTCTTTAACTTTTGTCTGTTTCTAACTATGTCTATTTCATAAAATGTTTATTTTAGCTTCTAGCCTGATGCATTCTCTGGTATATTCAACTGCATTTAGAATACAAGTGTTAACAACTCTAATACTCACCAAGACCTCTAACTGGCCCCCAAACACTTAATTTAAGTATGCTATTTCCTCTTTTTCTCCCCTTTCTCTCTTTTAATTTTTTTTTTCAAATGCTTTGGAATTGCCCTTTAAGGGAGATGTATGCAATATTCTTGTGTCTTCCTTTGGACAAGGGTTCCTTAACCATTTTTTTTAATGTCATGGACTCCTTTGATAGCCTTTAATGTCTATGGACCCCTTCTCAGAATAATATTTTAAATGCACAAAATAAAATATGTAGGATTACAAAAGAAATGAGCTATATTAAAATACATTCATCTCAATTTTTAAAAATAACTTCATGAACCTTAGGTTAAGAATTCCTGCTCCAACAATTTCAAATGCAATCACTCAGAAATGCTTCCTGAAGTTGAAAGATGCATCTGTTTTATTACCTGGCATCTCAAAGAGGGAGCAGATGGTTGTTGCTTCTAAGTATACTAAAACTACTTTTGAAAAAGGAAAATAAAGGAAAATGGGTTTTTTGTAGTCATAACTTCTACGAAAAGAGAGATAGAAAATATTCCTCTGGCAGATACTAAACCAAATCACTGATAGACTACTTAGGAACATAAGTAGAGTGAACAGCAACAACAACAAAAAAAAATGTTGCCATTTTGTGTTACTCAACGCTTTGTCTAACAAAAAAAAATTACAAAAATAACAAAAGGAACAATAAAATAACTAGTACTTGCTTTATGGGAGCTTTAAATGGTGGTGTTGTGGAATTTGAGGTAAATACTATATTCTTTGTGATGTATTTTATTTTGCAAGGTAAACTCTTTTATCTGTGAGAGTCCTAGAGTGACAGGACAAATAGTGTCAATTTGTAATATTTCAACTTCCATTGCTTCATATTTAGAAGGATCAGCTAATTCTACCTATCTAAAGAACTAATATCTGACAAATGAACTCATGCCAGCCAGGCTCTTTCCTGTTAAGTATTGATTAAGGCTTCTCCACGGGTCCTCTCTTTGTTGACTGGACCTTACTCCCTGGCAATTCCCAGACAATAGTATAAAATACTATTGCAGGTGAAGAAGGGACTGGAAAGTGAAAAGGCAGAGATGGAGCTTAAATTGAGTAAAGTGTTGAGCAAGGGAAAGGAGAGCAGGAGGAAAAGAGTAGAAATACTGTCTCATAACTATATAGTAATCAGACATATTCCTTTTTATTTTTGGTGAGGTTGAGGGACAGAGAGAGTATTATAGCTAGGAACATATCCTGAAGAACACGATAGAGAGATTCCAAAATGGCTTGAATGATTATTGGTAGCATTGATGGAATTAGTACATAGCCCCTAAAAAAGATTACTTTGAAATATAGTTCCCATTTGGAAGATGAGATATGCTTGATTTAAAAAAAAAAAAAATCACTGTCTTTGGAGTTCATTGCTTGAAAATTCTAGGCTTCTAAAACTTGACATAACTCTAGGGTCTACTATCTAGACAATGCTTGTTTTATTGTTTTACAAGTTATAGAAACTATGTTTGAAATATGTATTGCAAACTTTTTTTGAAATGATTCGTTATAGTACATTCCCATGATAAACATTGAAATAATGAGCTTTCTTTTTTATTTTGCTTGTACAGTTTAAACAATTAGCAATTTTATAATAACTATGGTTTTCTTTGCTCTTGAGGATTAAAAAAGAAACAATTGCAGTTAATTGAACTATTTCTGGTCTTCAGCTTTGTCCACACCATTTTTGTCCTCTCATTCAGTCACTGTTACTAAGCTAAATCATAAATACTCCTCATTGTTCCATCATGCATCTTATTTCCTTTCAACTCCCCTCCTGGATTTATAATTTAGGATTTTAGTCCCCTGCTTAGGATTCTATAGATCTTTTTTCTATACCATTTAATTTGTGCTTTTCATAAATTCTTGTGTGTTGCTCTAAAGGCTGAAGTATCTCCCCACTATTATCCATAATCCTTCTTTTCCTCCTGACTTTGACTGGGGAAGGGGAGTGGTCAGTATTCTTACTTGTGGGGCTGTTTCAAAAACCAGATTTTTTAGAAAGTAATTCTAAATAAACAACCATTTATTTCCCTCTGTGAATTTGGTTCTGTATTGGTCCATAGAATGGTTCACATATTCTATTATAAATGTGTTTTCACTGAGAGATTATTTTTAATTATTTAATTATTAGTTTTCATCTTTCACTTTTATAAAATTTTGAGTTCTAAATTTCCCCTGCCCTCTCTCCTCTCCCCTTCCCAAGAGCTCATGCAATCTAATATATAGGATGTACACATACAATAATATTAAACATATTTTCCCATTAGTCATGTTGCGAAAGAAGAATCAGAACAAAAGAGGAAAACAATGAGAAAGAAAAAAAAAAGATAAAAGAAAAAAAAAAAGTTTTGATCTGCATCCAGACTCCATAGTTCTTTCTCTGGATATGGGTAGCATTTTCCAACATGAGTCTTTCAGAATTGTGTCAGATTATGGCATTGCTGAGAAGAGCTAAGTGTAATAAAGTTGCTCATCGTACAACGTTACTGTTACTGTGTACAAAGTTCTCCTGATTCTTCTCACCTCACTCAGCATCAATTCTTGCAAGTCTTTCCAGGTTTTTCTGAACTCTTCCTGCTCACCATTTCTTATGGGACAATAGTATTCCATTACATTTATATACCATAATTTGTTCAGCCATGTGCCAATTGATGGTCATCTCCTCAATTTGCAGTTATTTGCCACTGTAAAAAGAGCTGCTATGAATATTTTGTACATACGAGTTCTTTCCTCTTTTTTATGATCTCTTTGGGATACAGACATAGTAATGGTATTACTGGATCAAAGTAATGCACACTTTTATAGCCCTTTGGGCATAGCTGCAAATTGTTTCCCACAATGATTGGATCAGTTCACAACTACACCAGCAATGCATTAGTATTCCACTTTTCCCACATCTTCTCCAACGTTTATCATTTTACTATCTTGTCATGTTAGTCAATCTGATAGGTGTGATGGGGTATGAGAGGTTATTTTTAGTGTTTTTGGGGGAGAAGCAAATACGTAATGTTGAGTTTTTCAAGATTAATTCAATTGAATTTCACTATATAAATTAGGAAATATTGCTTAATGATTCAATACTTTATCAATTAACTTGCTAATTAATTTAAGTTTAATTAGTTATTAGATGTTTGGTTTAATTAATTTAATAGTTAAATTGATGAGAAAATATTGTAAGAGAGATACATAATGTTCTTCCTTGAATTGCACTTACCTAAGTAATTATGTATATAAATAACTTTTAAAATTACACAAGAAATTCTTGTTCTCTCATTTTTTATCAGAGGGGGGAAAGCATCCATGCACTTCATCCATGGAGACATTTCTATCATAATCAGCTTCCATTTCATTTCTTATTTTCTTCTTTTAATTACTTCTTAATTGCAATGTTCCAAATTGGATGCCCAATTTGCATCCTTTGTTTCTCTGTCTTTCTATAAATACTCATTAAATCAGTTATTATTTGTATGAGACTTATACTTCATTTCATTTTCCATTAAGGCGCTTGTGAATAATAAGAATGCCTCAGACTATTTGCAAATGTTGTCAAACAATCATCACTGTACTCCATCTTAATCATTTTTTCTGGGTCATGTTTTCATCCAACTCATCAAGGATGATTTTAGTTCTGTAGTTTGTTTAAGGAAAAGTGAATTCTAATTCATAGAATTTTACATCTTGATGACAAAGTTGGGGAAAATGATCCTGCCTCTGAAACCAATATGAATTAACATTATTGCACATGTATGCATACTACCTGCATGTTTGTATGTGTCTTTGTTTTTATGTATGTGTGATGTGCAAAACTCCAGTTATAACTCACTCATTCACTTCCCAGAATTCCCACTGCTGTCACATGTAACTTATTGCTGAAATCCAGCAAATTTGAAATCCATCAACCTTTTTTTTTTTGCTTTCTTGTAGTTGTATGATCCAACTTGTCTCCAGTTATTGAAACCATTCATTTCTGAATTTAATGAAATAGGAGAATTGTTTCCTTTTTCACTTTAAATATGGATTGTTTTTTCCATATGGCTCATCTCTGCATCACCTATAACAAACTATCTCTGTATAAGATAACTTATGAGTCAATTTATGCCCATGTGTTCTTTTGCTCCACTGATTCTGGAGGGAATTTGGGATGATGCTCACATCCATCTTACACCACTGGATCTCAAAGATAAATGTTTCATCTTCTGAGAATCCTTTGTTGTATCCTTCCTTAATTCATACCTTTTTAAATTTCATTGTTCCCATTTTTTTTTAAACACCAAAACTGTAAACTTGTTTAAGTACTACATATGACCTGGGATGTGAATCAAAAAGCATATTGATTTCCTAAAAATATGGGAAAATTCTGTGCACATTTGTTCAAATTACATCTTTTCAGCTAGGTAATGTATTCTTTTTCCCAATGAGGATTTCTTTTATATTGTATTTTGCCAGCTCTTTTGGGATTCCTTTCAGGAATCTTTCTTTGATCCCTTTGAATTGTATCTAACTATATAGCATTACATCCTATACAGTTTTAGTAACACTAATGTTGTTATGCAATTGAACATGAGATGATTCGGATAGTTTTGTTGGACCAGAAAATTTTAAAGTTATCTGTGTCCTCCCCTAATTAGAAATTTGTCCCATATGGCAGGTATTTTCTAATTCACAAAGACTTGCCATTTTGTTAGACAAACACACACACACACACACACACACACACACACTCACACATACAAATCAAAGCAGGAATGAAAAGAGTTACAATGTATTCTCATTAAAGTGTGATAAGCCCTTTGTATGAGAGTAGTACTATAGAGAATACTAATGGGAAATGCTCTCATGGGTTCTCATCTGACACCTCCTTCTGGGAAAATAGAATCTTGGTTTGGAATGGTAATTTCAAAATTATGTAATCCATTTTACATACAAATATAGTCATTTGTCTCCAGACCCCCTAAATCTGGTAAGATTTTTGAACCTAAAACTACCATTTTTATGCCCATGGCAAGTTAATTGAATGTGGGAGGTGGGATGAAAGAAAGAATAGAGAAAGACCCAGATGATCAACCTCATAGAGTACAGGGAACAAACCAGATGCAAGGACATAGCAAGGAAAGGTGATTGGGAAGAATTCTTTATTGAAGGAAGCATGGCAAATAGACGAAAGAGGAGCTTACCTGTGGTACAACTTATTTAGCTTTCTAGTTTAACTCATTTTTTCTGGCTTATTAGGCAGAAGGGATACAAATGCTGATATCAGCCTTTACATTTTTATGTCCTTGGTTAATGTTCCAGTTGCTCTTCCCTATGTGTGGCTCAGATCTTTGGAAAGAGACAGTAAAAATCAGAACCTTGTATGAAAATACCACACTACTGATTAGGAAAAGGAGAGTGAGAGATGAAAATATCCCATTGTCATTGACACTAGTCTTTAATAGACGATTAGGAAGAAGAAATAATAATAGCAACAAAATGAACCTTTGATTCAGTTTTTTTTTAGTTTCATAACTCAGTTCCTAAGCCTACAGTTGAACACCATTGAAGGAAAATCATCTATTTTTTCTTATTCTAATGTGATAGAAATGCATTTTATTTCTTAAATTCAGGATTTTTAAAAGAATAAATACAACAAGCTTACCAATTAGTTGTATTTCCATACTATGTTATTTAACCTCAACAGGACCACCACAGCTCCATGGTGAACTTTTTATTTGTCCTTTATTAAGTAGCTGTTGTACTTTCCAGAGTAGCTGTTTTGAAGCTTAACTTTTCTCTTCAATATCTTGACATCTTTGGCTCTACTTTCCTCTCAGAAATAGACCTCACATCTTTTCCCATTGAGAAAATGATGATCATCAACAATGAGGTCCCTCTCCTCCCCATGCCATTCCTCAAAACCACTTTCCATCATTCCTGTCTTTCTCCAATCTTTGAGGAAGCGCTGACTTTTCTACTTTTCAAAACTCATGTCCTTGATGGTGCACCCTCAGATTTTCTTTGGGATATTGTTATCCGGAACAGGACCTCTTTCTTCTTCACTCATTTCACATCTGCTGGCTCTTTCTTGCTATTTACAATACAACTTATTCTCCTTCGTTCTTCAAAATTTTTTGCCCTTTTCTTCACCTCAAATTGCCATTCTATATCTCTCACTCCACAATGCCAACAAAACAACAACAACAATGATAAAACAAATGTTATTATTACCTAATAGATGTATTACTAAATTATTATTGCTTCTCCTCCTCTTCAGTTATCAATCATTTATGATCTGTTTTCAACCCACCAATCTACTGAAACTGCTTCATGTAAAATAACTGGTGACCTCTTAACCACTAAATTCAGTACTGTTTTCTTATATGTCCTTCTCCTCTTTGGAGATTTTGGTGCTGTTGACAATCCATTCCTCCTGTATACTTTCTTTTCCCTTAGTTCCAATATTACTGCACAGTTTCCTTTGAAGGAAAGAATGTGGGATGAAGGGAAGAGCACTGGTGTATGAGGGAGTAAGCATTCAAGTTTAAATCTCATCTCTCCTACATACTACATGTATGACATTGAGAAAGTCACTTTCCTCACCTCAGTTCCTTCTGACACTAATTGATATCTAAAGATTAGTGAGTAATTATGAGTATGAGGGCTGGTAATTATGGAAGGTCTTGAATGTGAGGCTAAGGATTTAGCCTTTATTCAGAAGGTATTAAAGAGTTATTGAAATTCTTGAGTAAAGAAGTAAAATGATCAGACTTGCATATAATGAATATTAAACTAGAACCCAGGTTCTTAACCTTTATGTGTGTCATAGAAACCCTCTGGCAGTCTGATGAAACCCCTTTTCAAAACAATATTTTTAAATGTATAAAGATAAATATATGGGATTACAAAGGAAGTCAGTTATATTGAAATGCAGATTAAGAGCCCTTGATCTAGAATAATATCCTCCATTCATATAATTCATTAAGGATTTTAAAGTAAATTTGATCATCCAAGCAGCCTTGTTAGGTAGGTACCATTGTCTCCTTTTTACTACTGAGGAAACAGGTTCAATGAGGTTCAGTCTATGGTCACACAGTAAGCAAGTATCAGGGCCAGACCTCTCCTGACTCCAAATCCAGTATTCTTTCCACTAGAAAGTGTATCCTTTAAAAGGAATAAGAGTTAACAATGAACTGAAGGGTGAATTTGGTGGTAGATGGAAAGATGGAGCCAGCATGAATCTAAGAAGACAAGTTTCTGGTGTCTTATAATATTCCAAGTGAATGGTAATGATGACATAGAGTAGGAAAAAGAGAGAAGAGATAACTGCAAGAGATTTCATTGCAGTAAAAATCACAGATCAAAGATAGCACCAAGGTTTTAATCTTGGGTGACTGGGTAAATGGCTGTGCCCATACAGAAATAAGGAGGGAAGTATGGAGGGAAGATTAAAAAGCTTAATTTTGTATATAAGTTTGAGGGACTGGTTAGACATTCAGTTAATCATGACATCTATAATTAGAGATTGAGAACTGAAAGGCAGGGAAGGGATGAACCTGGAGACATGTATTTGGAAGCCATCTACATCTAAGTCAGAGGTTCATAGTGTTTTTGTTGTTAGAGTCCCAGTAAATGTTGCCTCTTGAGAGGAAAAGATAGCTCCATAGCATACTTTTAAGTTTAATCTGCATTATTATCTTTTTTTCTTCACTATCTTAAGTCTTGACAATGAGCAAAAGTATAAATCAAACCATGGTTTTGAGTGTTTGCTTATTTCTGAGGTAAGAATGCTCACACTGAAAATGTAATAATTATTCCACTAGTATGAACTGACTCCAGCACACCCAATCCAATCAAAATTTATTAAGTGCCTACTGTGTATCAGACACTGTGCTTAGTGCTGGGGATACAATGAGTTAAAAGAGAGCCCCTGCGCTCAAGAAGCATATGATCTTATGGAGGGGAAGCAACACACAATAGTAATCAGGAAGCCAGATCTGGGGAGGTGGGGAAAGACCAAGAGGTACCTAACAGAGGGACCTCTTGTCCTGTGTAGTTAAAACCAAGCATTAGAGACCCTAAATGGATTTGTTTGGTATGGCCTCTGGACCTCTTCTCAAAATAATGAGTTTTAACTGCATTTAAAAAAACACATAGGATCACAACAGAAACCAATTGTGGTGAGATAGTTATTAAAGTATTAAAATTAAAAATAAAGGGGGGCAGAGTCAAGATGGTGGTGTAAAAGCAGGAAAACTCCATGGCTCCCCCCATAACCACCTCAAATACCTATCAAATATGACTCTAAACAAATTTTAGAGCTCCAGAAACCACAAAATTACAGAGTAACAAAGCTCCTGCTGAAGGCAACTGGGCAGGCTGATGGGAAGGGGTTCATCACAGCACACTGGGAGCCCAGACCAGTACCTGGGAGCCCAGACGAGTACCACATGAACCTGTGGCTGGAGCCCCATGGCAGCCAGAACAAGCTATGGCTGGAGCTTTCAGGAGAATGGATCATCAGCAGCTGTGGTGGTTTCCAGAATTGCCAACCCATAAGAACCAAGGACAAAGGGAAAAGGTCAGTGGAGCTCAGCTAAATTTCAAGGAGAGGGTCCGGCCAACTGCCTCCAGAGCTAGAAGCAGTCTGAAGTGGCGGCCCTGCAGCCACATCCATATGACCACTTCAGAGCTCTTGGCCTGCAGATTGCAGGTGGGCCAAGAAAAAATTCAGAGGCTAAGTGCCCTTGCCTTAACCGGTGAGGATCGGGATCATGGTCTTGGGTGGTGGTCCTAAGGTGTGTGATCAGTGAGACAAAGTTGGTGGGGGCTACAGAGATGGTGGCCTCCTAATAGCCCCAGCAGCTGCAAAAACCCCAGTGATTTGGGACAAAGCTCTCCCCTCTGAAAGCAGACTTCTACTGAGCCCAAAAGTCAAGTAATTGACTGGCAACATGAGCAGGCAAAGGAAGCAAAGAAAGCTCAGCAATCCAACTTTAGATTCCTTTTTGGGGGACAAAAAGGATCAAAGCATGGAGTGGGAGGAAGACAACACAGTCAGAAATCCGGCACCAAAAGCTTCCAAGAAAAATGTAGATTGGTTACAGGCAATAGAGGAGCTTAAGAAGGATTTTGAAAACCAAATAAGAGAAGTGGAGGAAAAAATGGGAAAAGAAATGAGAATAATGTAAGAAAATCATGAAAAGAGTCAACAACCTGACTGAAGAAAATAACACCTTAAAAAATAGATTAACCCAAATGGCAAAAGAGGCCCAAAAAGCCAATGAGGAGAAGAATGTCTTAAAAAGTCAAATTTGCTAGATGGAAAAAGAATCTCAAAAGCTTTCTGAAGAGAATAATTCCTTCAGAATTAGAGTGGAGGAAATGGAAGCAAATGACTTTATGAGAAATAAAGATACTATGAAATAGATTGAAACAAATGAAAAAAGAAATAGAAGGTAATGTGAAATATCTCCTTGAAAAAAAAAAACACTGATCTGGAAAACAGATCCAGGAGAGACCATTTAAAAATTATTGGACTACCTGAAAGCCATGATCGAAAAAAGAACCAAAAAGAAACTAAAGAACCAAAACAAGCATCCTTCAAGAAATTCTCAAGGAAAATTACCCCAATATTTTAGAATCAGAGGGCAAAACAGAACTTGAAGGAATTCACCAATCACCTCTTGAAAAAGATTCCAAAAAGAAAACTCCTAGGAATGTTATAGCCAGGTTCTAGAATTTCCAAATCAAGGAGAAAATATTACAAGCTACCAAGAAGAAACAATTTAAATACTGTGGAAACACAATCAGGATAACCCAGAATCTACCAGCTTCTACATTAAGGGATTGAAGGGCCTGGAATATGATATTCTGGAGATCAGGGGAGCTAGGATTAAAACCAAGAATCACCTACCCAGCAAAATTGAGTATAATGTTCCAGGGGAAAATATGGTCATTCAATGTGTTGGAGAACTTCTAATCATCCTTGATGAAAAAACCATAACTGAATAGAAAATTTGACATTCAAATACAAGAAGCATGAGAAAGTCATTCGTAGGAGCCCTAAGTGAGCTTTGAATCCAGACATCTGGCCTTTATCTTAACCACAGAAGTTCTTTTCCAGTGCTCCATCTCTACTTCCAACATCCAGTTTCTGCCTCCTATTGATACTCCCTTAGGCTGTAGCTTTGCCTAATTTTCTGCTATGAAGTGGGCTTCCAGTGCCTCACACATCTCATCATCTGTCATGAGGCTGAATATGGAGGAACGGTCTTTAATTGTCTGATGATCTGCCTCCCTCAATAAACTTCTTCTCTCTTGTTACTGGATTTACTTAAGTAAAGTGAGTAAATTTTATGTATGTTGATGTTAGTCTGTAGCTTTGCAGAGTAGTGTTAATAGACATATCTAAACTTTTGTTTTGTTTTGTTTTGTTTTTACCAAGCAATACCACTACTTGGTCTATGTCCAAAGATGATTATGGAAAAAAAAAACAAAAACCTAAATTTTCTGAAATATTTACAGCAGCTCTTTTTGCGATGGTAAAGAACTGGAAATTGTGGGGATACCCATCTGTTGGGGAATGGTTGAACAAGTTGTGGTAGATGACTGTGATGGAATCCTACTGTGCTATAAGAAATGATAAGTTCACTGATTTCAGAAAAACATGGAAAGACTTGCATGAAATTATGAAGAGTAAAGTGAGAAGAACCAAGAGAACATTGTATAAAGTAACAGCAATATTGTTTTAAGGACTGCTTCGAGCAAATAACCTATTTTGTCTATTATAAATGCCCAAATTAACTATAAAGGACATATGAAGAGAGATGCCCTGTGCATCCAGAGAATGCAAATAGATGTTTAGAATGATTTTACATATGTTTGTATATGTGTATGTATTTATATATGTATGTATATGTGCATGCATACATACACACATATACATACATATATGTGTATATATACCTATTTGTGTGTAATGGTAGCCTCTCTAAAGTGGGGCAGGGAGAGAGGAAAAACAAAATTTATATGCTAATTTTGTTATAGATTTGAAAGACATAGAAAGTTGTGCATAGTACATTTACAATTTCATGTACAATCATTTTTTTATTGTACTATGTTATGGAATGTCTTGTTTTATTTCATAGATTAAAAATCAAATTAAAAAAATTAAATTAAAAATAAAAAATTCAGAGACCCCCAAGTTAAAATCCCCTGATCTAGATGGTAGTTGAAGCAATGAATGTGAGTGAGATATCCAAGGGACTGAGTGTAGTTGAGAACAGACTTTCTTTTTTAATTACTTTGTAAAATTCTTTTTTAATTCAACTAATTTTTAAATTTCTTTTTATTTACTAATAAAATGTAATTAATAATTTATTTATTAATCAGGCTAGCTAATAATCAATACATTGATTATCATTATTTTATCCCCATTCTGAATCACCTTAAATCAGTTGTGTGTGTGTGTGTGTGTGTGTGTGTGTGTGTGTGTGTGTGTTTCTAACAGGGAGCTCCCCTAGCAAATGAAAGTCAGCCCTAATTGGTGGACATTTAATTAGAAGTCTGGTGGCCTAGAAGTTTTTAGCTTCTCCTACTGAAAATGTAGCTTGATCATGAGACTGAGTAGCCTCAATACATCTGGGCAAGAGAAGTCATTTCCATCTGGATCGTTTTAGCTCATTTTCTACCTCATAATCTAGGTTGCCCTAAACATTAATGCAGGGGCCCAAGAACAGTGTTCCTTCCCTAGGCAAGGGTCTAACCCAAACTGGATTCTGTTTATACTCTAAACAGAGATTAGGTTTCCCAGTTGAGGGGAGGGCTCCTCAGCCTAGAAGGACAGGCTTTCAAGAAGGTACAGAGAAAGCTAGAAGTTTATCTGCTCCACTGGGTCTCCAAAGAGTTTTCTCAGAAAATTTTTACTTGAAAAATCAAAAATGTACTTTGAGCTCATTGAAAACCTTTAAGTCTTGCCTCTGTCTTACTCTGCATGCAAGCTCTCTCACTTTCTGCATTTCTGGACATTCTACTGAAGTGTCAAAGAACCACACTATAACTAGCTTTCACAGTTTTGTTTTCCCCAGCAGCTATAAAGTAATAACAGAACCTGCCAAGGACTCTTCAGGCTGGATGAAAGCTTGCAGAAAATGTGGCATGTCTCCTTATGTAGGGCTCCACTAGTTCTGTCAAAAAGTTAGATTTTGATGTAGCAGAAACACATCAAATAACCTTTAAAAATATTCAGTTTATTCCAGACATCTGAATTAAATACCCCCATCACCAGTGAGGACAAAGATTGGGCTTTTTCCTCCATGAATCTGCAAGGATCCTTGTGAGGGTTGCAGTACTGTACACTGTAGTCGAAAAAGAAAAACAAGCCAAATGGACCTCTTTCACAAGTTGGCTTTCTCTGTTCCCTTTCTGCAAGTCCATTATAAAAGCCCACTCTGGTTAAAAGCTTTGTAGATTGGCCAGGTATGATCTCACATAGATTAAAAAGAATTTTCATTTACTGTATCTCATTTCTAAGTGAATTGTTGATAAATGGTTGGCAGGAAAGCAAACTGCATTCTATTCCAGAAGCTGAGGCAAACTGAGTTTTAGACTCAGTCTTCCACCACCATCCTCTCCAAAGGTCCAGGGGTGTCATCTTGGAAAATCAGTAGATAAAGCTGTTTGTTTATTTCTTTTTGATTAAGGATAAGAATGACTAACACATATTCATGAACAGAGTCCCCTGTATTACATCATGCAAGTTTAAATTAAACCATGATTAGAAGAAGAAGAAGGAAAAGAAGAAGAAGAAAGAAAAGAAGAAAAAGAAGAAAGTACTACCTCTTTATTCAATTTCCTTGTGTCATTAAGATTCTGAAGTTTGTGTTTGAGGGAGAGTATATATGTTTTAGACCTATTCATGGGATTTCTTGTTCTTGAGATAAGAACAGCAGAATGGCCATTAATTAATTTGAGGGTTTAGGAAGGTATTGGGAGAGTAAATATATTGATAACATGATCAATTAACACTTTTCAAACCAGTGAGTTTTGCAGGCCAATGCTTTGCAGGGAAAGTGTTGTAAAATATTTTGCAGAATATTTGAGTGAATGTGCAATTTACAATGTAGAAAGCATATCCATGGCAGACGACTAGAGATCTTGTATATGAACTATATCTTTGATTCTTTCCTGATAGAACCATATGTAAATGTCTTGTAGAACCAGGGAGGGAGTAAACTATCCCTACACATCCCAGATCAATTCTCAAGCAGAAGTATAGCAAGATTTTCAATCGTCCCATGGTTCCCTGTACCACAACACCATATCCCCTCCAAAAAAAAAACCCTTAGCATGCATAATTCCCCCCCAAAATCAATGAATTGTGGAAATAAGTTGCTGCTTGAACTCCTATAAAGGGAAAATAAGGACCATAAGAGCCTTGTCTCTTTTCCAAACATGCCTCACACATGAGACTCCTTCTGCACATTTATGACAATCCAATCTCCAGTCCTCAGTTGAAGAATCAATCTCATTATGTTATATTGTGTAGAATAATAACCCTAGAAGCTAGAAGAGAACTCAGAGGCCAACTTGTCCAATTTCTTCATTTATTTAACAAATGAGAAAAGTGAGACCTAAGGAGGTAAAGTGACTTATCCAAAGTCATCAGGGAAAGTATTTGTACTTTCCACCATACGACCATAGTCCCCTGAAGTATTAGAAAGTCATCAGCTTCCAAAGTTTGTACTTTGAAACAATCAACCTTGTTGCTTACAGCAGCTATGTGACATATTGGATAGAGTACCAGGCCTAGAGTATGTAAAATCTGAATTCAGACCCTTACTATTTTTGTGACCCTACTCAAGTCATTTATTCCTTTTTTCCTCATTTCCTCATCTGTAACATGATCTGGAAAAGAAAATGGTAAATTACTCCAGTATCTTTGCAAAACAAAAACAAAACACCCCAAAGGGGTCATGAGAGGTTGCACATGACTGAAAAATGAGTAAACTACAACAACCATATTTGCTTTCTCAGTATTTAGATTTTGTTTTATTTATTTTTGATGTAAACTATAATATTATCACTATAATATTATCTGCGGGAATTTATCTTGCAGTTACCAAGTATTAGAGAAAAACAAATTATTCGATAATGATAAAATTCTATGCTTCTCATGTCCAGTTTTTCCCAGATCTTAATTATTGGACAATATCGATCACATCTGTACCATGAAGTCTTCCCACATCCCTCCAGGTTGGGAATTACCTTTACTTTCTTCTTGGAATTCTCATAATGTTTTTTTTCCCCTACATTTCTAATGAAATTCTCATGTGATTAAAAAAGCTTTGTTGATGCATTTTATTTTTACATTGCAAACATTTATAGATTTCTTCCATTTTGAGAGAGATATCTTATAAGAAAATAAAATAATAAAGCAAAACTAATAGGAAATGATTAATTTCTTTTAAAAATGCATATAATAGTTTCCTCCTCTGCATCATCACCTCTTCTTTTGGGGGTAGGATATTAATCAAATAATATGCTTTTCACACCAGTAAGTTTGGCAATCTTGTGGAATGTAATTATATAATCTCATGCATTTAAATTATCAATATCTGTGTCTTGTGAGACTGAATGTTCAATGAGGTCAGGAACTGTGATTTTTTATAAATTTTGCATCTCCCCCAAAGCACTTTGCCTACACCCAAAGCTTAATGGATTTTTAATGAATTAATGTCATTAAAGACTAATGTATCTTTCAGAATTACTTTAAAATGTGTATTAATATCATTTAAGAATTATGTAATAGGGGTAGAGCCAAGATGGTGGCATAGAAGCAGGAAATGCCATGAGCTCCCCCAACAACCACCTCAAATACCTATAAAATGTAAGCCTAAACAAATTTTAGAGCTACAGAACCCACAAAGTAACAGAGAGAAACAAATCTCCTGCTGAAGGTAGCCCAGCAGACCCACAGGATGGATCCATCATAGCCTGCTGGGAGCAGAGCAAAGTCCGTGTGAGCCTCCAAGTTTTGGCCTCAGGGCAGCCCCAACCACTGGCTGCCATAGCAGATTTCAGGAGAGTGAATCACCAGCAGCTATGGCAGTATCCAAACTCCTCAACCCATAAACAGCAAAGAGCAAGTAAAAGGTCAGTGTGGACTCTGTTGGAAAGGAAGGCCGTGCTCTGGCCCCTAACTCCAGGGCAAGAGGTGGCAGAGACAGCAGCTGCAGCTGCTTCACCGCAAGCCTGCCTCCAAAGCTACTGGCCTGCAGATCATAGGGGGACCAAGTGGCCATCCAGAGGGTAATCACAGTTGCTTTAACCTGCTTGGATCTGGATCGCTGTCTTGAGTGGAGGTCCTGGGGTGTGTGGCCTGTGGGCCAGAGCTTGTGGGAGCTGCAGAGAGGGCACCCTTCTAAGAGCTCCAGCAGTTGCAAAAAGCCCAGTGCTTTGGGTCAAAGCTCTCTTCTCTGGAAGCAGAGTTCTGCTGTGGCAAAGAGCTCAAAAGTCAAGTAATTGACTGGAAACATAAGCAAGCAAAGGAAGCAAAGCAAGCAGAGTAATCAAACCTTAAATTCCTTTTTGGGGAACAAAAAGGATCAAAATATGGAAGGGGAGGAAGACAATGAAGCCAGAACTCCTGCATCAAAAGCGTCCAAGAAAAAATATGAATTGGTTACAGGCCATGGGGGAGTTCAAGAAGGATGTTGAAAATCAAGGAAGAGAAGTGGAGGAAAAATTGGGAAGAGGAAGCAAAATGATACAAAAAAATCATGAAAAGTGAGCCAACAACCTGACTGAAGAAAATAATAGCTTAAAAAATAGACTAACTCAAATGGCAAAAGAGGCCCAAAAAGCCAATGAGGAGAAGAATGCCTTAAAAAGCCAAATCTGCCAGATGGAAAAGGAATTTCAAAAGCTCACTGAAGAAAATAATTCCTTCAGAATTAGAGTGGAGCAAATGGAAGCTAATAACTCTATGAGAAATCAAGATATTATAAAACAGATCCAAACAAATGAAAAAATGGAAGGTAATGTGAAACATTTCATTGGAAAAACCAAGGACCTGGAAAATAGATCCAGGAGAGATAATTTAAAAATTATTGGACTACCTGAGAGCCATGATCAAAAAAGAACCTAGAAATCATCCTTCATGAAATTCGCAAGGAAAATTGCCCTGATATTTTAGAACCAGAGGGCAAAATAGAAATTAAAAGAATTCATCAATCATGTTTTGAAAAAGATTCCAAAAAGAAAGCTCCTAGTAATGTCATAGCCAAATTCCAGAGTTCCCAGGTCAAGATGAAAATATTGCAAGCTGCCAGGAAGAAATAATTTGAGTATTGTGGAAAAACAATCAGGATAACACAAGATCTAGCAGCTTCTACACTAAGGTATCAAAGGTCTTGGAATATGATATTCTGGAGGTCAAAGGAGCTAGGAATAAAACCAAGAATCACCCACCCATAAAAACTGAGTATAATGCTTCAGGGGAAAATATGGTCATTCAATGAAATAGAGGACTTTCAAGCATTCTTGATGAAAAGAAAAACAGAACTGAATAGAAAATTTGACTTTTAAATACAAGAAGGAATAGAATCCTGAGAAGGTAAACAGGAAAAAAACAAAATCATAAGGAACTTATTAAAATTGAACTATTTACATTCCTACATGGAAAAATGATAATTGTAATTGATGAGACTTTTCTCAGTATGAGGATAGTTGAAGGAATATATATGTATTTATAAGTATACATACATATATATGTTTATATAAGAGGGTACATGTGCATATAAATACATGTGAGTATGTGTATATATGTATACATGTATACATAGACAGAGGACCCAGGATCAGCTGAATAGGAAGGGATGACATCTAAAAAGTAAAAAAATAAGATGTGAGAGAGTAATATAATGAGAGAAGATAGGGAGAGACAAAGTAGGGTAAATTATCTCATATAAATGAGGCAAGAAAAAACTGTTACAATGAAGGGGAAAAACAGGAAGCCAAAAGGGAATGGACCAACCTAACTCTCATTGAATTTGGCTAAAGGAGGGAATAACATACACACTAAATTGGGTATCTTACCCTGTAGGAAAGCAGGAGGGAAGGGGATAAGGTGGGGGGGGGGGGGTTGATAGAAGGAAGGGCAGATGGGAGGAAGGGTAGTTAGAAGCACAGACTTTTGAAAAGGGATAGGATTAAAGTAGAAAATAGAATAAGTGGGGGGGTGGGATTGGATACAGGATGATATAGTCAGTCTTTCACAATATATCTACTATGGAAATGATTTGCATAACTGCACATGTACAACCTGTATTGAATTGCTTATCTTCTCAGTAGAGGTCGGTGATAAGAAGGGAAAGAATCTGGAAATCAAAGTTTTAAAATTAAATGTTAAAAAACAAAATTATTTTTTTTTACATGCAACAGGGAAATAAGATATACAGGCACTGGGGTATAGAAATCCATCTTGCCCTACTAGAAAATCAGAGGGGGAAAGGGGAAAGATAGAAGAGAGAGCAGATTGGGGTAAGGGGTATTCAGTAGGATTGCTATTTTGGGGTGGTGGGTAGGAGAAAGAAGTGAAGAAAATTTGTAACTCAATACCTTATGTAAATTAATGTTGAAAACTAAATATAAACCAAAAAAAGAAAAGAAAAAAAGAATTATGTAATTAATGTTATGTGATATCAGTATAAGTATTTTAGTATTACTAAAAGTTGTATTCTATTTAATAATACATTTGCAAGTAATCATAGTATTTATTACACTTTTTCCCATACTTGTTTGAAACAGGCCTCATTAGAAGAACTTGATACTATTCTCACCTCCATATTCAAAGCTGAGATACCACATTATGATCTTAGAAATCTCCAACAAGAAATGCACCATCAAGAAAGTGAGTAATTTATTCACCTACAAAATTAGAGATTTTTGTGTTTCTACCATACTCCTTTACCTAGAGGGTAGTTGTATTAAAGCTAAGATTGAAGGCCGAGAATGCTATGCCTCCTAAGCAATAATATTGTCTTTGCCTATACTTAACTTTATCTCATGTGTTATTTGATATTCTATTCATACTACCTTAGCTTATGCTTCGATAAATCATGAATCTTAATTTTTAGACATTTTTCAGGTATTATTTCCTCCTTTGTTTCTTTTTTTCCCATTTCTTTTTCCATTATTTTATTAAAGTATGGCCACTTAGATTTAATAAGATATTTTAGTTATCAAAAAAAGACTGTACACTTTCTTATGAGATATTTGGAAGAAATTTTGGAAGGGATAGAAGAAACATAATTTTCAATTAATTTCTAAAGCAAAAAAATAGAAAGAAGATATATACCTTATTTGAGCTCAGAGCAACTGGCTCAGTCCAGGAATCATGATTATTCTGGGATCAATCTTGTGCAAGTGAGTTCGGTTTAATACCTGAGATCACAGACAAGGTGTTACCAGTCAGATTATGGAAAGTTTCTACATTGAAATAGAACATTTGGTACGTAGAGGTTCCCAGAACATGTTGTTTATCAGTTGAGGCAACTATCAGCTTCGATCTGAGATTGGAGGAGGGATAATTCTGCGATGTATTTTGAAGCCAACAGTAGTGTAAGGCATTCCTTATTTGATTTCATTTTTTTGCTTATAAATTTTCATTGGTATCTTGTTTTTATACCACCTATGTTTCTCAGCAGAGTTCACTCTGTATCCTCTCCTGAAGAACTTTCCTTTATTACAAAGAATAAAAAAGGGAAAAACAGTTCATCACCACCCAAAAAACAAACAAACAACTCGATACCTTTTGAACAGAAAAAGACTAAACTGGGGGAAAATATCTTTGGTATTTCTATATTTAACGTACTTTAAAAAAATTGATTATTTTCTTGTTTTAATTTATGGAATAAAGCAAGTATTTCCATAACATAGTATAATTAGAAAGATGGTTGCTCATGAAACTACAAATCTATCACGTACAACTTGCAATTGCTTTTAAATATATAATAAAGTCATTACATAAATTTCTTTTCCCCTCCTTTTTTTCTTCCCTCCTCCCCTTTCCTAGAGATGGCTACCATGAGGCAATGTGTTTGTGTTTGTATGTATGCATGTATGTAAAATTATTCTATGTATATTTCTATTTATGAGTTCTTTCTCTGGATACAGGTAGCATCTTTCTTCATATGTCCCTTATAGATGCTACGAGTATTTAAAATATTCACTCCTCCCAATTTGCACTGGGAGGTTGAATCCTTGAGCAGGAATGGAAAGCTGGAATATGTCCATGCAAGTCTAAGCTATACAGGAGGTATGAACTCCTAAAACAATAGCTCAAAAGTCCCCTCAAATATCTTTAATAGTCATCCAGAGGACATCAAGACATTTACTGGGATAACAACCATTAGAACAATAGCTATGAAACACACACAAACACACACACACACACACACACACACAGAGCATCAGGAGAAGAAGTGGGCAGACACAGAGTACACTGGAGAATGTAAATTGCTTGCTCCCATATCTAGTAAATGTCTGAAGCAAGATTCAAACTCTCAGCTCCAAGTCCAGTACTTTCTGTGCTACACAAACTACCTCATGAAACCTTTGTAATAAGATGACATAGTCATGAGTTAAAAAATAAAATCCCACATTGGCCATGTCCAAAAATGTACGTCAGGAGATGTACAGCGGCAATCTTCATCATGATTGGTCTATGTGTTGATCAGCATTCTTAATTCTTTCAAAATTATTATTGTATAAATTGCTCTGGTTTTGCTAACTTCAATATGCTTCAGTTCATACCAATTTTCACAGTTTTTTCTGAACCTACAGCTTTCATTATTTCTTATAGCAAAATAGTATTACCTTTCTATACCATAATTATCTAGGTATGCCCTATCTTTGTATTATTATCTTTGCATACCATAATTTACTCACCTATTCCCCAGCTGATGGGCACCTCCTTAGTTTCCAGGTCTTTGCCTCCACATAAATAAGTGCTATAAATATTTTATATAGAAAGGAACTTCTCTTCTTCTTTGGAGCAGAGGGCTCAAAGTAGTATTGTATGTCAAGGGGAAACAAATAATGATGCACCAGGAAGGCTACCCAGGTAATTAGACAGCTCCAAGCTTCATTGCTTTGACATAACAATGCCTTGCACCACCACCACCCTGTCTGGTTCCATCAACACTTATGGTACTAGAATCATAGCCTAAGAGTTTAGGGAGCATCAGTCCAGCTTGATCTTTCACTGATTTTAAAAGTTGTATAAATGTGGCCTGCTAATGTAAAAAAAAATAATCACAATAATAATAAGGTATGATTCCCTCATTAAGACTATTAGCAACTACCTGACTGCAGCCACTGGTTGTGGCCATTATGTGATATCACTGACTTCTGCATTATTGATACTCTGTCCTTCCATGCCTTGCCTGCTAAAATCAGATGTAATGACAGCGCTGAGAGATAACACACAGTAAAAGGAGAAAAGGGGAAATATAGGAACAAGGAAAAATACAGCAATAAGGGGGAATATGGCAATGCTGAATGCAATAGTATCCAAAGGCACCACTGCCTTCAAAGACAATACAGTAATTAAAGTGCATTAATGATAACCCTAAATCACCAAGGTTGGTGAGAGTACTCTTAAGTCAAGGAAGGCTATAATATTTTCTAAGTCTGGATCACATGATGCATAGCTTATTATGAATATGTCCTTTTGAGTGTGGTTTCCATCAAAAATAAGTTTTAAAATGTTTGAGAAGTAAAAGGCTAAGCCTCATTTATTAAGAAGTCTTTCAGAATTCCACTTAAGTGCCTGAATAAAAATTGGATAAACCTTGCTGTGAATGCCAGCACTTGCTTGCTATATGTTTTTTAATTTTTTTTTTCATTTTTAAGTGATGAAATAAAAAACACATTTCTGAAATGACTTTTCAATCTAATATTCCATCTCAGTTCGAGTTTTTGAAAGTCAGAGGTCTGATTGAGAGGTTTTTAACAAGGCTTTGACTAAGGACTTGATTTTCAAGATAGAGTGGAAGGGATAGATTTGAGAGATGATAGGAAGAAAAATGATAATATTTAATCCTGGAAGTAAGAATCAAAAGACGGCTATAACTCGGAATTTTCTTGCCTGGAAGTTTAGCAATATAGCTCGGCAGAATGTGGTAAAGACTGTTGGCCTTGGACACTGGAAAGAGGTGGACTGTAATCTCATCTTAAGCATTTACTAGCTGTGCAATCACAAGCATATCATTTTTGCCTCAGTCTTCTTATCTATAAAATTTGGATAACTATATTAATAGTACCAGATTCCCAGGGTTGTTGTGAGATTCAAATAAGATATGGTATATAAAGTGCCTTACAAATCTTAAAGTACTTAGAATTGTTGACTATAATTATGGAAATATTATTTAATGTGAGAGGGAAGTAAGCTACATGAGGAGTCTTGGAGGAAGATGAGGCATTATTTTTTTGATGTAGCAAATTTGAATTGTTGATGGAGTTTAATAGGACTTATAGGGCTGGGGTGGTGGGATTAGTTCAAGGCAGGATGGGGAGTTTGCAGTCCAAAATTTGACATGTTGTTGAAGAACCTCCAAAGGAAATATGACAGAGTTTAAAAAGTGAGTTCTGCAAGGGATAAGGCAAGCACAGTTCCAAATATCATATAACCTGGTTTCACATATTGTTTTCTCTCCCAACCCTCATTTACTAGCTAAAGGAACTCCATGGCCACTTGTGAAGGATTGTGAGGAGATTGGTTATATGACAGTCTTACCCTCTTGGTAGCCAGTTATTATGTCCCTACAGACCATGATGGCTTGACAACTCATACAGTGGAACATTCTATTTCACTTGAAACACATGACTGCCTCCTATGTCCTACATCCTCTTAAACCTTTTCAGATGGGCTCAACTGTTTCTTTTCTCTGCTATTTCATTTGTAATAAATAAAATATATACTTCTCTGTCTGTCTCTATACCCTTTAAATATATGTGTGTGTACATATTTATATTTCTAGCAAGTAGGATAACAGGAAGGGGAAAAATAGAATTATCTTAGCTGAATTTTCTTTTTTTTTAACTTTTGTTTTTTTTTTTTAATTTTTTGGTTTACATCATTGATTTCCACAAGATTTTGAGTGACAAATTTACTCCCCCTTTCCCCTACCCACCACCCCAAAATAGCAATTCCACTGTATACCCCATCTACCAATCTGCTCTCTCCTATATCCTCCCCCATCACTCCTCTGACTTTCTGGTAGAGTAAGATGGATCTCCCCATTCCAGTGCCTGTATATCTTATTTCCCAATTGCATGTAAATAATAATTATATATGTATGTATGTATATATGTATGCATGTATGCATGTGTGTGTATATGTATGTATGTGTGTGTGTATCACTCACCCCCACTGGAAAGTCAGGTAATTCAATACAGGCTGTACATGTGTAGGTATGCAGAATATCTCCGCAATGAACATATTGTGTAACACTGACTATTATTTCCCTCTTTCCTATCCCAACCTCCCCCCCCCCCGCATTATTCTGTTCTCTGCTTTGTCCTTGTCCCTTTACTGAAGTGTGTGCTTCTAATATCCCTCTCCCCCAACCCTGCCCTCCCTGCCATACCCCGCCCTCTCATCCCCATCCCTCCTACTCCCCTGTAGGGCAAGATACCCACTTTAGAGTGTATGTCATTCCTTCCCTAAGCCAAATTCAATGAGAGTAAGGGTGACCCACTCCCTTTTGACTTCCTGTTCTTCCCTTCCATTGTAACACGTATCCCTTGCCTTTTCTTTATGAGATAATTAACCCCATTCTGTCTCTCCCTATCTCCTTTAGTTCTATTCCTCTCCCACCTCTTAATTACACCTTTTAAAATATCATCCCTTACTATTTAATTGGTCCTGTGCCCTGTGTCTACATACACATAAATACCTACACTCAAATATGTATTCATATGCATATATACCCTCCTAAATAGACATATGTGTATGTATACATACA
>CM053592.1:22550168-22565587 GCA_028646515.1 Pseudochirops corinnae
ACACACACACACACACACACACACACACACACACACACACACACACACTGAACTCTGGTCTAAGTGTTCATTCACTTTAGATTATTAATCTCTCTGCTTACACTCTCTCTTTTTAGTCATCTTTGAAGTGGTTAACCAATGATAGCAGATCAAGTCCACAAGGACTGTGATTCTTAGGGGGAAAATCATGACCCAGACATGTTCTGGTACCTCTCCCTAGGTCTGGGTGAGCCTTCTGCTTTTCCAAGATTGACCATTCTCCCAAATACCTATTGTCATCATTAATACCAACATCCAAAGAAATTTAAAAATCAGTGTTACTCTTTTCTTTATATAAAGGGGGATTAATTTGGAAAGAGAATAAAGGGAAAGCAAAGTTGCTTTAAACTCTTCCATCTAATAGGGAAGAGTTGAAACAAAGCTGTGGAGGAGCAGGACAATTAATGCCACATCTTTCTTTCCCACATCCTGTCATAAGAGAAGGAAATTTAGTGACTCATCTAATTAAATGTGATCTAATCAGCTTAGCAAACACCTGTTCCCTGCAGAAACAATAGCAATGAAGCCTCATCACAGTTTTTTTAAGGGGGTATTCAGGGGAGCAAAATGGCAGCACCCTCCTGGTGATTCCAAGAAGGAGGGTGAACTCTGAACTCTGTACTTTTGATGATCCACGTTCTCCTATTTTAGCATGTCTTTATAAACACAGGCCCAGAAGCTGCAGCTCCAAAAGGTCACTAGTTAGTAGATTCTGGGATAGCATCTCTAATTACCATGGCGATGGTTTGTGCATGATTAGGCAGATGTTGTGTTTTATCTTTCTGAAGTCTTCTACATCATGTATGCTTGATAAATATGCACCAGAAACGTTAACATTAGTTCTTATTTCAAACCTTATGAAGCAAATGATAATTAACATGACGACGGGTTGGGTTTTTTTGTCTTGTTTTGTTTTGGTGGTTTTTTTTTTGTAAGAAATGGGAAAATTTCAACATTGTATGATTCACAATTTACCTTAAATTTATAGTATGGCATCAACATAATTGTCCAAGGAACCAAGGAATAATGCTATAAAAAATAAATATGGTATCTGCATTGACTAGAATTGTCAAAAATATTTCTTTATATATGGGTAAATCATTACAGGGAAGCAAAATGATTTATATCTTTCACTAGTTGTAATCTATAAACAAGGATAAATCTCTGACCAGGAGGAAGAAATCCTTGGAGCTTTCTTTTCTAACACATAACATCCCCCCTCCCTTCAGAAGAGAGGGATTGGAGAGATGTGATTTAAATTCTAAAGTGCACTTATAATGTGCTCTGATCCTTGCTCACAGTTGGAACTTTAGACCTCCCACCCAGCTCCCTCACCTCCCCCATCCCAAAATAAACAGGTCAGCCAGATCCCATTTGTTTATGTGAGTGCATCCCCCAGGGACAGAGCATCTACCATGGTCAAAGCATTCAGCCAGCTACTAGTGCACACCCATCTCCGAAGTTGTACATATAAGTCCCCAACTTGCTGTTCCCCTTCCCTTCTGGGGTCCCTCAATGTCCCTTTCTTTGTTCATCCCTATAGCTTCACTCCCACAGTGTTGAATCTCCTTTCTCTCTTTCTAGGATGTTTTAATAGAATAATTATGTAAAGTACAGACTGGATACCCAAAAGAAGACCCTTTAATCCCTTTCTGGAGTTTAATATCCCACTGTCTCTTAGCAGTGGCTATAATTCTTCATTCTCTTTTCCCAAGCTTCTTTCTCTGCCCTTCTCCAGTCCCCTTAGTCTCAAATTACCAGTCTTTATTCTGAGTGCTGCAACACCTTCTTCCAACAAATGTCTACCTCCATGTTTCTCATTTGAAACAGTAGCCATGCATGAGTTAGAAGATATGTCCTAGAGAATTTCATGAGTCACAGAGAAATTACAGTACTTGTCCAGTACTAGGAAGTATCAGAGGCAGGATTTGAACACATATTTTTCTTCCTTGTTCCAGTCCCAGCATATGTAGAGCCTTGAGAATACTGCCATACCCATTCCTAAACAAGGGTAGGAGAAGGAATGGGAGACCAATTCTTAAGCCATTCGTTCTTGACCATTTTTATGTGTGTCACAGACCCCTTCATTAAAAGAGACTATATTTATAATGGACTTAGCATGATGCCAGGCACACAGTAGGTGCTTATTTAGTATTTGTTGGTCAGTCATATCTGACTCTTCTTGACCTCATGTGGGGTTTTCTTAGTTTGCCATTTCTTTCTCCCGATCATTTTACAGATGAGGAAACTGAGACAAACAGGGAGTGACTTGGCCAGAGTCACACAGCTAGTAAGTGTCTGAGGTTGGATTTGAACTCAAAACTTCCTAACTTCAGGCCTGATACTCTATCTCTTATATCGCCTAGCTGCTTGATAATCTTGTTAAATGATTGTCTCCTCTCCCGGCCCTCAGCTTAACACTTTGGCAGCCCAGTGAAGCCTAAGGACTCCTTAGCCTCATGTTTTTTTTTAATGCACAAAACAAAATATGACAAAAGAATTACTTATATTGAAATATATAGATTTGTATATATAAATATATATACATATACATATGTGTGTATACATACACACACATACATATATACATTTAAAGTTCATGGACTTCAAGGTAAGGATTCCTGCATTAAGCCACTAAGTACATGACTATCCTTTATATCCTTTGAACTGACTGAGCCAGTGTTTGTTCAGACTTACCTACCTCCCTAACTCTAGTCCTTAGCCAGTTTAATCCATTGAGCTCTGTTAAAACACTGTTAGAATGCACTGGGTAGGTATTAAATCCTGAAACATCTAACAGATTGGTCAGAAGGCTCCCACCTAGGAAGAAGTCCAAGGTACATGGTTGATTATGCAATATTGTTGCTGAGGAATTGGGCATTGAGCTGGGGGGCTAGAAAGCAGAATCTGGATCATATCCAGGATTAGGTTCTTGGGTCAAGCTGAGTTTGAGGAATGCAAGAGAGAGAGAGGGAAAAGGAGAGAGAGAGACAGAGAGACAGAGAGACAGAGAGAGAAACAGAGACAGAGAGAAAGAGGCAGACAGAGACAGACAGAGAGATAGAGAGAGAGAGACAGAGACAGAGACAGAGACAAAGACAGAGAGAAATAGAAAGAGAAACAGAGGAAACAGAGAGGCAGAGAGAGACAGAGAGATTGAGTCTATAGGTTCAATACCCTCTGACAAAGAAGTTTCAAGTTCCACACAGAATCCAGCCAGTTTGTAGCACTCAGTCCCTTTGAGGAAACAGGCCTATTTTTATGCCTGGCAATGAGTCTGGACCTGATTTCCAAATCTTTTCTTAACTTCAGTTGGATAGCTCCCCATTGCTGTAGGCAACACCAATCTCTAAGGAAGGTTCATCTCTAAGCTGGGATAAATACCTGCAAGTCTTTCAAGTAACCTATGTGCATGGAATCATATTTTGGAGCTGATAAGGACTTTAGAGACCAGCTAGTTAGGCCCTGTCATTTAATTGATGAAGGACTGAGGCTAAGAGAGAAATCTTAAGTGACTGCCTGAGGTCATACAGGTAGTAAATGGCTGAGCCAGGATTTGAATCCAGATTTTGTGACTTTTAACCTAGGCCCTTGCTATTTCACTGTTTCTCATATGCTTTGTTGAACTTAGACACAATATTAGCGTTCTAATTCCCTTTGCATTGTTTGGAGTCTGAACCTCAGTTTTGGTCGGTGTGGGGAATTCAGGCATGGAGATTCCCTCCATGGATGCAGAGTTGCAAATTTTCTGTAACTGGCCATCTTACAGAGATGCCTGGAATGCCAAGAGTTCAATGATTTGCTATTCATGGTCACTTGGCCACATGGCCAAATATGGGTCAAAGGCAAAACCTGAACCTGGTTTTCCTGCCTCCAAAGCTTTTTGACTCTTTAAAATATACCATATTGGCTCCTCTACCTAGTAATTCTTCTTTGAGTTCCTGTAGTGGTATGCCAGATCACTTTCTGGAATAGGAATTACTCAAGTTTGTTCTGGAACCCCTTTGAACTGGAATCTTTAAATTTTCTATGTGAACAGTTACATCTTAAGGTTTGATTGTTTTGTTAATGGTCCATATTTTATAAGTGGTAGTAATGTAGATTAAACATTAGGTGCTTTTTTATTTCTAGAGAGCCCAATTGTTAAATATTTGTGAATACACCCCTGGATTCACTCAAAATGGCTCTTCAGCAGTAAAGCTCATGCTTGACTATTTATTAATACAAAACAGAACACACAGATCCCACAATGAAGCTATGGACCAGGTGTCTAGCTTGCTTTATTTTTATTCCCTCTTTCCTCAAAAAAAAGAAAAACAAAATGGTGAAGAGGAATTAATAAAATGTTGGCATTAAAGATGCCAGGAAGAGAACATGGTCTTTATAAGATACCTACGTTGTTTCCTTCTTCAATATTTATGTCATTAGCTTTTTTTTCTTCCATCTCTTTCACCAAACCTTCAGAAACATTCTCACTGGTAAGAATGAACCCATTACTAATTAAAACCTAGATGGGTATCAGATAACTAAGTTCCTATCCAAAATATTCAAAGACTTTCTGGTTCCTAAGTCCATAATCTAGAACACATTCATGATGAATGGTTCACCAAACAAGGGCCTGGTATAACTAAAAGATCATAGGATCGCAGATTTAGAGCTAAAACCAGTCTTAAAGGCCAGCCGGGCCAAAGACCTCTTTTGACAAATGAAGAAACTGAAGGCCTGAAAGGGAACTAGCCCAATATCACAGAGGGAAGAAGTGGCAGTCATGGAGTTCAAGCCCAGATCCTGTGACTCCAAATCCCTTTTCTTCCATAGAACTATACTGTTTCTTCTACCATTAAAGAAGAGGATACTTTCTAGAAATGGGAAGCATATACTGGCTTAAATGAAACAAGCAGGAAGCAATTACTACCAGATTCTAATATGAGATGAATGAAACAAATGGAAAACATAAAGCAGCAGATAATTATTCATTAAGTGGCATGATACAAACAATAAGATGCTGCTGAAGTCCAGATTGGGAAGGAATGGGCATACATTCATGGAGTCACGGAGATTTAGTGGAGGAGGTTGCATTTTGTCTTAATTTTGAAAGATGGGTGAGATCCTGTCAGGTGGATGGTAGAAGGATATGTCAAAGAAAATGGTCATGGATGAACAGAAAATGCAGGTAAGAACGATGAAGAGCCTTTCCTGATTGGAATGTGCTCATCTCAGAAAAGTAGTGGGCACTCAGATTTAGCTTGGAGTCCTCTTACGATGGTGGCTTAGCAGGACTGAACTCATAAACATATACGTAAATGTATGCATGCATGTATGTATGTATGTATGTGTATATGTATATATATATATATATATATATATATATCTGTATCTATACATCTGTAACTCTCTCTATATGTGTATATGTATATGGAGATATAAATAAATGTAGCTATAGCATAGATAGAGATGTCAATGTTATAGAAATGGAGAAATAAACACACTCCTCCCTGGATCTCTATTTAGTTGAGCCATTCATGGTGAATGAGTTCAAGCTTATATTCTTATGAGCTTGAAGTGTTTGATAATGTTGGATAGGAATCTAATCTTCTGATGTTTATCCAGGGTTTAATCAGTTGTGGGTTCATTAAGAAGGGATAGTGATATATGTGTTTGTGTATAGTGTATGCATATATGGGTATGTACATATACATATATGTGTATACCTACATAAGTATAGATACATGCAACCACATGTATGCTTATATACACCCATACCATATGTTTATACACATATAGCATATACATATTTATCATATATACATACACATTTATAAATCTACTCTCTGGGGGAAAAAGGAGGCATCAGGGAACTTTAAAGCTGTGGTTCTCCACCTTCCTAACACCACAACCCTTTAATACCAGTATGTGGGCGTATCTGCATGTGGGCGGACCTGCCTGGAGACAGAGGAGCGGTGTCTCAATTCCTAAGAGCATTGGAAATATGTGTTTTCCAATGATCTTAGGTGACCCCTGCGAAAGGGTCATTCAACCCCCAAAGGGGGCATGACCCACAGGTTGAGAACTGCTGCTCTAAAGAAAGATTCCAATTAACATTATTAGAAAAAAGGACAAGAAAAAGAGGCACCTTTGTGTGGTAGGAAGAATACTTTCTTTAGAGTTGGAGAACCCAAGATCAGATCCTGCATCTATCAATTATCGAATTTCTGTCTCCTTGGGCAATTCCTTTCATTTGTGGAGGCTTCAATGTACTCATCTGGAAGATGAGGGGGTTGGAGTAGGAGGCTTCTAAGTTTCCCTCTAGATCTAGGTTCCTGTGAGTACATCTTTGGGAGACAGCTCCATCCATGAACACAACAGAGTCCATTTTTTTCAAGGGCTTGATTTCAAAGGAACAGAAAAATTAGAATTTGTTAGAACAGTTGAAAACAGCATATGGTCTCAACCTCCAGCTAGGCATGTCTAAGGCATCAGCTCCTGTTAGCAGCATAAGCTCACAGCCCATTTCACATTAAAGCATTAAATTTGTAAAAATCTCTTAACAAAGAATTATAGTCTTTGTGTGGGTCTGACATGTTTTCTTCACTAATCTTACAATAATGTTCCATTGCGATGAACTCTATAAGGAGTTTGTATATTGTGGGGGCATGGCTTCACAATGGAATTTTTAGTGCTTTGTTTTGTTTTAAAAGAATATAAGGAAAGGAAAACATTTAGAAAGTGCTTACCACAGTGTCTACTACACACCAGGCACTGTGTTAAGCACTTTGTAAATATTATCTCGTTTGATCTTTTCAACAGTTTGTGAAGGACGTGCTATTATTATCTCAATTATTCCAAATTTGGGAAACTGAGATAAAGGTTAAGTGATTTGGTGATGTGCCCAGCATAACATAGCTAGCAAGTATCTGAGGCAGGATTTTAATTCAGCTCTTCCTGAGTCTAGGCCCAGAGCTCTGAGCAACCTGATAGAGCTGATAAACATCAGATATCAATTCTGGCATTTAATTAAGCTCTGATTATATACTAAGTTGAAAGTAAAACAGAGAGAATTTTTTTCAGGTTCTTTCTTCTCAAGTTTTCAAAATTCTGAGACTATTTCTTCAAACTGATAGTGCTCCAATTCACTGGTGATGGTTTCTTTGGTTTGCTTTTTACAGACATCCACTGCTATTTTTCATATTTAAGAGATCAATCCAAACTTTAACCTTAAATCTTGACAATCAGAACTATAAACTTGGAATATATTCTCTCCATCTCCATGAAAGCCATTCATTTAATTGGATGTTCTACTGATGACTTCATTTTTCAATCTCCCTATTTAATTCACCTAACTCAGTACTGTAGATCATTTCAGTATATTTTATGCAAAACTTTTAGAATGCATTATAACTTTCAGTTTTATACTTTCAAATAAATTTATGAAATGACTTTGAAATTGCATGCCACTACATAAAAATAGTATTTCAAATGAAGTAACCATCACCTCTCACTTGCTCCAAAATGAAGTCCTTTACATAACTTGAGAGAAGCCTCCCTCATCTCTCCAGTAAAAATAGAATCATATAGTTTAACCTGATTCTCCCACCCTTGAGGCAGAAATAGAGTTTATATGTCTCTTCAATTTACCCAGTGAGGAGAAGGAAGAGGGGAAGAATCCTTCTCTGTAGGGAGGCAAATGAGTTCAGTACAAGATACAGTCCAACCATTTTCAGTTTTATATTCCCCAAAACAGAGGAAAGGACAGGGGAGATAGTATTTGGGATGAACAACTGCAACTCAGTATCCTAGAAGGAACTCTTTTATCTCTCTCATTCTGACTTACTAGAAGGTTCTTCCAGTGGCCATATAGACTACTCATGGATAGGAAGCCAATTATTATTTAATGAAATGCCAACTTGGACACACACACACACACACACACACACAAGAAACAAATGGGAAATATAAAAGTAACCAGCGAAATATTTCTTTCTTCTATGCCCAAAAGACAAAGCATGTTTCCTATAGTAAAAGGAGAATGCACGTAGGTAACCTGAAGAAAAAGTATAGAATAAATGTTGAATTATGAGGAAGTTTAAATAAAACAAGATAATCAACATGGAAAAATCACAAAATGAGGAAAGAGAAATGTGAAGTTTTAGGGTTATGGGAAGACCATTCCTGTGAGCAATTCCTAAGGGGAAGAAGAAGCCAAATGCAGCATGGTAGGATGCTTTGTTATAAGGAGGAAAGTATGTAAAGCCATAGAAATTTCATAATTTCAGATGGTAAGAAGTTAAAGGATGAGCAAATGATGCTTTCTCTCAAAAAAAAAAACACGAAAAGAAGATTGAGTTTTGCATAATTAACATGCTTATATTTAAGCAATTGGGTCCAAGAGTCTATATACAAGGTATAAGATTAACCAAATGAAAGAATGAACAGAAACCTAAGGTATGAAGGTGAGATGGAAAAAGAAGAACCCTTGACCACAAGGAAGGGGAACAAAAGTTGGAGCAAAGGAAACTGTAGAAAGTTGTCTTTAGTTATTTTATATCTTAGCTATGTTGAAATTGGGTGTCTTGATAAACTTTCTGGACTTGATCCAATGAAAAAAGGTACCAGGGATCCCATGGTTTTTTGAACTTTGTAAGAAAGAGAGAGAGAGAGAGAGTAACATAAGCACATGCTATATACCTCAATAGAATATAAGCTCTATAAGATAGGCAGGGACTTTTCCCTCTGTCTTTTGCCTTCTTTGTGTAAACATTTAGTGGTAAAATTATTAATTGGTAGAAGACTATGTATAATTAAAGACTTTTTAAGTACAATAAAAAGTATTTTCCAGAAAAGTTAGAAGAATTTACAGTACTACAAACAGTACATTAGTACCTTCCATCTTCCTGTAGCACCACCATTTCTTTTTTTTTTTTTTGGGGGGGTCATTTTTGTCTTTTATCATCTTCATCAATCTGATGGATATGAAGTAAAACCTAATAGTTCTTTTAGTTTTCATACTTAATTAGTGATTTGGAACCTTCTTTCACATGGTTGTTGACAGCTTGCATTTCTCCTTTTGAAAACTTGTTCATATTCTTTGACCAGTTATTTCCACTGAAATGGTTCCTGGAGTTTTTCAAAATATTAATATGAACTTGACAAACATTAACAAATGTAAACATTTCTGGAAACTAAGAAAAGAAATTAAAAAGATGATTTGATAAGAAACTGTAAAACTGTACTACACATAGTTTGTGTGTTTTTGAAAGTATCATTCAAATTTAACACATTTATTCCCACACTGTGGGAACTGTGTTGTTTGTGTTCACCTCTGAATTTCCTTCTCCCTCCTATAAAGTTTTTAATAACTCAGTGATGCTCTTTTCTATCTTTTTTTGGGGATTGCATAATTAATGCTTCTAATCCCCAACTTTGCCTTTCCCCACTTACAAAAAAAGGAAAAAAAAACCTCTCTTGAAAACAAATAAGCAATTAAACAGTCACTTCATTCTGCATCTTTTTATACACATCTCCTTAGATTTTTCTGAAGCCCTCATTTTTCATCATTTATAAAATTTCATTACATCCATCTACCATAATGTGTTCAACCATCGTCAAGTGGGATGAGTACCTACTTTGCTTCCAATTACCCCCACAACAACAAAAAAATCCTGCAAAAATTTTTAAATACATGGATTTTTTCCCTATTTCTTTATTCTCTTTGGAGTATAAATCAAGTAACACTCTTTATGGAACAGAGGACGTATACAAAAATGCAAATGATTTGGAGAGGATTTTTTTTTGTAGATGGCTATTTTATGAAAGTTATTAATTGTTTAAAAGAAATATTAGATGAATCTGCAGGGTTTCCTAAGGATGGCATCATATTTTCAAAAAAAAAATAATTTACTCTACTCTTTGTCTATGCTTATTCTAGTTTGCTTTTCATTACTACAGTTAGTATTTCTAAATTTTAGTAACTACTAGGACAATATCCATCCTTGCTTTACCCCTAATCTTACCAGAAAAGTCTCCTGAATAATCAAATAATGCTAACTCTGGATTTTAGAGAGATGATACTTACCATACTAAAGAAAAATCAAATTAATCTGATGCTTTCCAGTGTTTTTAAGAAATGTGTTGAATTTTTCCAAAAGTTTTTTTCCCCCTGAATCTATTGATGTAATCAAATGATTTTTGTTGTTTTCATTATTAATATGGTCTATTTTCTTGGTAATTTTCTGTACTAATCCAAGCCTGAATTCATGGCATAAACCTCACCTGGTCATAGAGTATAATGATTTTCATATGATGCTCTTAGTTAATAGTTTATTTGAAAAAAATCTGGTGATATTCATTCATTAAAGATATCCGTCTACATTTCTCTCTTGTCTCACTCTGGTTGAGCTATCAACATCATATCTGATCACAGAAGGAATTTGGTTTCTGTTCTTTCCTGTTTCTGCAAAGTGTTTAGAATAATATTGGTATAAATTGTTCTTTGGATATGTGATAGAACTTGCTTGTTAATCCATCTGGTCCTGATTTTTTTTTTTTCCTTCCTTAGGGTATTTAGAGTTTGTTCAGTTACTTTTTTTCTGAAATTGGGTTATTTAAATTATTTATTTCTTGTCCAATTAATCAGGATATTATATACTTTTGTAAATATTCATCTATTTAATTTGTCCAATTTGTTGGCATAGGATTGGGCAAAGTAATTTCATTTATTTCTTTGTCTCGCTTGAAAATTATTCTGTCTTATTTTTCATATAGGAGATTTGAGATTCATCACTTTTTCTTAAAAAAAATCAGATTATGTAAAGGCTTGTCTATTTTGCTAGTTTTTTCTTTTCAAAAATTAGCTCCTACTTTTATTTATCAATTCAATGTGTTTTGTTTTGATTTTTTTTCCTTTTCAGATTTTTTGTGTTTGGACTTTTCTGATTTACCCTTGTTCTAGTACTTTGAAGGTGCATACTAAATTCATTTATCTGATTTTTTAAATGAAGACTTTAGAGATCCCCAATCTGGGTTCTTATACATTCTATATCACTTTTTAGATTCCCCCTTTATGATCCACACTCCAAAGTTTGTTTTACTTATATTTTGCTTACTTTCTGAATCTACCCTCCCTTTTACACCTACCTCTCTCTATTCCATAGTTTAATGAGTTGAATATATTTCTTAAATGAAAAATGAGTGTATGTGTGTGTGCATATTCAACCTTGCTTTTTTTCATTGGGTCAAGAGAGAATAAGCTTCATGAAGTGCCTTCTCCCTACCTTTTCTCCAAGTTTGGATACTCTTTTCCTTGCATAGGTCATTTTTATAAAATAATAAATTTCTTCTCCTTCCTCATTTGTTCCTCAGTATATTTCATCCTCCCCCATTTCCCATCTGTAAAAAACCCATACAATAGCACAAAATTACCCCAATTCTATGTTTGTCTTACTTAACTCCTTTTTGATTACTTCTGAAAATAGTTTGTTCAGTTGTTTCAGTTGTGTTTGAGTCTTTGTGACTCCATTTGGGGTTTTCTTGGCAAAGATACTAGAGTGATTTCCCATTTCCTTCTCCAGTACATTTTACAGATGAATAAACTGAGGCAAACAGGGTTAAGTGTCTGAGTAGTGCCTATTAGTGTCTAGTAAGTATATGAGACTAGACTTGAACTCAGGCAATGAGTCTTCCTAACTCAATATTCACAGAAATACAAGATCACTGATTAAAACTTTGTGAGTTGGAAGCAAACTTAGCAGCCATCTAGAATAAGCCCTGGATCAACAGCATCCCCACTATATTACACTAGGCAAGAGGCAGCTTCTGTATGATAAACTCCAAGGAGGCAGAACCCAGCAACTTCACCTATATTGACACTGAGCCACTAGCAACTACACTCATAGCATTCCAATCATTTAATAGTTCTTTTTTTTTTTTTTAAGGAAATAGGTGTTTTCTGGCATGACCTGCTCTTTGTCATTAACACTTCTCTCTGTATGTATTTTTTATGCATTTCCTTAATGATCCTTTCAAGAATTTCTCCAGAAATCTAAATCTAGTTTATTGGCCTATAATTTGAAGTTTCTGGTATTTATAAAGTGCATAATACACTGCCTGGAACATAGTAGGTGCTTAAATATGATGCCAGTCCCCTTTCTCCTTCCCTTTTTTGAACACACCACCAGGATGGGTCAAGGTCTTTTCTATATGACTTTGAATTGCCATTTCTATTGAATAACAGAATCTAAGGAGAAAGGCACTTGAGAGATCAACTTTAGCAGACAAAACTGACTCATCTTTTCTATAACATCACTGATTAGTGGTCATCCAACCTCTCTAGAGAGATCTCCCACTCTCCTTTCTGGGTATGGTACTACAGTACCTTCCCCTTCTCATAACAGAGTATCCTCTCAATCAAGTGTGGTGAGAAGCATACAAAGAAAAACATTCAGAAGTCTTTATTTATGTCTTTTTAAAGCCCAGTGCTTCACATGGTGCATGGCTCATAGAAGGGCCTTAATAAATGCTGATATATAAATTGAATCATTCATTCATACTATCAAGGGGTCAGAATCTCAAAAGAAGTATAGGAGACAGGAGCTAGAGAATCTCTTTCTAAAACTTGAGGGAGCTATTAAGAGGGCGTACTAGGTTGAGTGAGGGCAAATAAGTTCAGTGGGGGAATATAACTTAATTTCCTGTAACATAGAAACAAAGCACAGGAGTAATAAGACTGTTTATGAGTAGGACTACATCTCTATTCACTGCACAAAGCTTTTCAGTATTCCTGTAATGCTGTGGGAGGGGAAGCCCTCTTGTTCTGTTTTAGAACTACTCTTGGTTTAAGCTTGAAAGAAGACAATTTTTGCATGGGGTAGACTTAACTACAGAAGGGAGAAATACTTCTCAGAGGGGAGCCTTTCACAGCTCAACTCCTGATAAGAATGGAGCAAGGAGAGCTAAAGGGAGTGTGATTATTTATTATGCGAAAGCCTTGTGTGTGTAATGATCTAGAACTAGAAAACATTTTTCACAGTTAATGTTTTCTTGTACAGACTTGCCCTTAATTCCTGTAGAGGGCTTTGCAAAAGAGGTATGTTGCATAAGTGATAAGTATTAGAACATTCAGAGCCAGCCTCCTCAAATGGGAAGCTATTAAGGAGATGGATGAATATTACCTACATCCCTATGAATATATTTGATAGTGTAATGGTCCCAAAGCAAACATTAACATTCCAAAATAAAATGTAGATCTCAAGAGTCTGGAACTTTTAAAGTTGGGGGGTAGTGTCAATTTCATTCTGTTCCCTATGTTCTGATTATAACTCAAAAGGAAATTATAATCACTTAGTACAGGCCAGAATTGTGAGATTTTAATAGAAAAAATAGATCTTATAAAGACATAGGCAAATTCATCTGCTACCAGGACTTGAAAATTGTTACCTTCTATTTGTCGGCATAGCTGAAGTAAGGGCATTGTATTTCACTTATTTTTAAATATAATTGAAACTGCTTATTGTATCTCAGAGTGATGAACAGAACCTAAGCTCACTAACCTCTCTTATGATTCCTCATATGAAACAATTCAGGAAAACAGTGTTTCGGTAAAACCATCTTGACTCTTTGACAACCTACAATAATTTTAGTTTTCTTTTGAGATTTTTTTTTGGGGGGGAGAAGAAGGAGAATAAATATAAATAGAGATGAAAAATATCAGAAAGGAATTTTGGAGGGGTGGAGCCTAGATGGTGGCATAGAAGCAAGAATACCACGCAGCTCCAACAAGATCACCTCAAATACCCATAAAATGTGACTCTAAACAAATTTTAGAGCTCCAGAACTCACAAAATTACAGAAAAACACATCTCCTACTGAAGGCAGCTCAGCAGGCGGGACAGGAAGGGCTCATCACAGCATTCTGGGAGCCCAAACCAGCCCAGCCTGAAATTGGGGCTTGTCCCCTGGGGCCACCAGGACAAGCTGCAGCTGCAGCTTTCAAGAGAGTGGATCAGTGGCAGCTGTGGCAATTTCCAGAATTATCAACTCATAAGAAATAAGGACTAAGTGAAAGGTTAATGGAACTCAGCTAAATTCAGGGGAGAGGATATGGCCAAACTGCCTCCAGGGCAAGGAAGCAGCAGAAGCAGCAGCCCTGCAGCCACTTCCAGGTGGCTGCTTCAGAAGCTCCCGGCCTGCAGCTTGCAGGGGAGCCAAGTCATCATTCAGAGGCTAAGTGCTCTTGCCTTAAGCTGTCTGGATCCAGATCATGGTCTTGGGTGGTGGTCCTGAGGTGTGTTTTCAGTGAGCCAAAATTGGTGGGGGCTGCAGAGACAGTGGCCTCCTAATACCTCTGGCAGCTACAAAAACCACAGCAATTTGGGACAGAGTTATCCCCTCTGGAAGCAGAGTTCCACAGAGCCAAAAAGTCAAATAATTGACTGGCAACATGAGCAGGCAAAGGAAGCCAAGTAAGAACAACAATCCAACTTTAGATTCCTTCTTTGGGGACAAAAAGGATCAAAGCATGGAATGAGAGGAAGACAACACAGTCAGAATTCCCACACCAAAAGCTCCCAAGAAAAATGCAGTCTGGTTAGAAGCCATAGATCAGCTTAAGAAGGATTTTGAAAACAAATAAGAGAAGTGGAGGAAAAAATGGGAAGAGAAATGAGAATGATGCAGGAAAATCATGATAAGAGAGTCAACAACCTAACTGAAGAAAATAACACCTTAAAAATAGATTAACTCAAATGGCAAAAGAGGCCCAAAAAGCCAATGAGGAGAAGACTGTCTTAAAAAGTCAAATTTGCCAGATGGAAAGAGAATCTCTCAAAAGCTTTCTGGAGAGAATAATTCCTTCAGAATTGGAGTGGAGCAAATGGAAGCAAATGACTGTATGAGAAATCAAGATACTATTAAAGGGATCCAAACAAATAAAAAAATAGAAGGCAATGTGAAATATCTCCTTGGAAAAAACCACTGACCTGGAAAATAGATCCAGGAGAGACAATTTAAAAATTATTGGACTACCTGAAAGCCATGATCCTCCTTCAAGAAATTATCAAGGAAAATTGCCCTGATATTTTAGAAGCAGAGGGCAAAATAGAACTTGAAAGAATTCACCAATCACCTCTTGAAAAAAAATCCCAAAAAGAAAACTCCTAGGAATGTTATATCCAGGTTCTGGATTCCCCAGGTCAAGGAGAAAATATTAAAAGCGGAAACGAAGAAACAATTTTAAGACTGTGGAAACACAATTAGGATAACCCAGGATTTAGCAGCTTCTACATTAAGGGATCAAAGGGTCTGAAATATGATATTACAGAGATCAAGGGAGCTAGGATTAAAACCAAGAATCACCTACCCAGCAAAATTGAATATAATATTTCAAG
>CM053592.1:22566087-22583077 GCA_028646515.1 Pseudochirops corinnae
ACACATATACATATATACTATACATATGTACATATATACATATACAGACAAACATATACATGTATACACACACATACACACACATATACACACGCACAAACACACACATATATATATAAATACATGCAATTTATCAGTAAGTCTGTGTTACTCATCTTAAAGTTTGGATACCCCTTTGTGAATTGAAGCATAGTTTAGGGAAATGTACTATAGCACCAGTCACAGGATGCCTACAACATTCACATGCCAATGCAACCCAAATGACACCCTATCCTAAGGCTTTCAATTGAAATTCTCTCATCTTTAGAACAAAATTTACATTTGTAGGAGAGAAGCAGGGCAGCTAGACGATACAGTGTATAGAGTACCAGGCCTGGAGTCAAGAAAGCTCATCATCCTGAATTCAAATTTGTCCTCAGACACTTACTAGCTATGTGATCCTGTTTGCATCAGTTTCCTCATCTGTAAAATGAGCTGGAAAAGAAAATGGCCAAACCATGCCAATATCTTTGCCAGGAAAACCCCAAATGGGGTCACAAAGTTGGACACAACTGAAAGGACTGACCAATAAGAACATCATGAGAAAAACAGTGTCTTATGGTGAAGAGTGAGTGGTCTGAGAGTCAAAAAGGCTAAGGTTATATTGTCTCAGACAGATGCTGGGCAAAGCTCAACCTCTCAGTGCCCTGGGCAACTTTTTAAGACTCTAAGCTGTGAAGAAGCTACAGATTTACTTTAGTAGATGGCATTTACTCCCTGAGAAGTCATTATGACAATGAGAATACAGCTCCATAGCAGAAAAAAGAGCAAATATTCATGACATCAATTTTTATAGAATACAGTCAAGAGTTGAGACATTTAGACGTGAAAGACCAATTAAAGCTTAATCCAAGAAAAGAGATAAGAAAATGCACCTCCCTCCTTCATGGAGGTGGCTGCCTGGAGAGGCAGGACACTGTCTGACTCAGCTGATGTGTGATTAAATTTCATTGAACCGAATTTTTATTTTTTATCCTTTGTTGTAAGGGAGAGTGGAGAATTGTATTTGGAAACAAAGGTAATATGAAATCAAAAGACAGAATTAAATTTTTTTTTTTTAAATATTAAGCCATTATCTCTATTTCTGTCTATGGCAGCTCTGACTCCAATCCCATCCACATGGCATGCTATTGGTCATCCCCATTTTCAGTGCAGGAAATGAATGGGTCAGGATAGAAATTTATCATTTATATGGCTATCAAATAAGAGAGACATTTTTTGAACTTAGTGCCAAGGCTTGGTGAGAATGGAATACAAGAGATTAGTTCTGATTACATTGAAAGTACCATATCATTTAATAATGTGGTTTTTTTTTTCTTTTTCTTTTCTGACCTAATGTCATAATTTATTCTTTGGCTAAAAGAAAGAGAACTGAATTTAAAATTAAGTAGACTAGACAAATAATACCTCTTTGTATGACGCTCCTGATAACTGAAATGTAATCTTCAGGCTCCTGCTCAGTGGAGATCTCCTGGCTGCCTCGGGAGATGGTTAATAATTCATAAAGCTCATCTGAACTTTTTACTCCACAGAGCAGGATGACCACGCTCTCTGGTGAATCGAGCAGCATGTCCAAAAAACGGCATTTCCTGGGGGTCAGACCTTTCAGGAGGCTATTTGATAATATCAGCAGTTTACATTTGTAAGAATTTAAGCTCAGCAATTCCAAATGCTGGTCAGAGGAGTTGGTCAAGCTATATAACAACATCGCTTCCATCTTCATAACATGAAGGAGGACCTCTCGCAAGTACATTGCCCATTCCTCAGCTTCCTCTTCATATAGCATCAGCAAGTTCTTTACGTTTTCTGTGAAAAGACAAATCACAAGTCATCTTCTGGTCTTTGACATGCTAGCTACTCATTCTAGTATATTTATTTGGAACTTCTGAATAACTTACCTGGAAAATATTCCTAAATACCTGCCACAGTGACCAAAATTAAGTAAATTCCATGATAGTAGCCAGGCTAAGCTACTCCAGTCGTTGCAGAGAAAATGTCCATAATCATTCCCTATACTCATAACCCCAATTAATTTCATCATTGCAGGGATGGAAAAACTCCTTATAAATCATGCTGGTACTATCTCTCTTTTTGATGATCCTGTACTAGAGAGAGAAGCTGGTGGCAGAGTGCATAGAATGTTGAGCCTGGAGTCCCCAGGCTCAAATCTGGCCTCAGACATTTACTAGCTGTATGACTCTGGGTAAGTCACTTAACCTCTTTTTCCTCAATTTCCCAAAGTAAAAGGATAATAATAGGAACTATTTCCCAAAGTTGTTGTGAAAAAATAAGATATTTGTGAGAAACAAAAACACTTAATACAGTACCTGGTATGCACTCGACATTATGTAAATGTTTATTCCCTTCCTTTGCTGCATCTAATACTTCGTGTTCCATATCTCTAACTTTAATCACTTGTCCAGAGAACAGGAGTCCATTCTTGTATTAATTCTGTTGTTTTATGGATTCATATATTCCACACACACACTACATCTTTATACAAAATTCATTTAATGCAAAAAAGCATTTTTAAAACTCATGTAATGTTAGGGAACACATACACGTGTGCACATGCACACACATACACACACACACATATGATCCCAACCCCTAAGGGGCTTAAGTGGCCAGTCAGTCATGAATCAGAATAGAAAATGATGTTAGAGCCAAGAAGGACTGAGTTCAAGTCTCTCCTCTCATGTATTTTGTGTGTGTGTGTGTGTGTGTGTGTGTGTGTGACAAGCAGACAGAAAGAGACAGATAGAGATAGAGAAACAGAAAAAGAGAAACAGAGAGACAGAGACAGAGAGACAGATAGAGACAGAGAGAGAAGGGAGCAGGGAGGGAGAGAGAGAGGGAAACCACAGTCAAGTCACTGAATCTTCTGGTGCTCTAGAGTCTAGACAACTCTCTAAATTGCAGGGGATGCTATGAAAAAGGTTACTCAGCCACAACTCTGTGTACCAATGAAATCACAAGTCTTCTGTCCTTATCCCTGTACTAGTTTTTATAAGAGCATGCTACTTGCATTCTGTTCTCCTCTGAGAGAGAGAGAGACAGAGACAGAGAGAGAGACAGAGACAGAGACAGAGAGACAAACATAGATATAGACAGACAGAAAGAGACTGACAGAAAGACAGGGATAGAGAGAATCAGAGAAAGAAGGAGAGTCATATAGCAGAGGAAGGGAGAAAGAGAGAGGGAGAAAGATACACAAAGATACTTAGCAGGGAGGGAGAGAGAGAGAGGAAGAGAGACAGAAATACAGAAAAAGAGACAGAGAGAGACTGAGGGGAGGGAGATAGAGAGAGACTGAGTGACAGAGACAGAGAGACAGAGACAGAGAGAGAGATACAGACTTAGACAGCCAGAGACAAGCATTGCTTCCCTGTCCTGAGACATCTCTCATGGCCTCAACTAGCCTTGCACGGTGATCTCTGTGTTTGGTGTCAGAAAACCTAGATCTTATCTTCACTCTGCTGTTTAGTACCTGTGAGACTTCAGTCCCTCTGGCCTAAGTTTCTTTACCTTTAAGATGAAGGGTCTGGCTAGATGATCACTTATCACTCTAAGTCTGATAGTCCTAAAGTGATCCATCTTTAATTGACAACACAAAATAGTACTACTTCAGTCCCTCATCAGAAAATGGAACTGTGAGATTGAATGCACCCTAGCACTTGAGAAAAGCTCATTTAAGAAGTCTGCTGTTTGAGAAAGATGGCACAATTAACAAGTTAACTATCTGAAATCTAGACCTCCTGAGCTCTGCCATACTACTAAGCTAAATAATCAGAAATCTATATAGACTAGACCATATTAGCTCACCTCTCTATATAAAAATGCCTTCACCAAAATAATATTTAATGCTATTCCCACAAACACTCAAATACTAATAATAGCACTTTTTATCATAGTGAAGAATTAAAAACAAATTAGGTGTTCAACCAAAGGGAAATGGCTACACAAATCATGGAATATGAGTTAATACAGAAAGGAGTATGGTAAGATGTACAGTATATGAGCTGATGAAAAGTGAAATAAACTAGAGTGGCTAGGTGGTACAGTGAATAAAGCACCAGCCCTAGAGTCAAAAGTATCTGAGTTCAAATTTTGGCCTCAGATACTTAACACTTACTAGCTATGTGACCTTAGACAAGTCACTTAGCCCTAATCACCTTACCCTCCACCCCCCCCAAAAAAGAGCGAAATAAACTGAATCAGGATAATGATATACATGATGACTTCCATAATGTAAATGGAAAAACAGCAACAAACATTTCAAAATTAAATACCATGTACATATCACAAGGGCCAACTCTCTCCCTTTTGCACAGGTGGGGGGCACTGACCATGAAATACTGCATTTGTTTTCAAATGCAGTTGATGTTTTGATTGATTTGGCTGAAGAGCTTTTTAAATTTCTATTTGTATAAATACCTCTTTATTAATCTCTGTTTCAATAGATCATTCATTGGTGAGAGCAGAGAAGGATATATTTGGAACAAAAATATCCCCCAAAATAAGATTAAGTATATTTATGATAAATAATACCAAGGTAGAAAAAGATATAATTTTATTCATTTAAGCTTTTCTAGAAGTTCAATATCAGTAACATCCATTTGAACATTTTTTCTAGTATGTTATCTCATGTGTTTTACAGAAAGATCCATGTGATAAATTCCTCTATGAATCCAGTGCCAGGAACAAGTTTACCCCAGAAGATGGACTTGCTTACTTTCTTTGAATACAGTAAGAATTACATAAACCAATATATCTCACTTTTTTGTCACAGATGCTAAGAAACTCAGATCTAAGTTTAGTTTTCAACTGTAGTAATTAAACTCATCCCAGATGCCTGCTAATCTCTATTCTTCTACTCCCTTTTACCCAGTGTTTAATTTTGTGAGCAAAGTCAAATCCGTTTTTAGGTCATAAATCCTATGCTTCTATACTTGAAGGATGAGTAATTTTGTCAATGTGAGTCCATGTGAGAAAACCCTCCTCACTGACACAGATTATACCTTTAGTGGAGAGTTATGGTGCATTGCAATAGTCAAAAATCTTGTCCCATGCTGAGGATGGGCTCCTCTGCCTTAACCAGGTTGGTCCTTGGCCAGAGTTCATAAAGTCCATTGTGTCCCACTAGCACAATCTTTAAGACTGCATAGCCACAATTGGTCAATGATATAGAGCTTCAGTGATGGACAAACCCATGTCATTAATTTCTCCCAACAGATATTGGCTGGTTTATAAATCAAGGAGGGATAACTACTTGATGGCAGCACTCTGAAACCAATTCATCTTAGTGGGATGATGATTCTCTATGGTGACAGAGTGAAGGTTCAAAGATATTTCAGTGGGTCTGAACAAATATGATAAAAAAAAAAACAAAAGAGATCACTGAAAGCCTTGACCTTAGATTTTTAAAATTAACCACAAATGCACGGGTCAGGAAGAAGTCCATGTGGGTCCTGATTAGTGCTGAACTCCCCTGAAGTCCTTGACGTGATTGCATTATTCGAATTTGCATTGAATATTTCCATTGGGCTGAAACCAATTTCCACATTTTACAAAATTATCGTTTTTAATAGAATGAATTCCAATATGTGCATCTTCTTCAAGGATTTCATTATTTGCACTGTACAGAATGCCACTGGACCTCTCAAGAGAGGCTTTATATAAAAAGAAAAAAAAAAACTAGGAATTTTTAACAGTTCCAGCCTTCTATTATCCTTGTTTAATAAAAAGGAAGTGACAGGTATGGTGAGGCAAGACTTGAGTTATCAAAGGCAGTTTGGCTTAGTGGAGTTAGCTCTCTTGGAGAGAGACAGCAGGCATTGAAGTTAGGAAGACCTTAGCTGTTTGACTGGACAAATTGCTTAACTTCCCAGTGCCCCAGGCAACTTTCTAAGACTATAAATTGCAAAGAAGTCCACCAAAGTTTGCTTACTTAGGATTTTCTTAAACTGATGAAATCAGAGGTCCAGCTCTTATATCTAACAGTATGTAAGGTTGAGCCCAAAGTAGGGGTTTCAGATAGCCAAATCATATGTGCATCAGCTCAATGATCCAATTTTACACTGAAGAGTGGGAGACAAAATATTATTCCAACTTTTTCACCAAACAAAAAACAAAACAGCTTTTCAATGCAGAGGAAGGAAAAGCAAAAGAACATGGACAGCAAGCAGGCATAGTGGATAAAGTGCCAGTCCTGGATTCAGGAGAATCTGAGTTCAAATGTGACCTCAGACACTTGACATTTACTAACTGTGTGACCCTGGACAAGTCACTTAACTCCAATTGCCTTGGGGGGAGGGAAGTAAAACAACATAGGAGCACAGGATTTGGAGTTGGAAGGGTCTAGGACACTAATCCAACCCATTCATTTTACATGTTACTCACTGTACCTCCCTATGTCTCAAGTCCTTTTCAGTTATAAATTTACAGTCCCATAAACTTTTAAGTCACCTAACTGTAGTAGACCAGACTTTCATGCTCCCCCTCTTCTATGAGGCAGATATGCAGAAAGAGTACAATCTTGTTGGGTAGATGCTTTCACTGGATCTATGAATGACTAAAGAAAGTACGGGGTAGTTAATTTGCAAGTCTTTTTGGTGACTCCCTATTTGTTTATGCCTCTGGACATGGTCCTAGGATGAAATCTTAATGTATAATTAGCCTTGGGCTGGGGTAGGAGTGGTTGATTCCAAAGAAGGGTCTTGCATTCCTTCACATAGGAATTCCTGCTATAGGGAATATAAACCCTGTGATTTTCTTGTACCTTGGCTCTGTACGAAATGGTGCTATAATAAACAGACTATTGAATACATCCCTGTCTCTCTCTTTCATTCAGCTGGTTGCTGGGCCAAATTACTGTGCTGGTCACAGCACCTAACCTCTCGGTGCTCTTTCCATTGCTAGAGGGACTGCTCTCACCACTTTGTTCCCCATACTTAAGAAATCACAGGTCTGGTCCCTGTGCCTTCCTGAGCTAAATGTTCCAAATGCCATTTAATCCTTATCTTCTGAGTATTAAACACTGTTGATTTGTTGGTGTAGTAGGTTTTGGGGGTTTTCATTTTCTTTGTTTTTTAGAGGGAGACGGGAACATTCAAAGATATCATCATAAGAATAGACGTTGGGGGAATTTGGCAGGGGTGTGACTTTTTTTTTTTTAAAACTAGGATGGGTTCCTTGAACAAAAAACATCATGCCAGCTAGGCAACTGAAGTTCTGACCATCCCTCATTAAACTATTAGTAGTCATTCAGAAAATAGTTCAACTGAAAACAAAGGGAATGGGCATTATTATGGTGGTAGTGTGCAAAAGACAGCAAATATTGGTCCATGGTCCCTCTGGCACTGGCTTTGATTTGGGCATGTGAGACAAAAGCAAAATGTGACTGCTGAGGAATGGACATATTTTAATGACAAATTTCAGTTAATTTGGTCCTATTTACAGTAGAACTTAACCTGGTCTAGAATTCCCCTGCACCTTTTCTCTCTAACCAGTGCCCCTTCTCCAACTTTGCCTGGCCTTGTCCTAGTTCCAAAAGGCTGTTGCATCCTATCATATTTATCATTCCCATCTCTAGGCCTCATCTTTTCATGTGTGGATCCCTCTGTCCTCTCCAGCTGACACCCCTTTCACTGACAAACTTCAAGAAAGAGTTGTTTATATCTACTGCCTTTTATCTTTTCACAACTCAATTATTCAACCCTTAGCAATATGACATTGGTGCCCATCATTCTTCTGAAATAGTTTTCTTTAAGCTGTTAGTTTCCTTATATATAAATTCAATGGTCATTTCCCATATTAATCCTTCTCAATGCCCCTGTGGCCTATGAAACTGGACTGTTCCTATTTTTTTTTTCTTTCCTTGGTTTCTATGGCAATGTAACTCTTGAGGTTTTCCTACTTCTCAGATTGCTCTTTCTTTGGCTTTTTTGAATGGTTCCTTCTCCTCCTCCAATCCCTTACATTAGGTATCCCCTAACTTTCTGCGTTGAGAGGTCTTTTTTCCCCTTACACTGTCTTTGTTGATCTCACATACCACACCAGCAGATTTGGGTTTGGGTTTGAATGATGGCTTCACTATTTATTACTTGTATGACTTTTGATAAAACACTTCATGCCTCTGACACTTACTTTCCTAATTATAAAAGGAGAATTAAACTTGATCAGGTTTTGTTAATATTTTATGTGTGTGGAACATCCCTTTGGCAGTTTAAGGAAGCTTACAGACTCATAATTATGATTTAAATTTTGTAAAATAAGATATACAAAATTAAAAAAACACAAAAGTTAGTGAGAATAAAGTTATAACTCTTCTATCATTCATATTCAGGTATATTCTGAGGGGAACCCAAGTTAAAAACGACTTAACTAGATGATGTCTAAAGTCTCTACCAGCTATGGATTTTAGAAAGCATCTGCTCCCTTAGCATCAATGACCAATGTTAATTAGATCCCAAATCTAGGCCTCCATGTCTGACCTCGCCCCAGAGCTAAATGTTTAAAACTACCAGCTGAATATCTTCACTGAATGTCCCAATAGGGCATGAAATTCAATTCACACAAAACTTAATTTATCATCTTCCTTACAAAATCTGCCCATCTCCCTGACTCCTCTTTGTTCATTGATGGTACTACCACATTCTCAGTCATCCAACTCCTAACTTCACTTGGTTTTGACTATTTCCTTTCTTTATCCTATACTTCCAACTATTTGCTAAGAATTATTGATCTTATATCTTCAGTCTCTCCCATTGTGTCTTATATTTTTCCTTTCTTTTGAAATTACCTGAGCTCAAGTTATCATATCTTCCCACCTAGAATAACGTAACAGTTGGCCTTCTTGGTTCCAGACCATAAACTATCTCTTCTATATGTAACCCATTAGTATGCTGCCAAAGAAACAATTCTGGTGAATCCATCAGTCAGTCATTAAGTATTAGTTAAGTGCTTAATCATGCAAATATTAGGTGAAAGATAGATAGTCCATGTTCTCAAGGAGATTAAATTCAAATGGGAGAAGATGAGACAAAAATGAGCTGAAAGGAAGGAAGTGCTTGCTACAGGGATGGCCTGGAGAGGGAAGAAGATATCAGTGGCTTGGGTATCCTCTTTAAATGGAAATTTCTTAGAGGACCCAGTCAATCAGAAGATGAGGGGACAGAGAGTACTTCCAACTTGAAATTATATCCCACATACATAATAAGAATTAGTAGGAATAAATTTCTCAAATTAGTATAACTGATTCCATTTTAAGCCTCCAGTTCATAACTGAAATGTTTTGAGTAAGCTGTTTTTCTATAAGTTGTTTTTCAATAAATTTAACATTTGCATGGCATGATGTAGTAAACAAAATGTTTTTATTCTAAAGCAGCTGATCCACATTTGTGCAATCTCTGATAAGAAAGACCACTAATGCAAAAAATATATGTTACAAAAATTTTTCTCAGTAACTTATGATTACCAATCACATCATGTAGCAAACAGCCGAGCAATGTCTATAGAAAGAAGTATAAAAAAAACCCAGGAGATGTCCCACCCATCAGCCTGCTCCCAGACTGAGACTAGGACTGGCTACTGCATTTGAAATTATGTCCATTAATTACAAGCGTAGTGCCAATTGATTAACAAAAACCTGTCAGATGACCAGAGGGAACCTTGTCATGGAGCTAGTACTGGAACCTCTAAACTCACTGGCTGGTTCTTAGAGGAGGGTATTATTTACAGACTTTAACTAATACACTTTCATATTGAAAGCTTTTAAAATTTAATTTAATTTTGTATTTTTATTATTTATCACAAATATATTATTACAAATGGAAGTTCTAATTAGGTTTTCATTGTACTAGTTACCATATATAAAAGGGAATCAGGCTATAAGTCCACACCATCCATTACGCACTCCTTTCCTCCAAATCATCAGTGGCTCCTCACTGACGTTTGATGAGGCTAATCCTAATCTTGGCACTTAATTTCCACCTTTCTACTTCTCACATACTCAACATTTAGGCTCAAATTGATTTCCACTTCTAATTATTTTTTTATCTGCTTACTGATGTCTTTGGGTCTTTGCTGAGACCATCCTCTGTGCCTGGGATTCATAAATCCCCTCTCCTTGTCTCCCACTTGCCCTTCCTTCTCCTTCCTTTAAAAATTAACCCAGGTAGCACGCATTTCTTGTAATCTTCTCTGACCCCTTTGGATGAAAATTATCTTTCCTTCCTCAATTTTCTGGTAGCAGTTTTACTGTTCTGACTTAGTCCTCTTCGTGTTTACTCATTGTTGATGCACCTTTCCTGTCCTCCCCCAGCAAACTGCTGGAGAAAAAGGTCTCTCTGATATGTTGGCTATCTTTGTGTCTCTTATACCCAGCACAATGTCTTGCAGTGTTTAATGAATTGAAGTATATTATCACCTTTCAACCCAAATTTATTTTGAACTATTCAAAATTTCTAAGAACAAAATCTACAAATATAACATATTATTCACTCTCTTGTTTAAAAAAAAAACAAAATTAAATACTATCTCTAATGTGAAAAAAATTGAGAAAACTTCAAAATTGCCCCCCAAGTTCAGCTCATTTTTAGTAAGAAGCTACTATATAAGCAGGGTTATACCTTGAACAACAAAAATCACTTAGTAGTGAATAGCTAGCTTGAAACCAAGCATGTTTGCTTCTGTGCGTGCGCTTAAAGGAATAGAGAGGGGAAAGAAAGCACAAAGGAAATAGTGTACAATAAAGCAAATTTATTCAGGAGCAGCAAATTAAATAGGGAAGAATCTGTATCAGAGACAAGAAAACCTATCAGGAACCTAATAATATTTGACAGAATCTTTAGGCAGCTGGTATGTAAAAATCTTTGTTCGGGTAAATGAAATTGATTATAAAATATGTATTTAGCCATAAGTTTAAATTTATGTGTAAGTGAATGCATTCAACTGTAATGTATTTCATTTCATTTAAAGGATAAGTGGAGAGGGGGGTGGGAGTCTGCTAAGCTACTGGTGCTGCTGAAAATACACTGAAATGCACAAATAAATTAAATGCTAGCCCTTTGAATGGATTTTGCTATAATTGTATTCTCTAAGCCCGGATAATTTAAAGAGTTGTTATTGCTCCATAAAGTCTCTCCTACCTGCAGATTATAGCTTTCCTGGAAAAAAAAAAAAAGAGGCTGATCTCATTTGAAAGGTCTTTAGATTCTTTCTCAAATAACCTAAGGTATGCTATTGCAATTCAGAAATCAGAATCTTTTCAAAAACAAAACTGGGGGTTGTTTTTCCCCCATCAGCATCATTAGAGAAAAGTAAAAAAATAAAGAACTTTAATGATGCTGGCTTCTAATTAGGGTCACATTCAAAGCTTTTGCATAAAATTATGTATGAAAATATGTTGCAGTTCTAACTTTATTTGGTTTACAAGCAGACTCCAAGGTCCAATTTTTTTCATTTCAGATTTTGTGACTGTAATAAAAATGAAAAAAGGAGAATTTCTTGGGCCCTGTGGTACAGGAAGGTCTCACAAATATTGGTCCACATTATTCTAGCCACAGTATCTCAATTTTGTTTGTAAGATATGAATTGGTAGGAATGAAATCATTAGCTATTTAGGGTGCCTTTGGGCAGGTTAGCAGACAAATGACTGTTGTCCTGTAAGGTTAACATTTGAAGTCCAGAGCTTAAAAGAGGGAAGATTTCTCTGGGAAAACAAACAAACAGAGAAAAAGGGCTTTTTTTCTTTGAGTTATATTTTATCAGTCACATGTGACACTTTAGGACTTGCCATTATTTAGAATAATAACATTTAAAAATTTTATTAAACTTCTATAAAGCAAAAGTAAATTATTTTCTAAATGTGAAAATTATCTCAAAACCAACATTGGGTAGTGAAAATCAACTCAATTTCAATTCATTCCATCTTACCCATGCTATGTCTCTTACACCAAGTACCTTACTCATCAGTGCCAAAAAGTTTGTGTTCAAATCATTTCCTTCTTTTATATTTAGAGCCAGGTATTACTTAGGCAGAGGATTCTCATGTCAGCATCTCCTTCAACATAAGGTAGGAGAAAACACTTAACCTTTTTGGTGTGTCATGATCCTTATCCCTGTGGTGTTTAAAAAGTATGAGAGACATAATTTTGGATAATAAATCATTTTTATTAAAATAACTTAATAACCATTTTATTGTTAATAGTAATAAATAATTACTCATAAGTAATAATAATTTATAGTCTTATTAATAATGCCAGTAACTTTATTAATAAAAGGAAGTTGAATGACAAACACCCTTCATGATCATGAGCTCACAGGCTCACAGGTTATATACTCTTGGAAGAAAAGGTGTTCCTCAGGGTGGCAATCAACTCTGATTGGTTAACAATTAATGAGAAAATGAATATTACAATGAGAAGTGAGCTATCCTACAATGAGGCACCTGGGCTATGTGACTCATCACCGAAATCCTGGTCAAAGAGACTTTTCAGTTTTCATATTACCTGTCTGACAAAAGGAAGGACTGAAATTTTCCCAGACTTGTCTGAGCAAACACAATGAGCAGGAATGCACTCATTAGACTAAACTTCGGATTTCTTTTACTCTCTTTGATTATATCTCAGTCACCTTAGTTGGATAAATCTTTGAGGAAAATTTCCCACATTGAGTGATTTCGAAATGAAGAAGCAGAAGTGGGGGAAAAAACTTTGGTTCTGATTCAATAATTAGTTATTAATTAAAGAGAAAAATAATAATTTCTCTCATCCCCCACTTGTGGCATAGGTTTGTCATTGGCCACTTGCCACCTTAGTCTTTGAAATCTTTTATCACCTAGGAGAGTATGAAGAGGGAATTGCAAGGAATGGGAAAGATATTTTGAAAAGAAGGGAGTGAAACCTATGGATCATTTCTGAATCATGTTTTTAAATTCACAAAATAAAACACATAGGATTGACAAAGGAAAACAGTCATACTGAAATAGTTATCAAAATATTTTAAAAATTCAATGATCTACTGAAATCTACCCATTGTCCCTTTTAGAGTCTATAGACCCACAATCTCTCTGATAAGGCAATGAACAAGGACTGGGAGAGATGAACCCCAAATCCCTCTACTCTAATTATCTTGGCAGCTCTTATATGTTTAGTGATAGAGCAAGCTGAAATTGTCAGCCAAAATGAGATGCTTAATTACCTGTGGAGTTCAATTATTTACATTCTCCTGGTGCCCTGTTAGCCTGAATAATCAAGAATTGGCAGGACAGGCTGTGCCCAAATTTCACATGCTCAAGTTATTTACAGTTACCCAGGAGCCACAGTTCTTCTTCTCTCCATCCTAGTGTCTCTAAGGAACATTAGATTAGGATTCAGGATAGCTGGCACTACTACTTACTAGCAGTGTGGCATTAAGTAAATCACTTTACTTCTCTGGGACTCAGGTACTTCATCTGTCAGAAGGAAGGGATTGTAGTAAAAAACCTCTAAGATCTATTTGAACCTCCTATGACTCTTTCCATTCGCATCCACCCTGCCTCATGTCACCCATCTCCTCCATCAGCTGCCCTTTGAGATGGTCCAGGGGGAAAAAAAAATTCCTTTTCTAGGAGTGGAAATACTGAGAAGGAGAGGTAGGCAGCAAGGGTAAAATCCCAAGGATGCTTCTCTTTGCCTACTTATTTCAACCATTGAATTAATCAATTCCCCCAAGCCTGAGCCCTAGTCTCAACCTCCATTTCTTCCTAAATTCTATCCTCTGTTCCCTTGTGCTGTGTTCTGCTCCAGACCTTCCTCTCCGACTCAGCTGCATTCCCTTGAGGAAAATGGAAGACATTACTTCACATAGTTGCTACAGGAGACAGCTTCAGTATGACTTTGCAGTGAAATGTAAATGAAATCAGCCCCTCCCCTTTTATTCCCAAAGACTCACCGTGAGCATCTATATGACAATGAAAATAAGGACAGTCAAGTAGAAAGAACACTGACTCTAGGGTTATGGGTCCTGATTTCAAATCGTACCTAAGATACTTGCTACTTATATGACCTTCGACAAATTACTTATCTTTGTTTGACTTAGCTTGACCTAGATGGCCTTTGTGGTCCCTTTCAGCTTTCAGGTTTATAAATTATTTTCCTTACAACATTTCTAGGTAGATAGAGCAAGTATTTTCATCTGCATTTTATAGATGAGGAAACTGAAATGAAGTGATTTTTTTCACAATCCTACAGCTAATCTCTGTCTGAACATCCAGGTCTCAATGCAAGGTCAAGAATCCTGTCCACTATGGCACACTTACTCTCAGTAGGGAACTGCTGCTTCTTCTTTTCTCTTTACTCATGTAGGGAATGAGGGGAGCTGGGGAGCTAGGTAGGCTGAGTAGTCAATCATACATGGAACCAAAGGATCCAAACTCACTTTGAAAGGATAGAACTTCCTTAGCTACTCCCTTCTTTTCAAAATATCTTTCCCATTCCATGCAATTCCCTCTTCATACTCTCCTGAGTAATAAAAGATTTCAAAGACCAAGGTGGCAAGTGGCCAATGACAAGAATGCTCTTTCTCTTAGAATCTCTAATTTCCTTCAAATCTCAGCATGTGTCATCTTCCCCATAAGGACTTTTCTGATGCCACCAGCTACTAATGCCTCCCTGACAAAAAACCATCTTGTATCTATTATGCATGTAGTTACACATCTCCTCTGATAAGATATAAGCTACATGAGGGTAGGAAATGATTAATTTTCATCTTTGTCCCTCCAGATCCAAGTACAGTGATTGACTCATAGAAGGCACTAAATAAATGCTTGTGGATCAATCAATTTGCCACACATACTTTCCAACTTACATGGTGCAAAGAAATAAATTCCTGTAGATGAAGTTTGGCCTCAAATCACCTTATTTTTCTAGCTTCAGTATTGGTTACAATAGGATAAAGACTCCTAAAACTCTAGAAAACTTGCATATGCTAGAACTCAGTCAGATAAAGCCAGATATCTACACATTTGTGGCCAGCATTACCAGAGAGCCATTGATTTCTCCTTCCAGCTGCCCCTCAACTCCTGAAGGCACTTCTAGACAAGAGGAGGAGGTACATGCTACCACACCAGAATACCTACCCTGCCCAGAGCCTCCTCTAAGACTTGCCTTTAATTGTCAGCAGTCATTTTGACTACAATAAATACACAAATTTAAAAAAAAAAGAACTTATGAAGAAAGTTGCTATCTGTTTCCAGAGAAAGAATTGATAAATAGAAGTATTTTACACACACACACACACACACACACACACACACACACACACACACACACACACACTTATTTGTGTCTAATAGTAGCCTTCTCTCTAGGGCAGGAGGAGGGAAAAAAGAAATTTGCACAATAACTTTATTGTACATTTGGAGGGAAGAGAAAGTTGTACATGAAAGATTTGCAGTTTCATGTGTAATCATCTTTTTTTGTTGTACTGTGTTAGGGAAATGTTTGTTTTGTGCCATAAATTGAAAATAAAGTATTTTTTTTTTAAATTATCTATACAACTCACTGTAATTGCTTGGCATTCCTGAATCAATGATCCATTCAAAATCAATCCCCATGTTTTTTATCAGTTATTTCCTTGGTTATAGAGTTTATTGAGTTTACAAAGGAATCTCTCTCTTTCTCTCTCTCTCTCTCTCTCTCTCTCTCTGTCGCTCCCTCTCCCTTCCTCCCTAACTCCCTCCCTCCCTCCCTCTCTCTCTCTCTCACTCTCTCTCTCTCCTTCCCTCTCTCTCTCTCACTCTCTCTCTCTCTCTCTCCTTTCCTCTCTCTCTCTCTCCCTCTCCCTTCCCCCCACCACCTCATGTAAAATTGCAAAATATGCTTTCACATTAGGCATGTTGCAAGGAAAAAAAGCAAGAAAAATAAAGAGAAAATATCATACTTTAATTTGCATTTAGAGTCCATCCATTCTCTATCTAGAGTTGGATAGCATATTTTATCATGAGTTCTTTGGAATTTTTTTGAATCATTTATCATTTAATATAATTTATCATTTTAATTTATAAAATTAATTTAAAATTTAAATTTAAAATTTAAATTTAAAAATTAATTTAATAATTTATCATTTATCAAAATGTAAATTTATGATTTAATATAATTATATTGATCAGAATTGCAAAGCCTTTCACATTTGATTATTATCATTATACTATCACTATTCTTTTGGTTCTATTGACTTCACTTTGCATCAGTTCATGTAAGTGTTCTCAGGTTTTCTGAAACCACCCTGTTCATCATTTCTAAAAACACAATAGCATTCAATCACATGCCATAACTTGTCCATCTAATCCCCAATTGATGGTCATCTCCTCAGTTTCCAATTTTTTGCCAATATAAAAAAAGCTATTATAAATATTTTTGTACATATTGGTCCTTTTCATTTTATCTCTTTGAAGTCTAGACTTAGTAGCAGTGTTGCTGAGTGTAATGCTATGCACAGTTAAATATTCCTGTGTGTAAACTTTCATGCTATTCTTCAGAATGGTTGGATTAATTCACAATTCCACCAGTAGTGCATTAGTGTACCCATTTTCCCATATCCCCTCCAGTATTTGCCATTTTTCTTTGCTTTCATCTTAGCTAGTCTGATAGGTATGAGGTTAAAAAGGGATTGCCTACTCAAGGGTAAGATTTACTACTAAAGATATATTCTAGATTTGACCAATGTCAGATCCCACAACTCTCAGGCTATCCTGTATGGAAAAACAAAATTATATTTTATAACACTTCAAGAAACTTGAGAATGATATTAACTAAGTAGCCAAAATGTATGTAAGGTTCAGTGCTGTAGGCGGAGTATTAAGCAACCAATAAAGATTTAACAAGCACATACTGTATTCCAGGCACTGTGATAAGTATTGGGGATGGTAAAAGACAGTCTTTGTCCTAAAGGAGCTTACAATCTAATG
>CM053592.1:22583577-22605608 GCA_028646515.1 Pseudochirops corinnae
GGGGAAAGAGGGGGAGAAAATATGTAACTCAAAATCTTGTGGAAATGAATGATGCAAACTATAATAAAATTTAAAAAAATTGTATGCATTCCCAGCGCTTAGCACAAAGCCTGACACACACTAAAGTATTTAATGAATTCCTTTTGACTGGCTGGTTAACTGATCCCTTTCTCATTGTCTTGCATCTTCAGTACAGCTACAGGAATTATATCTAGGCCTAGATTCAACTTGCTTATTTTGCTTACCTTTTAATTTTACTTTTGATAGTGACAAAAAAAAAATCCAATATATGATTTAATTCTGTTCCTTGGATGCAAACTATTTACTAGTTCTCATGGATATCTCTTGAATTTCCCGATCACCTCAAACCCGACTTTCTCCAGCCCCCAGAAACCCCCATCTAACTATTCAGGACACTCAAGGTAGGCTTGAAGCTATTATTAAGTCTTGCTATTAACTTCAAATGATGGACGGGATTTTTCTTCATAAAATTACTGGCTAAGAGTGAGGAATCCCCAGAGTTTCTGACTCAACCAGCCAATGACTCAACAAGTACTCTTTAGCAAAACATCTACCTGTACATTATTGTTCATTACAGGTAGGCTCCCTTTTCAGGAAGGCATATTGCCTGCAGGAACTCTGCAAATGACCATAGCTTGACACCTCTCCCTAACTCCTGATTTCTTTAGACCCAGGTAACCTCCTCGCAAGTTATTAATGAACAATAAAATGGCCTTTGGAAGGTTAATACAGATGAGAAAAGGACGTGAAGTAAAGATCTCTGGAACAGACATGCAGAGATTTCATAATCAGCTCCTGACTGTAATCCTTGCTTAATAACTCTCACACTTTGCTTGCCACCTGAATTTCAGTTACACAGATCTCATCTGATGCTTATTTTATCTGAAAATGTTATCTGCCTTTGAACTTTAATATTAGTCTCTGAGTGAAGGTATGAGTAATACTCAATTACTTTGAAAACACATTAAAAGTAATAAAACTTGGGGGGAAGTTACTTAATTGGTGATAAAAGATACAGGTTTTTTAATGAAAATATTTTCCTTAAGAAAGGTCTCCATGGGATATGGACATGTGAGGTTCATTTAAATCATTATTTGTCCTTTGTAATTAAAGAGCAGATTAAAACACTGTCTATAATAAGTACTGTCTGGGAGAACTAATCATGGGTTCAAGTATATAATAAAATCTCATTATTTTTTAAGCAGTACGAACAGTATTTTAATAACTCTTGACAGAGTACCAAAGTCTTCAGTTTATTCAGTGCTTAACCTCAGGCTAATAACTATTTTTCTCTACAGCATCAGCTTTGAGGTAAAAAAAGTAAATGAATGCTTTACTTTTTTATTAGTGGTAAGATAGTAAAATTAGTGGTGTGCATATCATTAAAATATGGCATTGAATTATGGAAAAGAGTCACTGCAAGAGTCTTAATGGGTCATAATGTTCGCCCTTCCTATGAAATTTCAAAGTGGTGGATTTGTTTTCTAGGTGTAAAAATAGACCAGAAATATTAAAAGAATCTGCATCACTTGAATATCCTCAGCACGATTAGCTGAAGCCTGGATTTAATGAAACATTTCATTTTTCTTTATCCATTTCCTAGCTTTGTGACTATGTTTATGTCAGGCTGTCTCCAATGCCTGGAATGCCATGTTCCCTTGCCTCTGCTGCTAAGAATTGCTGGTCTTCTTCAGAGCTTAGCTCAAATTGTTGTTGGTGTTCTTGACTCATTTCAGGTGTGTTCAACTCTTCATGATCCAATTTGGAGTTTCCTTGGCAAAGATCCTGGAATGGTTTGCCATTTCCTTCCCAAGCTCATTTTACAGATGAGGAAACTGAGGCAAACAGGGTTAAGTGACTTTGTCAATGGTCACACAGCTAGGAAGTATCTGAAGCCAGATTTAAACTCAAGAACATGAGTCTTTCTGATTCCAGGCACAGCACTGTAATCACTGAACCACCTAGCTGCCTTCTCAACTCAAATATCACCTCATATATGAAAGTTTTTCTGACTCCTAAACATCAGCAGAGGTAGATAGATAGAGAAAAGAGAGACAGAGAGACACAGAAAGATAGAGCTAAACACAGACACACAAAGAGAAAGACAGATAGAAAGAGACATAGATAGACACATGAACAGAGATAGACAGAGACAAAGAGAGAAAAACAGGAAAAACAGAGAGAAAAATTAAGTTCTTACTGTGTGTCAGGTGGACACTATGCTAAGCAATGAAGATGCAACTATAAGCAAGAAAGACAGTCCAGCATTCAAGTATCTTATATTCAAATGCGGCAGACATCACATAAAGGAGAAAAGAGGCTTTGTGCCCAGCAGCATAGCATGGAGATAACTGAGAAATGGCAAGAGGTTTGAATTCTGGCAAAGAAGAAAACATAAAAAAGGAACAGTTACCTATCAGGATCTGGGAACTCAAAGGTCAAATCCAGGGTTCTGATGAGAATGAGATGCCTCCTCACTGGAAATTACCTTTACTACTACTAATAAAAAAACAACAGCAACGATAACAATGCATGGTTGAGCATTGTGTACATCCATTTGTCTAAATATGGCTCATGTGAAAGCTTTGATAGGCATCTCACAAAATGTGTCTACTCCTCTAGAAGGAAGACGTTTGGATGCATGATGAGAGGGAGCCCAAGAACCCACCAGGCTGGCTGCTTTATTATCCTTAGAGAAGAAGCCCTGCACTTGAATTATATCTATTGGAACCCCTAGTCTAAGTCACTTCTGGGGTTGCTATCCCCAAAACTTATATCTGATCACTTGACCCCTTCTCACCAAATGCTAGTTACACAATGATCATTCCAAATTGTGAATTAACCCATTTATCTAAACAGATAGTAAACAGAAATTAGAGAAGACATATAAATTAATTGTACCAGACAATACACAGAGTGAACGACCTCTCCTACCTGGGGCATCATATCTCAGATTAACTAGGAGAGGGGCTCTAATCTCATTCCAGAAAAACTTCTGCAAAATTTCAAGGGAGAGAAGCTCATAATCAGGGCATAGTGAGGAGTTAGTTTCCCGTCCATGTATGCCTTTCAAAATCTTGTCTTTCTCCAGTGTCTTAACCTGAAAAGATTTTGGAATCTGAGATTTGTGGGTCTTCTCACAAAGTAGGAAGCAACAAAAATTTATCTCTTTCACAAATGTCTTGGGTCAATTCTGCCCCTTATAAGTGCATGCTGCATTGAGTCACCATTCTCTCCACAAATTAGGAGTCATGAAAATGCTACATGGTAATTGTTTCCCTCAATAAAATGTAAACATCCTGAGGGCAGGGACCATTTTATATACATATATACATATACACATAAATATATGCATGTAGGTATATGTGTATATATGCATATATGTATATGTGTGTATATTTACATATACACACATATATACACACATATATTCACACATATATGCATACATATATAGAGAGACAGATATACAGGACAGACAGACAGACAGGACAGACAGAGAGGGAGATGGAGGGAGGGAGGGAGAACCTATTGATATATTTTGGATCTACCAGTGAGATAGATAGATGGATAGAGAGATAGACAGATACATAGATAGATGGATAGATAGATAGATACATACATACATACATACATAGATGGATAGATACATACATACATACATAGATACATACATAGATAGATACATAGATACATACATAGATAGATACATAGATACATACATAGATGGATAGATAGATACACAGATACATAGATAGCTACATAGACAGATAGATAGACATATAGATAGAAACAATGATCTATCCATCATCTATCCATGTATCTTTTGTCTTTGTATCCTTAGAACCTAGCACCGCTCTAGAGACATGGTAGACATCTGATAAATAATTAACAAAGTCATTAAGAATAAGTGAGAATGCCTTTTGACTTTCTCCACATCCATTTCCAATCATTTCTCTGTACTTGATAATAGTTGAAAGGCCTGATCAGGAGCAGTGTGGAGGAGGACAGAGTATGATTGCCATGTTGGGGGTGGTATCACAGAGGAGGAGAGGGCACAGCGAGAATGAGCTCGGGGGGAATGTAAATTACATCAACTCTGGGTTATTACCTCACACCCATCAACTCAGAAAAGATGGAAATAGATGGAAAATTCAATGTTGGCAGGGCTGTGGGAAGACAACCAAACTAATTCATAATTGCTAGAGCTGTGACTTGCTTTGACCCTTTTGAATAGCAGTAAAGAATTATAAAATAAGTTTCAAAACTGCACATATCTTTTGACTCAGTGATATCAGTACTGAATTCTGACCACAAGAAGGATACTGACAGGAAGAAAATACTTATTGACACAAAATATTCACAGTGGAATTATTTGTAATAGATTTTAAAACTATGCATTCAATAAAAAGAGAACTAATCATTAAATTGTGGTATGTGAATATACTTATATTGAATCCTACTCTGATATCTCAAAATGTCAGAATCCAAAGACAACTCTGAGTTCTCAAAAGTCATGTCAGCAGAACACAAACTCTGCCAAATTTCATGATGCTAAAATAACTTTCAGTCTAGTCCCAGAAACAATCTATGATTACTTTCTTAGGGCCAGCCTAAGTAAATAATGAGAGGATACAGGTTGACAATTAGAAATGAATTATTTAAATATTTCAACCTCTGAAACAGATGGGTTAAGAGAAACCTGGGAAGATTTGTGTGATAACGGAGTGAAGTGAACAGAATTAGACTCACAGAATGACAGAGGAGATGGCAGAAATTAAGTTATATGGGTTTTATCGATTTACTATCTATAAAAATGAAGTAACTTAATTGATAGTAGACTAACTGTGAGGTTCTTGACTAATGATCCATGAATCTGATATACTACATATTTTAAATTAATATTTTCCCCCAATTGTATGTTAGAATGATTTTAACTGATAAACTAGTTATTGGTCTTCATATTCTCTTTTGAAATGAAAGCAGAGAACAAATAGATTTATTTGATCCTTATAATAACCCTGGGAGGTAGGTACTTGTACAATCACCATTTTACAGTTGAGGAAACTGAGACAGAAGTTGAATGACTTGTCCATGGTCATGTAACAAAGTAAAGCTATATTTTAGCTCACATCTTCCTGACTTCAGGCCCAACCTCATAAATCATATCCAATAAATTATCATCCAGTATTCCAATAAGAATTCTAATGGACAAGAATTTTGCCTCTCTAAAGGCAACTGTCTCACATTAGGGCAATTCTAATCAATCGCATTTAAATGTCTATTTTGGTTTTTCCTGACAGAGATGCTGAAGAGGCTTGACATTTCCTTCTCCGGCGGATCAGTGGATCCATTTTGTCAGGCAATCAGAAGTTAAGTGACTTGCCCAGGGTCACACAGCTAGGAAATATATAAGGCCAGATTTGAACTCAGGTCTTCCATGCTCCAGGCCCAATGCTGTACCCACTGAGCCACTGGCTTTCCCTAGGCACTGAATATACAAAGAAAAAAAAATAATGCCTGCCCTTATGGAGCTTACATTTTAATTGTTCACAAGTTGTTTTTATTTTTCCCAAAAAATCATACCTAAAGTTGCTTTTTTCTAACTTGCATGTATTGCTCTTGGTTATGCTAGGGGAACCCAGAGGAATATGACTCATTCCTCCTCCATATGACAGTCTTTCAAGTATTAAGCCACACGTATCAAAAAGCCCTCTCTCTCCCCCTACCATGCCTGTCAGAGGAAACAGGAGTTTTTAAAGGCACACAACTGGCCACAAAATGTAGATGTCTCACTGTGCTTACCTTTTGCTGACTCCAAAATACTCAAACAAAAGCTCTAACTTCAAGTATCTCCTCTAATAAGAGGTTGTATGTATTATTCTAGAGAGCTGGTCCCAGAGTGAGGAATTCATCAGTTCAAATGGCTTCAGGGGTATGGAACCTGCTGTCTCAAGGCACATGTGGCCCTTTAGGTCCTCAGGTGAGACCCTTTGACTCATTCCAAACTCTACAGAACAAATCCCCTTCATAAAAGGGTTTGCTGTGCAAAATTTGGACTCAGTCACAAGGTCACACCCATGAACTTAGAAGGCCACATGTGGCCTAGAGGCCACAGGTTCCTCATTCCTGGCTTAGACACATCTTAGCTGTGTGTGACCCTGGGCAAATCATTTAACCTCTATTTGCCTCAGTTTCCCCAACTGTAAAATGGATATCATAAAGCACCTACCTCCCAGGCTTGTTGTGAGGATCAAATGAGATAACATCTGTAAAGTGCTTAGTTCAGTGCCTGGCAAACAGTAGGTGCTTTATAAATTTTGGTTCCCTTCCCCTTATCTCTCTATTAAACTGCAAGTACCTTAAGAATAGATATTAGTTTTCTCTTTGTACCTACAGCACTTTGCACATACTGAATAATTAATACATGAGGCATTATGAGAGTAGCTGTCTTAGCTGCTGGGGGTGGGATGGAAGAGGGCATCTTCTTGCTGTCTCTCAAGGGAAATCAAAGAGAGAGGCTCATAGACAGAAACAGTGAGAGGTTGGAGCCATTCTTTTAATGTCCACTGAATGGGTTTCTCTTACTAGTTCACTGACATTTTTTTTTACAAATACAGCTTCCAGTTAAGGGTAGGGGAGGGATGTGGGAACCACCCTGGACCCTCTGATCACATATGCCTTTTATCCAGGGGTCCCCAGAAAGGTCTAGAGCACATGTGACTCTGGGAGGGGACCAACTCTAGGCATGATCCCTAGGGCATGGAGTGATCACTGTTATCTATGGCTTCTGGGACAAGAGGAAAGCTTACTATGAAAAAAATCCCATCTTTCATATTCTATTGTTTTATCAAGAGAAAAACTTAATTCTACAATGTGGGATTAAAGGGTAAAAATGCAATTACTTGGCAGAGTCAACACGTTGCTGTGAATTAATTTCAGTCCTCCAACAAAAAGAAAAAACACCGTCACCTTTCAGTTTTTGACAGACATTGGAGATTAGATCAGGGTAACGTAAATCAAGTCTATAAAAGGGAGCAATGTGAAATATCTCAGGAAAGGTAGACTGGATCCAGATTGTGAATGCTTTAAAATGCCAGATGAGCATGCCTTTTTTTTTTTTTTATTTTGTTTTTTTCTTAGAGGTGATAGGGAAGAACTGAAAATTCTTGAGCAAAGGAGTTACATGATCAGACTTGTGTTTAAGGAACACTGATGTGGCAGTTGTGTGGAGAACAGAATGGAGTAGACAGACACTGAGGGAGAGATCAATTAGCAGGATGTTTCAATAGTACTGCTAAGAAATTACGAGCTCACAATTTGGGGTGGTTGTGGTGTGACTAGAGAGAATCAGATGTATGCAGGAAATGTTGAAGAGATGGAATCGATAGGAATGAATAGTTATTAGATATGGTGGGAGGTGAGAGAACCTTGCTGTCTGATAGAAGTGTGGAAGAAGTTACCTTAACAACGAAAAAGAAGAGACTGTAGGAGGGGTATGTCTAGGGAGGGGAAGATAGTGAGAAAGAAATCATCTTAGAGGGAACAAGAGTCCCAAGCATTTCAAGAGTCAACACAAAAGGTCTTATGAAATTGGAAATTCATGTTTTTCTGTGGAAGGTTTAAATTGGACAAGATGAACAGTATGTCAGATCTGATCCTATATAGGACAAAAATACTGGGTGACATGCATATTGTTGATAAGGATTTATTTCCTAGTTTTAGAACTCTATAAAGGATGACAAACTTTCAGATATGTGAGCTCTACCCTGCTTTTTTTTACTAGTTTGAAGGGTCTGTGGGGGGAGGGGCGGTCCAAGAAGGATGGCTTTCCTCTTCCCCCCCTTTCTCCCTGTTCATCTTCCTCTTGTTTTTCATGAGTCAGATTTTCTTTTTATTAATTAATTAATTAATTAATTAATTAATTTTTTCCAGTTACATGTAAGGAACCAATTTTTAACATTCATTTTTTAAACTTTGAGTTCCAAATTATCTCCCTTCCTCCCTCTCCACTTTGCTTCATTGACAAGGCCAGCAATTCGGTATAGGTTATATGCATGTCGTCAGGAAAATATTTCCATAATAGTCATGTTGTAAAAGAAAACATAGACAAAACAAACTCAAGAAAAATTTAAAAAGTATGCTTCAATCTATATTCAGACACAATCAGTTCTTTTCTCTGGGGATGGATAGAATTTTTCATCTTAAGTCCTTCAGAGCTGTCTTGGATTATTGTATTGCTGAGAACAGCTAAGTCATTCACAGCTGATCATCTCAAAAATATTGCTATTACTTTGTACACAGTGAATTTCACTTTGCATCAGCCCATGCAAATCTTTCCAGGTTTTTCTGAGAGCATCCTGATCATCATTTCTCATAGTACAATAGTATTCCACATCATAATCATATACCACAATTTGTTCAACCATTCCCCAGTCGATGGGCATCCCCTCAATTTCTAATTCTTTTCCCCCAGAAAAGAGCTGTTAAAATATTTTATACACATAGATCCTTTTCCTTTTTTTTTTTTTATATCTCTTTGGGATATAGACCTAGTAGTGGTATTGCTAGGTCAAAGGGTATTCATGGTTTTATAGCCCTTTGGGCACAGTTCCAAGTTCATGAGACAAATTTTCAAATAATATGAACTGAAGTCTGCAGACTTTTCTCATCATCTTCATGACATCTTTTAGGCACTGTGCTAGGTCCTGGGAATAAAAAATTAAATGGCACAGTCCTGTGCTCAAGAAGCTTACATTCTATAGGACTCACAAAAGATTTATGATTTTGTCAAAGTAAGGAATTTCAAGTTGTTATGGGAATCTGAAGATCTTCCTTGTCCCTAGGCCCTTTGATAGGCTTAAGTGACTCTGCCAACCTTCCCTGATTTGAAAATATACTCTGCCCCCTAATAGGCTGAATGTGGTCACATGGAGCCTGTGGCTGGAAGCTTATTTTTCAGGAATGCCTACACCTTATTACTTTGTGATTGGGCAATGGGTCAAGAGAGTTGTGACATTCTCTGATCCAGGAGAAGGCTATATATGCCTTGATGTGAGCTTTTACTTTGGGGCTCACTTTGGAAAGAGTTGTGTGATTTGGCCAGATAAGACTCTGGGCAACCATTGAACCTCCCAGCTTTAAAAACTCAGATGTTGGTGTTTCCCTCTCTGATAACTGACTAGCTATGGATATAATGATCAGACAGCTGGAAACCCTGTCTGTTGATCTGTTTCCTCTGTCTGCTTGTAATTTCTGTTTATATTCTCTGAAGTGCAGGGTGCTGGCTTTTTCCCCTGAACTAGGTAAATGATATGTGTTTGATTAAAGTAAGATTGTTAACCCATTTTGAGTTGCTTTCCTTTAGAAAAGCAGATCAAAGAACCTGTGCTAGCAGCCATCCTGGGTATGCCAGGGTGCTTGCTGCTATACCAGTGTGGGCATTTTCTGTACTAACGTATATCACAGTCTCCAACTGGGTAGGTAAGCACCAGGGAGCTGACTCAGTCTCTGAAAGGATTACCCAAGCTCACACAGGTATTAAATGTCAGAGGTGAGATCTGAATACAAGTCTTCACAACTTCAGCTCTAGCATTATATACTCCTTCATACCAATTTACGTGAACCTTACTTTTCCTCTGCCCCTATTCTGCTCTTCCAATCCCCTTCTATTGCGGGCTCTGGAACCTTATTCTAGTCTTAACCTCCCTTCCCAATAGAGGCAGTGAAGTGGTTCAGTGGATAAAGCACTGGGCCTTGAGGGAGGAAAACCTGAGTTCAAATTTGGCCTTAGACACATACAAGCTATGTGACCCAGGACAAGTTACTTAACTTCTGTTTGCTTAAATCCACTGGAAGAAAAAATGGCAAACCACTCCAATATCTTTGCCAAGATAACCCCTTGGATAGCATTGGCATGCTAGGGTCTACAAGGTCATGAAGGTATGTGACTGGGTGACAAAAACAAGCCCTTCCACTTAGATCTTTTTCCCTCATGCTCCTCCCATCTCCTACAATCACAGAATCCTGGCTCTCCCCAGAAGAAACCATCCCTGACAGTTAGTGAGCATTTAATACACATCTTTTGACAAAATGACTAACTAGCCAACCTTTCCACCACTGGGCCAGTCTTCTCTTGCCTTCTCACGTACTGGATGAGGAGCAGAAGCAGTCATATTTCCTCCTTTCTACTGCCTCTTTCAGTCCTTCCACCTTCTGCCATCTTTTCTTTGAGGTTCAATCCTTTCAGCTAAATTATCCTATTCAGATCCTGGTGGCAATTACCTCCAGACCCTCAGATCATTTGTTCTTCTTTGCCAAGGACTGTGCCTGGATCACAGTCTACCTCTCCCTCTACCTTCACCACCTCTGACATCATATTTGTAGGTTTCAATTTACAAATTGATCTTGCCTTTAATACCTTGTCTTTCCAATTTATCAGCCTATGTAGTTCATATGCTTTGTACCTTCCCTCCATACTGGCCATCCACAGGGAAAGAGCATCCATATTCTCTTGATCTCATCAACCAAAAGTACCATATAATATACTTATATAATATAACTCAAATCCCTATATACAACTACAGTATCCTATTTTCTTCATTCTCTCTGTGTCTCATGCCTACTATATTGATTCTATATTTTCATAGAATTCCCCCAAACTGCCTTCCCTCTGCTCTGGTCTCACAATTTTCTCTTAGGAATATCAATTTAACCAGTTTAATTTTACATTCTTTAGAAATATGAGTTATTTCTCTTCATGAAGAACAGAGATATTTCTTAGTAAGTATACATGTAAACCTCTATGATGCTAATTTTTCTGTAAATATTCTGTCCCCATAGCAAGTACTTACCAATGCATAAGAATTCTTTGGTTTTTTTTTTTTAATCTTTTTTTTTAACCTTTTCCTTTGTCTTATTTTTGTGAATATTTCTTTTCTGCTTTGCTGTTCGGCTAGCCCAGCCCAAAGAACAAGTTTGTAAGTTACTCTTTCCTAGAGGTATAATTACTTAGCAGTTAATAGAGTAGATGGGATTAGTAAAGTAGATACAGATTTCCATCTAAGTTTTATACTAATTAATTTTTTGTATATTATGCTTTTTACATGCACATGTTATATGTTACTACTTATAGAATTAAAAAAATACATCCCTTCTCATGCTTTCTTACTATCTGTAACTCTATTTCTCTATCTCTGTTTCTGTCTTCTCCCCTCTGTCCCCTCCCCCAGCTAAGTAAATGCTTCCTGTGCAAGATCAAAAATATGCATAAAGGAATATCATTGTCTGCATGTCTCTCTAGTTATCTGTCTTTATATTCTGCTTCTAGTAAAATGACCCAATAGTTATTTGTTAATCATTAATCTTTAAGTTAAGGTTAAATGTTATGAAATATGAGCCTGTAGATAAAACAGCCATTTGGAGAATGCCCCAGGCTCTTCTGGGCCATTTTTCAGTTAAACATGTCTTTAAAAAGTCTTCAAAGTTGCTTAAAGTCTCTGACAACAAAGAATACTTATAAAATTGAATTTAAGCTTAGCCTCTAATCATGTTCCCCCCCAACCAAGTCAAATATAGATGTTATCTTGACATTGAAAACAACAGCAAAAACAAATGTGAAAAGAATGTGAGAGAAGTCATTAGGATGTGAGAACGCTTTCAATATACATAGAAGAACCAGAAGCCTTTAGGCATGCTGTTTTCTTCTTCTTTACTTCTCAGTTGTTGGCACTTATACTAAGAGTAAACCCAAAGCTGGAGGCCTAGAGGAATATGAACCTTTGGGAAATGTTCAGGACACCCAGCTAAACCTCATCATCAACCTGAAATATTGTCCCAATAAATTTTTCTTCAGTTACATAATGCTTGTGTGTAAACTGTCTTTTATTTTTTTAATTTGAGCACTGACCATCAAAATTGTCTGTTTAGAAAGCATTTTGTATTAAATGGCAGGAAAAGTGGACAGGAGGGCCTGTTTATCTTTTCACTTAGATTCCCTAACCAGGTGTGGGGGACCTGCCACCCTCTGGGTCCTCAAGATGGGCCAACATTGGATTCAGTTCCCCATCCCTGCAAACCCTCTGATTCAGAGGTTCAGAAAGTGAGGAAAAGAAAATTTCACAAAGGGAAATAAGAAATTGTTCTTATGCAAATGCTATCTTTTTTTTGTTAGTTAAAAAAATGTTTCAATCTGTTTCAATCAAACTTGACCATATGATGAAAAATAAGATGTTTTTATTCTGATTTTAATTGGTCTGTGGGTGACAGAAAAAGTAAAGGGCTGCTTTATCCTATTCATAATTTCTGAATACCTTTTTACTATAAGAATTCTAAATGAAAACCTGCTGTTTTCTTCAGTAATTGTACTTTTAAAATATCCATTTTATATCATTAAAGAAATAACTTTCTGATGAATTTGTGTCATATGAAAATTTTAATTTATCTTAAATAAAACTTTCACAACCTTATCTGGCTTTATAAATATTCTCCAACTTATACCTGAATCTTCAAAAGTTGCCTCTATGACATCATTGAAAAGTGGTCATCTGTATTTTGCTTGGAGATATCTGGTAAGGTGAAAATCTCCCACCTCTTGAATGATGCCTCTTTTGGATAGATGTATTAGGAGGGTTTTTTTTTTCATTATATCAAATTCAAATCTTCTTTTCATCTTGTACCCACAAATTTTGGTTCTGTCCTCTAAACTCTGTGGACTTGGGTTCACATTCAACTAGTATTTTCCAGCTTGGAAGGACCTACCAATGCTTGACCTCTGGTGACATAACCTTGAACTCTGATGAGATATTAGAGCATTAATACTTTACTGTATTAATTAATTAAAATTATAATAATACTGTATTAATTAATATTAAGTATTTTACTTATGGTTATAAAAACAAATAAATTTTAAAAAAAAAGAACCTGCCCTCCAGGAGCTTACATTTCACTAGGAAGGTTACATGTCCCAGTATAACCAAATACAAAGTATAGTCAAAGTAGTTTGGAGAGACAAAGAGAACTAATAAGTAGTATCATCAGGAAAGGCATTGTCTAGAATGTGGCACTTCAGGTGTGCTTTGGAAGAAGCTCAGATTTTGCAAGGTAAAGAGAAAGGGATCATGTGTTCTGGATAAAGGGGATTATACCAATGTTACCAAACTTTTCTGTTGCCACAATTGTCCAAGCAATTTAATATAAATATTCTCTGAGGGATACTATACATCCCAAATTCTGGACGACCACATTCTGAGAAGAAATAAAATTTCATATAACTGAAAAGAAAATAGGGAACGTATGGTGGGAGTAAATAGACTCCAGCACATTATTAATAATCAGTGATGCTTAAGAACTAATTTGAATGACATTTCTAGGATCAGAAAAGGAAATGGGTGAGTCAGCCGTTAGCACAAATAAGAAAACAAATGGATTGTCCAAGAGTGACACTGGTAATCTTGTGATTAACAGAACCAGAGAATACCCTCCAGAATATTGAGTGGATTCCCTTTTATAAAACATGACTGGAAAAATGCACAAGGACTAAGTCCAATTCCTTCATCTGATCACAGTATTTTATTATTCTTCCTTTCTTTACAACCCTTAAACCTATTTTTGTTCTGTACTGTAACTTCTGAGCCCTCCACCCCTTCAGTTCTTTCCTAGGCCCTTGCCCACACACACACACTTGCTACAGTGTCCTACCTTCTATAGCTTGACTCTTAGGTAAATTATCTCAACTTGACAATTTCCTCTATGCTCAAGCTCCCTTTGCTCCTTTACCCATATCTGATCATACATTGCAAAGCCCCAATCTTGCAACATCCCCATAATCTTATACCTTTACTCTTATTTACATTCTGCTAGAGGAACTACTGTGCTGCTAAAGGGAATTATGAAAACACGCTGATGGGTCCATTACATATTTGTGTTATATAATTTCAACCAAGTCCTCATTGCAGCAAGGCCATCTTTTTTTTTTTAACTTCCTAATCCTTAATTTTCAATTCATCACAGACTCTTTTCCAAACATTTTTCCCTTTCAAGTTTTCCATGATTCCTGTTTTCAGCTGAGAGCCTTGACTCATACATCACTGAAATAAAAATTACTCCATTAACTAAGAGCTCCCTCTTCTTTCTTACTGCAGTAAGAAACAAGTGTCTTGCCAAGAACTCACTAAACCACTTGTGAGTTAGGAAGGACTTTTCTTAACATCCTTGCAAGAGTGGGTGCCCAACAAGTAGACTCACCCATTGAGACAAATAAACAATTTTTTATTCCCTATTCCTGATCTGTATTTCCCTCCCCTGATTTCCTCCCAATTTGCAGCCTATCCAGAGCACCTAAGGAGTCCGTGTGAGTCTCTGCCTGTTTTCAAGAAGGGTCCTTCCAGCTGCCACTTAAGCACCTGCCTCCTTTTTAGTAACTTGGCTTTTATGCAGAAGCAACAATCTCCTATAGTGATTTCCCATATTGCTTATGTCACATCATTATTGACTGACAATGTCTTCTTCCACTACATCATCCTTTACCCTTGTCTCATAGAAAATGGTCCTTCTCCTTGCCAAGGCAGCCCTCTTCACTTGCATACAAGATCCCCTTCCATCCCATCTTCTCTAGCAGATTGTCACTTTTACCATCCCCATTTTCTTATTAATCTTCAATCTCTATTTGCTGCTTCTCTGTTATATACAAAATCACTGACATCTCCCCCCAAATCTTAAAGAACCCTAATTTGGTCTGTCCAGCCCTGCTAGCTACCTATAGCTCCCTAGCTCCCTATGACTCACCTTCTTTTCATAGCTAAACTTCTCAGTAAAAGCAGTTACAATGGGTGCTTCCACTTTCTTTTTTCATTGCTTACCTTTATAGTCTCTAAAATCTGGCATCTGACCTCATCATTCAACTGATGCTAATCTCTCCAAATTACCAGGGATCTTTAATTGTCAGATCTATTGGCCTTTGCTCCATCCTCATTCTTCTTGACTTCTCTAGTCTTGACTCCACCAATCACACTCTTTTCCTTGATACTCTCTTTTTACTAGGTTTTCACTACAAGGCGCTCTCTCTCTCTCTCTCTCTCTCTTTCTCTCTCTCTCTCTCTCTCTCCTTCTCTCTCTTTCTGCTCTCCTTCCACTGCTACACCACTCTTTACCAACCTCTTCATTCAGGTCAATCAGTCAGTCAATAAGCATTTATTAAGTGCCTACTATATGTCAATTACTGTGCTAAGTGGTGAGTCTACAAAGAAAGGCAAAAAAGTTCCTGCTCTCAAGGAGTTCACATTCTAATGGGGGACACAACTTGAAAACAACTATGTGCAAACAAGATACATACAGAAAGAATTGGAGATGATCACCAAAGAATAGGCACTATCATTGAAGGGGATTGGGGATGATGACAAGTAGAAAGTGGGATCTTTTAGCTGGGACTTGAAAGAAGCCAAGGAGGTTAAATGGAGGAGAGGAGAAGTCCAGTCATTTGATGGACTCGAGAAGGCTGAGCAGAGTTTGTGGAGGTGAGTAAGATATAAGAAAACTGGAAAGGTAGGAGGCGGCACATTTATGAAGGGCTTTGAATACCAAACAGTGGATTTTATAACTGACCTTGGAGGTGATTACGAGCCACTGGAACTTATTAAGTAGGGAGATAACAAGGTTATATTTGCACTTTAGGAAGATCAGTTTTATAGAGCAGTGGTCTATGGATTAGAATGTGCAGATACTTGAGATAGGGATACACATCAGCAGGCTAATCTAGGCGTGAGGTGATGAGAGACTGTACAAGAAGAGTGGCAGTGAGAGAGGAGAGAAGAGGGAGCATATGAGAGGTATTATGAAGATATAATCAATAGGACTTGCTAACAGAATAGATGAGGGAGTAGTGAGAGTGAGGAGTCATTTGTGAGCCAGGGTTAATGATGATGGTACTCTTGATAGTAATAGGAAAGTTAGGAAGGGGGTGAGGGTTGGGAGGAAAGTTAATGAGTTCAGTTCAAATCTGACCTGAGGTACTGATTCTGATGTATCTTGTGTATCTCACTAGTTGTATGACCCTGTGCCAGTCTCTTAAATTATGTTTGCCTCATTGTTCTCAACTGCAAAATGGGGATTACAATAGCATCTACATCCCTGGGTTGTTTTTGAGACTCAAATGAAAGTGTAAAGTGCTTTCATCCCTTCTTTCCTTCCTTCCTTCCTTTTCTCCTTCCTTACTTCTTTTTTCAAGTCCTTCGCTGATCACAGGTTTATCAAATTATCCAAGAAAATATTTTAAAAGTAGGGTAAAATGGATGTAGCGTGAGGTTTGCACCTACAAATATAGTTCATGGAATCATATATCTAGAACTGGGAAGAACCTCAAGGGCCATCTAATCTAACCTCATTTTACAAATATGGAAACTGAGGCTGAAGGAGGTTAAGCTCTTTGCCCAAGGTTGCTCAGGTATGACATGGTAGAAGTTATGTTGAAGTCTGCATCTCCTAACTCCCAAGCCTGTGCTCTTTCTGTTGTACCAGTCTGACTACTAGAATACTTCTAATGTGATGGATGTCTTCTCTTAATTTTTATATACCATGAAACATCCATGTGAAAGAAAATTAGAAGAAAAACTTTTCCATAATGAAGCGGCAAAGCAATGACAAAGAAAGGTTGGGAAATGTAAGGAAATGGTATGCTCCAAAGTTAGCCAAAATGCAAACCTTTCTACAAGACGAAAAGTGGTTTTTTGTTTGTTTGTGAAAGCATTTCTTTCTTCCTTTAAACACTAAAATAGTCTTTGGAAATCATATATATTTTACAGTGATTTTTAGGTCTATTCAATCCAATCTTTGGGAACTATATTGTCCAAACTTCCACTTACACGTAGCTAAATAAAATGAAACTGAACGGAGCACAAATTAGAGGAGGCCAGAGCTTATTAGTTAAGTGGTAGGAGTATGGAGGAGAGAACCACAGCACTAATAGTTAACAGAACAATAGAGAGTCAGTTCCTGGCAGTGGTGGCTGCTAGTATAATTAGGCCTCAGGAAACATGAACATTGGCCCCTACTAGCCATCCTTGTCAAACTCCCACACCCCAGCAGCCCTTAAGTTCTCAACACATGCATGCCTCAGCAATGAGATTTCACCCTCTGTATGGTCCACCCTGATCAACCATATCTGTTTATGCCTACTTGCCAAGGAAGATCATAGCTCAAGATGTGCTTACAGAGGGAGGCTGGTTGTTCAGCTCTGACTGAGTTTGAAGTCAATATTTTGTGATTATTTGTCACTCTGTCCTGTGAAAGACAACTTGTCACTCTGTTGTCAGATGGGGGTGTTCTAGAACTCTCTTCCTGGTAGCCAAGGCCCTCATCTGTTTCTCTTGCTTCTTATAGGGCATGGATATTGTAGATTTAGAGAAATTTCAGTACTTAATGGGACCTGACATAGCCTCTTAGTGCATCTTAGTACCTGAACAGGAAGCGTCTCAACAGAATTCACAAGTTATCATCTAGTCTTTGCTCAAAGACCTCCAGTAATGGAGAGCCTACTACCTCCCAGAGCATTCCATTCTACTTTTGAAGAGTTCTAATGGTTAGGAAATTCTTTTTTTACATCAGAGTGAAACCTACCTCTCTATAATTTTCCCCTTCCCAGGGTAGGCCCTCCTAAAATGTCCAAAAGGATCAGATATCAGTTAACCATAATTTTGTTTATCCTTAGATCAGAGACTCTTAACCTGAAATCCACAAATCTCCAAGGGGTCTATTAATGCAATTCAGGGGATATGAGGATTTTTTAAAAGAATATTTTGATAATCATAGTTCAATATGATAAATTCCTTTATAATCCTATGCATTTGAGTTCATTATTATGAAAAGGTGTCCGTAGGCTTCACCAGACTACTAAAACCGATTGTGACAAAAAAGAGTAAAAAGCCATGTTAAAAAAAAAAACAAACAAACCAGAGGGAGCAACTCTTAGTTTTCGAAAGGCAGGACTCTAATGATTGGGGGGAGGGGAACTTTTCTCCAAATAACCCTAAAGAGGAATTACACTTTGGATTCTGGTGGATTTTGGTAAGTCCTTCCAGTAGCGAATGTCCAACTGATGGGGATAAGTTGCAATAATATCTCACAGACCTGTTTGGCTGGACGTGAAAGTGACAGATAAACTTTAGGGAGGTAGATGGTCATCTACTTGGGAAAGGACAACAAGTGTGCTTGTAAAATGATGAACTTTAAGCTGTCAATTTTGACTAGGGAAAAAGGATATTGGAACCACTGTGGGTGATTTCCAAAGCCCATGTATCAGTCAAAAGCCACAAAATGTTGGGAATCATCACAGGTTATATATGGTCAAAAAAACAATTTATAGGATATGAATGGAATGGAATATAATTATGCCTTCAGAAAAGACAAAATTAATATTTATGAAGGAAACCAGGAAAACTTTTATGAACAAATGCAGAGCATAGTAAACTTAACTAGGAGAACAATTAACACAACTGGCATTATAGAGAAAAACAATTTTAAATGAATTTAGAAATCTGAATAATGTAATGATAAAATACTAGTCCAGAGGACTCAAAATAAATTATAATATGTACCTTCTGCTATAAAGGTGATGGATTTAAAATACAAAATAAGATGGGCATTTTTGAACATAGCCAACAAGGAAATACGAACCCAGAGAGATAAAAACCTAATGGGTTTTAGTACATTCTTAGATCACATTAGAGGTATTTCCACCTTGTATCATATCCTGTTGAATTTTGCCTCCTAAACATTTCTATCGATTTCCTCATCTTTGCTCATACTCCAACCATGCTCACTCAAGCCCTCAGCAACTCTTACCTGGACTCTTGCAATAACCTTCTACCTGATTTCTCTGTATCTATGTGCCACCTAGTTGCTAATGCAAACATCTGGCCATGTCACTCACCTGCTTTCAGTGGATCTGTATTGTCTCTAGTACATAGCAGAAACTCCTCTTTATAGCATTTGAAATCCTTCACAATCTGAGCCTGGCTTATCTCTCTTTGAGGTTTATGGCACACTTTCCCTCCTCATATACTCCTCTATGTTCTACATAGAACCACATTTCTCATCTCCATGCCTTGCTATGCACACATTATTTTGTCCATAATGCTCTTCTTCCTCACCTCTGCCTCCAGGAACCGTTAGCTCAAGTGCCTTGTCCCTTGAGATAACGGCTTTGATTCCTCAGTTGTTCCCTCTTCTTCCCTATCATCCCAAATCATTTTGTATATTGTTGATAATCTTATCTTGGTAGTGTTCTGTCCCTCCACCCCAGTTGAATGGAAAGTCCATGAGGGCAGGGACTTTCATTCTTTGATTTTGAATCCCAAGTACCTAGCATATGGTAGACATCTAGCAAATGCTGATTGACTGATGTGCCAGTGTGTTTCCAGGCAAACAAGTTCTGCTGCTAGAAGTCTTCTGCGCTACCCTCTTAAGTACCATTCTGGAATAACTCTGCCCTACAGTGCATAGGCTGTCTCAATTTTACAGGAATTGCTCTGAGTCAGAGTCTGGGGGTGATGGAAGACCTCTGGATTTGCTGTTTTAAAGGTATAAACATTGAGGATTTGACTCTTCCTCACCTCAGTCAACAAGCACTTATTAAGCCCTTACTTTATAGCGGGCATATGCTCATGCAAAAATAGCCTTCAATGATTATTGAAGGCTGTGAAAAGAAGGGGTATGATATAGCAAGATGAGGAAAAGCTTGTGTGAAAAGAGGTTTCTAATGTTTATTGAACAAATAGTAGGCACTTAATAAATGTTTAATGATTGATTGGTTTAAAGGGAGATATTAGAACTTCATCAACTAGATGCCACACTGACAGCATGCTAGACCTGGGGTAAGGAAGACCTGAGTTCAAATCCAGTCTCAAATACTTATTAGCTGTGTGACCCTGGGCAAGTCACTTAACTTTTCTTTGCTTCAGTTTCCTCATCTGTAAACTGGGGATAATAATAGCAATAATAACAATAATTATAACAATATTATTATAATAATGATAATAACCCTCCTTGGGTTGTTATGATGGTAAAATGAAATAATATTTGTAAAACACTTTGTGAACTTTAAAGAGCTATATAAATTATCAGGAACATCAACATGTATTTTGGAGTCCCCTAGAATAAAGTCAGGAGTGGGGATAAAGAGGAAGACTCTGAGTTAGGCACTGACTGAACTTAAAAGAAAAGATGCCCTACGGCTGAGAGATTACAGTCTCTAGGCTTTGGGTTGTGTGAGGAATTTGGATAGAGAGAATCTCAAACAAGGAGGTTTTTTTTTTTTTTTCTGTTTTGGAAGAAGCCAGGTCTCAGTGACTGACAAAAAGTGAAAGGTCTAAATGATGACTTGTTCTACGATTCAAGGAAGTTTGTTAGTTATACAGTGGGATTTCCAGAGGATGCAGTAGAAGGGGTAGGCAGATACAGAAGAGGATAGTTGCAATTGGGAGGTATAGCTGATGTTGATAGGAATGAGAATGTGAAAATCAGGGATTGTAGGAAATTTGTTCTTCACCATGCTGGTGTTCAGTATCACTGGGACGCATAGAATAAGGTGTAAGAGTATGCTAATTATTGAGGATTAAGCAATATAAAAAATAAAGGTATTCTAAAAACCATAGATTTACTATTGGCATTGTGGACTCCATATCTCAAATAAATGAAAATAAATTTCCCTATTAACAACATTCTATATTCCTAATATCACCCAGAAGGATCCAGAGAGAAAAAAAGAAACTGGCCTGAAATGTGTAATGCAATTGATTTTAGTCTTTATGCCAGAATGCCTTGTTTAATCTCAGATTAAAGTGCCACTCAAGTGATTTGATCTTTTAAAAATTTAACTACATATACCACTTAACTTTGTTCCCATAAGGTAGGTGGAAAATATGAACTCAATCTTACACTTCAGAAGGTCAATGTGTAATTCTTTTTCTTTCCTCCTTTGTGCCAAGTGGGGGGAACTTGGGGAAGAGAGCCACACCCGTCACCAACACAAAACCCTCTGCCTTTTAGTTCCATTCTTTTTGTATCACCAAAGCTAGATCAACCTCGAGTTCTATGCAGAATGAAGTGGAAGGGCTCTTAACCAAGGGCCCATGAAATTATTTTTTTTAATTAATAACTATATTTCAAAACAATTTATTTCCTTTGTAATTTTATGTATTTTATTTTATGAATTTAAAGATGTTATCTGGAAAAGAGTTCTGTATAGTCTTTACCAGATTGCCAAAAGGAGTCTATGACATAAAAATGTCACAAATCCCCACTTGTGAGCTCTTGAAGGGCAAAGATTCTCTTCTTCCCTTTTTCTGAATCCCCAGGACACAGTGCTCAGCCCATAGTAGGTGGTTAATGCATGTTCATTAAATGGACTGACTGAATTTCATCAGTTTTACCTTCCACCATTTTCTCTTTGTCTCTTAGGCTCTTTGTTTCAAGCTGGCCATTGGGAAATCAGGCTCTTTCTTGGCTTCTCAGAGGAATCGGACTAGCTGTTTTAGAGCAGTTGTACTCCAAGGATTTAAAGGAGAAATATAAAAGGGGTAGGAAGTACAATAACATTTTAAAAAAGAAATTTAAAATTATTTCCCAGCAATTCCATTCTTCTATACATGATGCATGACTAAGGTTGTCTTTTCTGTAGCTCCTTTTCCTCCTCAGGAGAAGGGGGAGGGGAAAAAGGAATCAAGACAGGCTGGTGATTAAGGGTAATACCAGGACTGTGGCAATACCACCTTTGCCCTTGCCCCAAAAAATCCTCAGTGAGAACCTCACTGCAGTACGGCTATGTCTTTGTGGGTTTTTTTTCTTTATTTTTTATTCTTAATTCAAACGTGAACAAAATTTGCATTTCCATATATACAACAGAATACAAAATATGATTCTATATGAAACCATAAATCTTTATTTCATACCATTTGCTTCTCTTTTTTTAAAGGATATAATAAATTCCATACTTTTTTTTTTCAAAACTATCCTCCTGC
>CM053592.1:22606108-22647854 GCA_028646515.1 Pseudochirops corinnae
GTGATTGTGGAACCGAATCTTGTAAATTAAAAGTAAATGAGCAAAAAAAAAAAAAAAAAGAATAACGGAGGGAATAAAATAAAAGATAAACATCACAAACATCAAAAAAAAAAACTCTAGAAAATATAGGAATAAATGGAGTCTTCCTTAAAATAATAAGTATCATCTATCTAAATCCATCAGCAAGTATTATATTTAATGAGGACAAGCTAGAAGCATTACCAATAAGATCAGGGGTGAAACAAGGGTGTCCCTTATCACCCCTCTTATTCAGTCTGGTACTAGAAATGTTAGCAGTAGCAATTGGAGAAGAAAAAGAAATCAAAGGAATCAAATTAGACAAAGAAGAGATTAAGCTATCTCTCTTTGCAGATGATATGATGATATGCTTAGAGAATCCTAGGGAATCAAGTCAAAAACTACTTGAGATATTATATAAATTTGGTAAAGTTGCAGGATATGAAATAAACCCACATAAGTCCTTGGCATTCCTTTTCATCTCTAATAAAATCCAACAGCAAGAGATAGAAAGATAAATTCCATTTAAAGGTACTGTAGACATTATAAAATATTCAGGAATCTACCTGCCAAAACAAAGCCAGTACTGTTATGAACACAACTACAAAATACTTTTCACACAAATAAAATCAGATCTAACTAATTGGAAAAACATCAATTGCTCGTGGCTGAGTCGAGCTAATATGATAAAAATGACAATTTTACCTAAATTAAATTACATATTCAGTGCCGTACCAATCAATTGACCAAAAAAATTACTTTATAGAGTTAGAAAAAATAGTGGTAAAATTCATTTGGAAGAACAAAAGGTCCAGAATATCAAGGCAATTAGTGAAAAGGTGTGCTTGGGAAGGTAGCCTAGCCATACCAGATTTTAATCTGTATTATAAAGCAGCAGTCATCAAAACTACTTGATACTGGCTGAGGAACAGAGTAGTGAATCAATGGAATAGATTAGGTACATGAGACTAAGCAGCCAATGGCTATAGTGATCTACTATTTGATAAACCCAAAGACCCCAGTTTTTGGGACAAGAATGCAGTATTTGACAAAAAACTGCTGGGAAAACTGGAACATAGTAAGGAAGAAATTTGGCATAGTCCAATATCTAACACCATACACCAAAATAAAGTCTTAATGGGTGCACGATCTAGGTATAAAGGCTGATACTGTATGCAGTCTGGGAGAGCAAGGAATAGTTTACCTGTCAGATCTATGGAGAGGGGAAGATTTTATGAAGAAACAAGAGTTAGAGAGAATTATAAAATTCAAAATGGATAATTTTGATTACATTAAATTGTAAAGCTTCTGTACAAACAAAGCCAATGTAACCAGGATTAAGAGGGAAGTGGAAAATTGGCAAAGAATTTTTATAACCAGTGTCTCTGATAAAAGCCTCATTTCTAAAATATACAAAGAATTGAGTCACATCTATGAGAATACAAACCACTCCCCAATTGATAAACGGCCAAAGGATATGAACAGGCAGTTCTTGAAAGATGAAATTAAAGATATCTATAAGCATATGAAAAAATACCATAAATCACTAGTGATTAGAGAAATGCAAATCAAAACAACTCTGAGGTGCTACATCTCACCAGCCAGATTGGCTAAGATGACAAAACAGGAAAATGACAAATGCTGGAAAGGATGTGGAAAAATTGGAATACTAATGCACTATTGGTGGAGTTGTAAACTGATCCAACCATTCTGGAGAGCAATTTGGAACTATGCCAAAAGGGTTATAAATAATTGCATACCCTTTGACCCAGTAATACCACTTATGCGGTTGTATCCCAAAGAGATCATAGAAGTGGGAGGAAGACCCATATGTACAAAAATATTTATTGCAGCTCTCTTTGTGGTGGCAAAAAACTGGAAATTAAGGAGATGTCCATCAATTTGGAAATGGTAAACAAGTTGTGGTATATGAATGTAATGGAATACTGTTGTGCTATAAGAAATAAGGAGCAGACAGACTTCATAATAACCTGGAGAGACTTATATAAAGTGATGCTGAGCAAGAACAGCAGAATTAGGAGAAATGTGTACACAGACACAACATATGTATAATGACTAACTTTGATAGACTGGTCTCCTCTCGGTGATGTAAGGTTATAAGAGAACTCCAGAAGACTCACGATCGAATGAGATATCTACATCCAGAGAAAGAGCTGCAGAGTCTGAATGCAAATTGAAACAAACTGCTGGCTCTGTTTCTTTTTCTTGTTTTGTTTTTTTTTTCCTTTTTCCCACTGATCATTCCATCGATCATTATCCTTCTTCACAACCTGATTAATGATTAATGTGAAGAAATTTGTAGATACTATATTTGAGTGCATGCTACCATGACAGGGAGCAGGGGTAGTAGAGGGAGGGGGAGAAAATTTGAAACTCAAGGGACTGTGGAACTGAATGTTGTAAACTAAAAGTAAATAAACAATTTTTTTTTAAAAAAAGAAGATATTGGTCCAAGATCAACCTTTAACACTTAAACAATGGACATAACATTTATATTTGGTGAAACCCAGTTTTTTCATCTGTAAAATGGAGGTAATAATACCTACCTCAAAAGGTTTTTGTAAAATTGAAGTGAGGTAATGTTGATACTATGTATATGTAGGTTATCTTTATTCTACAATTGTAGGTACCACAAAACCAGCAGAAACACAAAGTAATCAAAGTTATTTTGTTGGGAGAATCAGTGAAGACACCATGAAGAAGCTAGAATTTGATGTGGGCACTGAAGAATTTTGACAAGTGGACATATGATGGCGAGGAGGAACACATTCCACTTTGAAAGAACAGCATGGGCAAAGGAGTAAAAAAGCAATAGGCATATTTAAGGAACAGGTAGTAGTCTTGTATCTATCTGACTGGGACATAAGATGCTAGTGGAGGAAAAGTAGAACAGCAAATAGGACAGTTCAATTTTAGGTTAGAGTAGTAAGGTCTTTGAATGACCTTTAGGTTTAGGAGCTTGAATTTAACTTGAGAGGCAATGGAGAACCATTGCAAGATTCTGAGCAGGAGAGTGATAGGTTTAGAGCTGTCTTTTGAAAAGTTTAATATAGTGGCATTACAAAAAATAGATTGAGGCACCAAGGTGGTGCCATGAATAGAGTGCTCAACTGTAGAGAGGAAGGCATGACTTCACATCTGCCCAATGGTATTTGCTGTATGGATTAGTCTAAGCAAGTCACTTAACTTTTCTTAACCTCGTTTGCCGCCCAGGGTTTCCCATACTGGATGCCTGCCTTGTCATGGTGGAGGGGGTTCTGTAGATCAATAAAATTATGATCTGTGCCATGCTGGCTACCCAAGATGGACATAGTGGAGAGTTCTGACAAAAGGTGAATCCCTGGAGAATGAAATGACAAAACACTTCAGTATCTTTGCCAAGAAAACCCACAGACAGTATTAAAGTGATAAAACATATGACCCCAGAAGATGAGCTCCTCAGGTCAGAAAGTGCCCAACATGCTACTGGGGAAGAATGGAGGATAACTACAAGTAAGTCTAGTACTAATGAAGTGACTGGGCCAAAGCTGAAAGGATGCTCACCTGCAGATGTGACTGATGATGAAAGGAAATCTGATGTTATAAAGATGAATATTACATAGTAACCTGGAATGTAAGATCTATGAACCAAGAAAAGTTGGATGCAGTCAAACAGGGGATGAAAGATCAAACATTAATGTCTCTGATGTCAGTGAACTTAAATGGATAAGAATGTGTGAATTTAATTGAGGTGATCATTTTATACACTACTGTGGACAAGAATCTCTCAGAAGAAATAGAGAAGCCCTCATAGTCAATGAAAGGGTGAGAAAAGCTGTATTGGGGTATAATCTCAAAAATGACAGAATGATATCTGATCAAATTCAACATCACAGTGATAATAGTATATGCTCCAATCTTCAGGCTTCTCTGTGGCATAGTGAATAGAGTGATGTGCCTGGAGTCAGGGAGACCTGACTTCAAATCCAGCCTCAGACACCTACCAGTTGTATGACCTTGTTAAGTCACTTAACCCTGTTTGCCTTAGCTTCTTCATCTGCAAAATGAGCTGGAGAAGGAAATGGCAAACCTCTCCAACATTTTTGCAAAGAAAAAAATTAATGAGGTTACAAAGAATCAGATGCAACTAAACAACAACCACAAAAATGTTCCAACCAATGACTAAAGAGGCCAAAGTTGATCAATTCCAGGAAGACTTACATAGTCTTCTAGACTAGAAATAACATCATCTAGAAATAATGCCAAAAATGTTACATCCATCATAAAGCATTAGAATGATAAAGTAATAAATCAAAAAAAAATTGGATTAAGAGGCAAGTTTGAGGTTGGAGTACATAATGAAGCAGGAGAGAAACTAATAGAGTTTTATCAAGATAACTCATTGGTCATAGCAAACATTCTTTTTCAACAAACAAAAAGGCATGAATATCACCATATGGTTAATACCAAAATAAAATTGATTATATACTTTGCAGCCAAAGGTGGAGATGTTCTATACAGTCAGTTAAAGCAAGTCCTGGAACTGACTGTGGCTCAGGCCATAAGCTTTTTGTTGAAAATTTTAGACTTGAATTGAAGAAAATAGGGAAAACCATTAGATCGTATAGGTATGACCTAAATTCCATCCCTTATAAATGTGAAGTGGAGGTTATAAGTAGATTAGACCTGGTAGATAGAATACTTGAAGAATAGGAGGTTCACAATATTGTGTAAGAGGCAGCAACAATAAACATTCCAAAGAAAAAGAAGAGCAAGAAGACAAAATGATTGTCTGATGAGTCTTTGTGAATAGCTGAGGAAAGAAGGAAAGCAAAAGGGAAAGGAGAAAGGCAAAGACATATCCTACTGAATGCAGAATTCCAAAGAATGGCAAGGAGAGATAAGATTTTCTTAAATGAGCAATACAAAGAAATAGAATGAAACAATAGAATGGGAAAGACAAGAAATCTCTTAAAGAAAATTAGGGAAATCAGAGGAATTTTTCATGCAAAAATTGGCATGATAAAAGACAAAAAAAAATTTGTAGGGACTTAACAGAAGCAGAAAAGATTAAGAAAAGGTGGCAAGAATATACAGAACTATACAAGAAAGTTCGTAACATCACCAAATCATGATGGTGTGGTTGCTGATCTAAAGCTAGATATCCTGGAGAAAGAAGGCAAATGGGCTTTAGGAAGCATTGCTAATAACAAGGTTAGGAGGTGATGGAAATCCAGCTGGGCAACTTACCATCTGAAAAGATGATGTTGTTAAAATGTACTCAATATAGTAGCCAATGTGGAAAAACACAACAGTGGCCACTTGATTGGAAAAGATCAAATCCTAGTCCTAAAGAAAGGCAGTGCCAAGGAATGTGCAGAGAAGGTACTGACCTTCATTGGTAGGGGAGGTTTCTTCTTCCAGGGATTTTCTAATAGCAATGGAACCACAGATCTCATTCCTATCCTTGTCCCTAAAACAAGTACACAAATAACTATAATACAAGGTAAAATGTGACACACATAAAAAAGGGATCTCCAAAAATGCTGAGTTGAGATAGGAGAGATTATTGTTATCTCAGAAGATCAGGGTTGAAATCATTGAGGAAGTGGCTTCTCATTTGAGTCTTTAAGAAAGGGAAGATTTGACAAAAAATATTTACGACAAAATTGTTGTTCTATTGTTTTAACAGTGTTTGATTCTTTGTGACCACATTTAGCGTATTTTTCTGGCAAAGGTATTGTAGTGATTTGCCATTTCCTTCTCCAGCTCATTTTACAGATGAGGGAGTGAGGCAAACAGGGTTAAGTGATTTTCCTAGGGTCACAAAGCTAGGAAGCGTATGAAGTTATGAACTTGAACTCATGACGATGTGTCTTCCTAACTCAAGGTCTGGCATTCTACCATTTCACCACCTAGCTGCCTTTTATTATAAAATAAACCTAGACATAAATTTTTTTTTTGGATTTGAATTTAATAGCTCAAATTCAACTCATCAATAACAATGTCCTTGAAATGCGTATGGAGTCACAGGTCCTTCCTTGCATCTAACCTGCCTTGGTGACCCACCCAACAAAACCAAGGGGCCTTATCCTCGGAAATTCTCACCTTGGCTCAAAAAGCCTTGGACACTCTTTCAATAACCTATACCTTTTCTGCTGTTACTGCCACTACCTTATGCTTTCCCATTTGATAATAAGCTTGTTTCTTCTCTTCCTCAACCACTCCATCCCTCAACACCACCAACACTTGCTTTTTCTTCGATCACAATCTATGCTCTGGATATATAATTTCATAGGAAATGAAGTCCTTGTTATTAATCAGTATGTCGCTCAATCAATAAACTTCTATTTAGCACAGTGTGCCAGACAATGTGTAAAGGACAGTTCCCCCACTCAAGTATCTCACAATCTAATGGGAAAGATAATATGAAAAGAACATGATAATCTCGAGATGGGGAGCCAAAAGAGCAACTGAATGGGGCAATGGTTTGCCATCATTTGTAGATTTGTAGATTTGCTTGAATAGGAAAGGCAAATGCTATATGTTCTATACAGTATCCATCCTGTGGCACTTGATAGGGTGTGTAGCAAATGCTCTTCTTCCTCCCCCTCCCTTTTAGCTCTTGACCCAGTACAGAGCCCCAGTTCATAGAACTCGTCCTTCATACCAGAATAATGAGTTACACCCATAGTTGTAATGCATTATCTCGACTTCTCTTCCTGTTGCAATTTTTCTCTGGCCGCTTCCTGCTATTATCTCCCAGTTTCAACTTCTCAGCTTATATTGGGTCACTTCACCCTCATTTAATTATATATAAAAGAACTTCTTTGTAAAATTGTTACCTAGAAAATGAACTAACGTCTCCTACGTCAGATACTTACTAAGCTGTGGCATCCACCCTGGGCAAATCATATATCCCATTTGGCCCCCTTTCCAAATGAGAGGACTGCACTTCCAGCTTTAAATCTATGACTGTATGGCCTCAATTACTTGATAAAAAAATTCCAGATTTTTCAGATGAGGACCTCTGTTACTATAAGAGACTCTCCACCAGTCCCTCCCCTATTCCGTTTGTCATAAAAGTGGGTGAAATTTCCCTGTTATTGAGGAAAGATTAAGGTCAAAGTACTTGATTTTTAAGTTTTTCTTTTTTTTTTAATTATGAACTTAATTATCAACAAATACTAACATTTCAATATGCAAAGAATGTGTTTTATTATGCAATTGAAATATGCACAAGATACTTAGTGACGGGGACAGTGGCACTTATAGACATCACTACAATACTGCTAGGGAAACCAGACCATATTTACATGAAACAGGAAAATCAAATAGGTCACTTTCCCAAACTTTAGTTTCCTCAAGGATTGGACTAAATTAGAAGATGTTAAATTTCATATCTCTCTATCTACACACACATGCGTACATAAATACACATGTATATACACATTCATATACATATATGTGCATATACATGCATATATTTATATGTATGTAAATGCATATATGCAGGCATATAAATGTATATTTATAATACATGCACTCATACATACCTATACACATACATACAATCATAGGAATCTTTCACTTTTTTTTTTACTGATGTTTTTTTATTAGTATGTGTAATTTCAAGCTAGGAAGCTCTTTCTATCCGCTCAGGTTGGTTAGTACTGTGTCATTAACAGCTGCATAGCTAGTATGTGTCAGAGGTGAGACTAATTCTGAATCTGAACTTTGATTCATTATGATGCTGCCATTAACATTAAAAATATTTTGGTAAAAATATGTATGGGAAAAGAGACCTACAATGGATTTAATGATCCCAGTCTATCCATAATATTTAGTGGTTTCCCATTGTCTATAAGAGAAAGCCCAAACTTCTTCTTGTGTTATGGCCCATCTAAGTTCTTATCCCAATTCCCATCCTCATAGGTAAGTTTTGGGTACTAGATCAAGGCTAGATACATCTCCCCCTCATAGTTCTAGGGGTACCAATGAGAAGTCAGGGATGATTCTTTTAAGCCATTGGACCAGGCCACTACCAAGGATACCTTCCCTAAAAGTTACCAGTTGGGATTTTTGGCCAACTAGCCTCAAGTAGCTTTTTAGAAAAGGGATATAAAAAAAAAAAAAGAAAGAAAGAAAAGGGATATTTACTCATTTGGCACAATGGGAACAACTGGAGCAACCCTATCCACTCCCTCAAAAAAATTTGTGATGCATTCTCCCACAAATAAAGACCAGAGAAAAGTTGAATTAAGATTAAAGAACAGATGTTACAAAGGAGTAAGCAACTCACAGATCCCTGTTGCTGAAAGTCCTTTTCCCTCTTTGTGTGGTGCTTGAGAAATTCCCCTTGAGCATGGTCTATTTTCATTGCCAGGCTCCTTATAGAGCCATCAATCTACTTCTAGTCTCTCCTTGGTTTTCAGTTGAATCTCTGAATTCAGTAGGTCCAGGGATGTGACTAGGACACAGATGGGAAGACCCTCTAGGCCCTTTGGAACTCAAAAGATCTTTCTTCAAGTCAAAGGAACAGGACTGAGACTTAGGTCAAGATCATTCTTACTGCCACTCTGACTCCATTAGTTATTTCTTAAGGGTTTTACTGGAACTCAAAATTCTCAAAGGACTCTATTTACAAACTGTTCCAAGGTCATTCCAATACCAGAGACTTTTCAAAATTATTTTAAAGTTTATGGCTAAGATTGATAGATTTGGCATTGTAATAATTACTTTAAATGAGATGAGTTTACTTGATTGAGTGAATTAATCCATACCATTCTTAAAAGCAAAACGTATCAAAACCATTTTCTCATTCAAAGCTATCTATATTATAGTCCTATCTTGTCTGTCCTAAATTTTTACTGGTTAATCTCCAACATTGGTATTTAAAGAATCAGAGAAATCTCTCTCTCTGTCTGTCTCTCTGTCTCTGTCTGTCTCTGTCTCTCTCTCTGTCTCTCTGTGTCTCTTTTTCTCTCTCCCTCTTCCTCCCCCTCTCCCTTTCCATTTTCTTCTCCCTCTCTCTCTTCTGACTGTCTTTGTCTCACTGTCTCTGTGAGTCTGTCTCTTTCTCTGTATCTCTGACTGTCTCTATTACTCTGTCTTTGTCTTTTTCTTCCTACTGTTTCTTTCCTCTCCAACTCCCCTTTTCTTTTCTTTTCTTTTTTGCCTTTCCCCCTTCATAAAAAGAAAAGAAAAAAAAGACTGCTCATTAGTACCAACCACCACAGCCATAGCGACTACCACTCACAAATGAATTTTCCAGTAACTTTTCAGCAGCCTAAAGATTGTGATGATTAGTTCCACAACTACAAATTCAGGACAATGGTTTGACATTCTTACAGTATTGTCTGTATCCCTGAACAAGTAATTTACAAATTTTTAGCCCTGAAGAAGTTAGATATGCATTTGAGATGAACTTGGTGATTAGGATGTAGATCTCTGGTTCTTTAATGAGGAAAGCTATTCTAAATGTCTAACTCCCTGAAACTGTGGATAGCTATACAAAAGTCAGTACCTTCTTTGTGGTTGGTCCAATTCAGACCTGGTAAATAAGTAGTGTATAAGTAATCTAAATCAAGAACCATGTTAGTCTCAAGTAGGAGAGCAAAGTGAATGGCTCCAAGTTCACAAATATCTATCATACAATGAAACGATGACTTCTCATTTTAAAGGCTATTTTCTTGGGAATAAACACATTTTAGTAGAGGGCTTCTGAATCTAAAATCAGAAAAGGAAGCAGCATTAATAACAGTAGCAGAAACTTATAGCTTGTAACGGGAACTGAGGAAACAACCCTGGCCATTGTGACAGCAGAGAGAGCAACAGTGAAAGGTTTTAGCTCTCCATTTATTGGAGCATATAAATAGCATGAGGACTTTTATATTCTCTATGGAGTTAGATAATAATATGGAGACAGTCAGCATGTTGTTGGGGGAAAAAAAAAGAATGAAGTCAGTGGATCCAAGAGTTTGATATACCGAGAGCTGAAAAAAACAATTGTGGCTGGTTTGTTTTTTTTTTTTTTTTTGGTTTTTTTTGGTTTTGGTGCATTATGTAACCAAGGTAAAATCAGAAACACCCAATTACACACTGTTGGTGGCATTCTAACAGAGCAAAATCCTTCTCAATATGAAAGCTACTGAGACATTTGCTTAAGACCAAATGTCACCTCAGAGATAACCCACTATTTCAAATCAAAGTAAGCAGGAACAAAAAGAGACAGTTATATCCACATACATATACATACATACAGATAATATACTAACACATGTGTATATATACACATATTCACAGATGAGATGTAATGGAAAATGCAATGCATGAGAATCAGGTTCTAAGCTCATATCAGACCCAAGGTTGCTAAATGACCATGCAAACTACATGATACAATGAATAGACTTCTAGATTTGGAGTCAAGAATACCTGGGTTCAAATTCATCCTTAGATACTTATTAGCTGTGTAACCCTAGACAAGTCACTTACTCTCTACCTGCCTCAATATCCTCAACCGTAACATGCACATAATGATAGCACTACTTCATGGTGTTGTGGAGATCATTGGGATAACATATGTAAAGGTGCTTTGCAAATCTTAAAGTGTTGTATGAATACTAACTACGATAGCTCAGTCTCCTCATTTGGGTTGAACCCAAAACTCTTAGATCTGTCTCAACATTAGTGTTATGCGTAATATTTCAAATGGGTACAATTCTAAGGTTTTCACAAGAGTATATTAGACTTGACTTCAACTGGTTTTGAGTCCCAACAATGTCACTTCAGGGGTATATGATGCTGGGTAAGTCACTTGATCTTCCATGGATAAGGAGCTTTACCTGTTTCTCTCCCAGTCCCTCAGGTAAAAAAACAAAACAAAATGAAACAAAACAAAAAAATGTAGTTTCAGTGTATTTTATTGTTGTATGTCTGGGCTAAGTAAGCAAGTATGGAGCCTTTTAAAAATTTAACCAGAGCTCCTTTGTCTATGTACACATAAATAATTTCTGCAAATGAGACATATACACTTAAGACAAATGCATTTTTTTTCCCCACATTTCTCTCTTTAGACATAGGAATTCGTATTTGTTCAATAAACTTTTCTGATCGTCATGTCTTTATAAGTGTGGACATTCCATATTATTACATAATTAAGAAATGCACACATGGAAACTGTGATTTCTACTCAGATTTTTGGTTTTTAGTGTACCTTATATTATTTGGGATATAAAAAAAATTAACATTGTTAGATTTTTTTAAAAAAAATTACTGTTCCTTTTGCAATAATATAATATCCTTCATTTTCTTAACTTTTCTATTTAGGATTTATCTGCTGCAATCATTGTCACTCTTTTTTGAACTGGCTACTTCTTGATAAATTATGTATATGTCAAGCTCATATAGTCTTAGTCTTAATGTAATTTTGTTTTAAATGTGTTTCATATAGGCAACGAGTCATTGAATCCATAGTATTTAGGATTACTTTTGACACTCTGACCTACCTTCCACTTCAACACCAATAGAAAGGTATCACTTTGAGGATTCTTTCTTTCCTTAGCCTCTCTTTAAAAAATTAGATTTTGTTGTTCTTACATCACATATTTTCCAAATATATCCCTCCCCTCCATTCATTATCCTTAACCTTTTAAATCTTTCACCCACTTTTCTTAATTTCAAAATTACTATGACACATGCAATTTTCACCAGATTGTAATCTCAAGGGGAAACCTATCTCATCTGGCAGGCATTATTTCTGTACACAACAGGAATACAATGTTTACTGAACTGAATTGAAGCCAATACAATAGTGTTAAATTTCTCTTTTAAAGGTTTGTAAACTTTGCTTTATAATCACAACTATCATTATCAATATGTTTTAAGAACATTTTGTTGAATATCTTTAGCTACTTAATCACTTATAGAAGCATTGCAGCAACTCTCTGAACTTTGTTCTTTTCAGTTGAAGTCCTTTGTGACAGAATTCTTTGAAGGGTTGTAATTTTTCAAGTATTATTCTTCTGCCTTCCAAAAGAAGGCTAAGGTTTGGTGGAAAGTTGATTCTAGGAAGCAATCCCGCATCTCTTAGTTTTAAGCATTTATAATCTTTTTTTTGTGTGTGTGACAATCGAAGTGTTATATTTTTTTAAAATTTCTGTTGACTTGTTTATTTACTTTTAGTTTACAAGATTCATTTCCACAGTCCTTTGAGTTTCAATTTTTCTCCCCTCCCTGATTTTCCCCGACATGGCCGCATGCAATCAAGTATAGAGCTGCAAATACTTTCACATTGTACAATAGACTGGTTGTATAGTAGGGTTGTAACCAACGGAGTGAACAATGGAAAAAAAGAAAGAAAACCAAACATGAAAAAGAACAATAGCATGTAGATTGCTTGTCTCCTTTTAAACTCTGGTCTTTCTAGATCTTTCTCTGAATGTAGATATCTCCTTACATCCTGAGACTTGTAGAGTTGTCTTATACCTGTGTATAAGCACTTATATTCTTAACCAATTGTCTTATTCTTCTATTGTTTATCTGTAAAGCCTTATGAAGTATTAACTAGTACTTTCTGATATATGATTTGTTCTTTTTTGAAATTTAGGTGATTTTTTTTTTGTTTTTTATTCCTTGTAGTTTTTGGAGTTTGATGCACCTTGGACACTTGAATTTTAGGTTTCTTCTTGTTAGGATTCTGAATTTTTTCTTATTGTACTGTGTTTTTAATTCTGGGAAATTTTCTTTAATTATTTTTTTAGGTCTTTTTCCTTCTCACTGTCCTCTGGAGAGCTAATTATTATGAAGTTTTGGTCTCCTGAGGTTTGGTTACATTTTCCTGCATTGCTACTGATTGTTTTTCTAGATCTGTTACATTCCAGGCTTATTTTTCCACTTAGTTTTGTTATCCATTCTTTTTTTCTTTTTCTTTTTGTTCTACTACATCATATCTCATTTTTTACCTGTTTCTACCAATATTTTATCTACAATGATATTCATTTTTGTGTAATTTACCTTATTTCCTTACGTGTTTCTTTCATTGAAATTGTCTTCTTTCACTTCCTTTAGACTACCTAGTATCTGACACAGTTGATTGCTTGGCATTTCTTGAGTTGCTTTTGGTACTGCTTCAGCAGGAATAAAACATATTTTGGATTAATGCTGAAATCCTAATTAAACTTAGAAATGAATATTATCTCAAATGCTTTGTACTTGTTTGTAGTAGTATTTTCTGTGTAACTGGTTTATTGCCTTAGCTTTCCTGGCCTTATGGTCTGGCCTTGGCAGGACTGCCCTGAGGGCTTGAAGGAAAATTGCAGTCCCCTATCTCCACATCACGGGCAGGAGCCTGACTTCAACATGCCCATTTACACACTGCCTTTACGTGTTTGTTTTTAAAGCCGTTTCCTTTTTTTGAGATAGGACCAGGAGATCGTTGAGATGATGGAGGTACCTCAAATATCTTCTAGCCAAATCCTCTCATTTGTGGATGAAATGATTCAGGTTTTGATAAAGCAGATGACTTGCGCAAGGTCACATGGGTGGCAGAGTTGGGATTTGAACCCAGATCCTCTAACTCTAAAGCCAGTGTGCTCTTTCCATTGTACCACCTGTTTCAGGCTAGGAGATTATTCATTTTTAACAGTAACTAATGCTGGTTGAACTTAATTCTGACATTGGACAAGTTGGCTAAATTAATGTGCACAAGAAAATTGAAATAATGTAAGCTGGGAGGCAGTGCAGGAGATGTTCCATGTTTGACTTGGCAGATGCTCTCAAATGCGTGGAGGCAGAGTGCCTAGTGGAGGGAGATGTGTTTCACCATGTCAGAAAGTTTCAAGTTCTGACATCACTTAAACTCACAGTGCTCTAGGCTACTCTGTAATGAATATAGTCTAAGACTTAGGACTCAGATAAGGAGGCAGGGTTGTGCAATGGAGAGTGCCTGAGATGTGGAGTGAGAGAGACTGGGTTGGATTCCTCCCTCAGTCACTTCCTAAATGCACACTTTAGCTTCTCCAAGCTTGTCATCTCATCTATAAAATGAAGTCTTCTAACTTTCTTAAAAAAAGTTGCAGGTATAAATGGCATTCATATAAGAATCCCTATGCTATTGACTCAACAGATTGCATTAAAGTTTGCTTGTATGTGTGTACATATTATATGTACATGTGTATGTATGCAAGTATGTATATATATATATGTATATATATACATATATATATTAGCAACTAATATAGTGCCTTGCCATAGTAGGTGCTTAAGAAATGTTTGTTGACTGTTTTATCTTTTAAAAATATTTCCTCAGTTAACAAGCACTTATTCTCTTCTTCCCACCCAACCTGAATAGAAAGATAAAACAAAGCCCTTATAACAAATAGGCATGACGAAGTAGAAGAAATTCCAATATTGACCATTTCCAAAAATGTGTGTCTCATTCTATTTATTCCATCATTTCTCTTCCAGGAGGTAGGTAAAATTCATCATCAGCCCTCTGGAATCATGGGTAATCATTGAATTGATCCCCTTTCTTAAGACCTTCAAAGTTCTTTGTCATTACAATGTCGTTGTTATGGCATAAATTGTTCTCTTGATTATGCTTGTTGTGCTCTTCATCAGTTGATGCAAGTCTTTCCCAATTTCTCTGAAACCATGCCTTTCATCATTTCTTATAGAACAACAATATTCTGTTATAGTCATATGCCATAATTTGTTCAGCCACTCCATCAATGATGGGCACCCTTTTAAGTTCCCAATTCTTTGTCCTCACAAAAAGGGTAGTATTCAATATTTTTTGTCTTCTATCATTTTCCTCATTCTTTGATGCAGGTTATACTAGGTTATACTTTGATACTAGATTACTGGCTTAGTGGTGATATTGAGTCAAGGAGTATATGTAGTTTAGTAAGTGTGCAAAATCCCAAATTGCTTTCTAGAATATTGTTCTGATTCACAATTTCAACAACTTGTTTTTGTTTTATATAGGCATATCAGCAAGAAAGCCAATTTGCAGTAGGGACAGAGGAGCTAATCTCAGAACTAGTAAAAACTGTGTGAGAGGAATCCTGGTCAAGTCCCAGAACCTCTAAATGTCCGTGGGATTTCTTTAAGACTAAGTTGCATAGTAGGTGTCGGCCTGCCCCGTTAAAGGGAATTTCTTCATCTAGGAATACATTGGATCAGTGAAATCACAAGCTCCACTCCTAATCTCCCCCCCCCCCCCCAATTGCTTACATTCTGTTATTTCTGATAAAATGTAAGGTCTTTGAGGGCGGGGCTCATCACTGAAGGTCTTTATAGCCACACAACTTGATAAGTTACAGGACTGGAAGGAGCCTATTTCAAATCGCCCCCATTTTTAAATAATGAAACTGAGGCCTAATGAGTGAAATTACTTGCCCAGGGTAACACAAGTAATAAATGACAGAGTCTCAAATCGAGCTCAGGTCTCACGACTCTGAAGTTCAGCACTCCTTCAACTTCACCTTAGTGGGGCAGAAGACAAAGGAGACGTTCGTTAATATAGAAAGGTGAGCCAAGGGCCGACCAGTAAAATAGAGAAAGGAGAAACTTGTGGAAGGAAGACAGAAGGAGGAAGGAGCTATGAGTGGGAGGTGTAGGATGCCCGTTCAGGGTGGGGGGCACTTTCACTTCTGCAAAGAAAGAGTCGCAGGGGATCTGAGAGAGGCCGGAGCGCTGGGGTTGGGCTTCCGGAGAAGCCAGCGGCCGCTCAGGGGCCCCCTGCGCCGCCGGGGGCGGAGCGCAGAACAGCGCGGCTGAGCGCACAAGGAAGCGCTCTCCAGGCCGGTTCCCACGGCTCCAGGAGAGACATCGCAGTTTCTCGGTCGCTAAACACCGTTCCAGCGCATCACCGCGCTGCGCTTTGCTCCTCTCCAAGAAAAGCCCCGGCAGCAGCATGGAGCCCTCAGGTGGGTTCGTGGCCTCTTCAGAGAGCTCAAGGAGTGGAAAGTTTGCTTCGTCGGGGTTAGGGATAGCTTGGGGTCAATGGCCATCTGTTGGGAAACAAGAACTGTGGTCTAAGCTCCTGACACTCGCCTGGAGCTCGGTATTATCTCCTCCAGCACAGCCTAGGAGACTAGGTCTGTCCTCCCGCTTTCAGCTCTTGCTTCGGGACACAGTGGAAAAGGGACAGTTTGTAATTGGAAGGTCTGAGTTCAAATTATGAATCTACTATGCACTAGTGCAGTGGCTCTGAACCTGAGGTTCTTGACCAAAAAAAAAAAATCACTGTATTTGGTTTCTTTAGTCTCCCTATGTATTTTGTTCTAGACATTTAAAAATATTACTCTGAGAAGGGGTCCGTGGTACGACCAAAGCTTAAAAACTCTTTCAGTAGTGCTCAGCCCAGAATAAACGCTTAATATTTTCTTTCTCATTCATTCATTCAGTACCCTTTTGACTTTCTGGATAACCTTGTGCAAGTCATGAAACCTGTCAGCCTCAGTTTCCTCCATCCTGACTTTGCTTAAGGAGATTCGCTAAAGCTTGGCTCAAGAGGGCTTGGAGGTGATCTAGCAGAGAATCTTATCAGAACACTAGCTTTGATCCTCTCAGCACCAAGCACAGTGCCTGGCCCAAAAGAGGTTCTTTATAAATTCTAGGTGGTTCATTGATTCTGATAGGAATTTAGCAGACTGGCAATGTTATTCTGATCTCCAAAAAATCCTCTACAATCTTAGAATGATTTATGGAGAATTATGATGCATCTGAGTTGATGCTAGATCTTTCCTTTACCCATAAATACCAAAATACTTAATATGTATGAGTTACACTCCCTCTTTCTCCCTCCCTCCCTCCCTTCCTCCTCCTCCTTCTCTTTCTTCTACTCCTCTACACTCTCTCTCTGTCTCTGTCTCTGTCTCTGTCTGTCTCTGTCTCTCTCTGTCTCTCTCTGCCTGTCTGTCTCTGTCTCTCTCTGTCTCTCTGTTTCTCTCTGTCTCTCTGTCTCTCTCTCTCTGTCTCTGTCTCTGTCTCTCTGTCTCTGCCTCTCTCTGTGTGTCTCTGTCTCCCTCTCTCTGTCTTCCTCTGCTTAATTCATTTATTGGAGAAAATCCATGACTTTGCTGATGGAGGGAGAGAATCCTATAAATAAAATGACTTCCCAATTTGGGGTAAAGAAGCAGTTTTTTAAAAAAGGAAAAAGATGGGGCTTATAGGGCTTATATTCAAAAGGGTCATTGTCAACAGCCCAGTTTTCAGTGAACTGAGACTTTGGACAATTTCTTCAACCTGTATAGAAATTATGGGAGGAAGAGGAGGTGGATCTTCATGAAATAAATTAAAAGCAAATTGAAATTCAACATGTGAATTAGATTTGTGAAATAGATGAGATTATTTGTAACATGCTTAAATACATCTTCAGATACTATTGAGATTTGTGCCTTACTCACAAATGGGGTTGTCCCCCTTAAGGGGCACCTGGGGTATCAATTTGAAGAAATCTTTTTTTTTTTTTTCTCCAGAGACCTACCACTGAGATTTCCACACTGAGATTCCCCATGCTCTAGAATGATTTCTGGGGCACGAGACAGTTCATAATTCTCACATACAGCTTGACTGAGACAAATATGCTTTGAGATTAAGCTACCTGAAGAAATACCCTGTTGTGAAAAGCAACCATTTCTTTCTAAAGAAATTAGATTAACTTTCTAGACCTTCATCACTAGAACTTTCTACCTATTTGGGGTTGAAAAGATTTAATTTTGGCTTTTAGCTTTCTTGGTTAGTTTTAAAGAAATTAAAAGTATCCCTGCTAAGAAAATTCCAAATGGAGGGCACAAAGAATGGGACACAATTGAACAACAACATAATTTTGTTCAGGCAGCTGCCTTGACTAAATTAGGAAGAGAACTGCCAAATTTCCACTTAATGTCAAGAGAATGCTATGAAGCCCCTGATTCTTTCAAAAAGTGTTAGAGGGTTTTGAACCAAATTTTATTTTTTCAATTTTGTGTTACTTACATCATTCCTATCTACTTTTTCTCCCTCCCTCCCTCTCAGTACGGTGAAAAATTAACTGCTTCAATAACTTCCTTATTTGATTGGTATTTTAGCCAAACACCCTCATATGAGCTGTATTCTGAATATTAATATAGAATCCCTTATTTGAATCTTATATATTCTCTTAGTAGATAATTTATTGAAATGAATTCATTCCTTATATTCTTCTTCTGAGACTTTTGAGAGATTTTGACCTTGCTTCAGAAGTAGTCTGAATTATACTTAATTTTTTGAAAAAGTAGTGATCAGTCTGAGAATTTTTTTGTCTTCCATCATAAATCTATCAACAGTCTTTTCAACTTATTCAAAAACAATCCTGCAATATAAGCACAAAATAATAAATGTATCCTTTCTTAGATAAATTTACTATTTTTTCCAATATGTTGCTGATTTCTAATGAACACTTCCATGTAGATACAGTGTCAAATATGTTTGTAAAGGATGGTGTTATGTTTCTGAGGCTGCATTTTTGTTTAAATAGTATGAGAGAGATTTTAGGGAAAAGGTCACTGAGTCTACACTTCAGGGAAATTCAAAAGAGGAATGAATTGGGAGTAGGACTGAGTTCTGTTTTGTACATATTGGATTTGAGATCTCTACAAGAGATTGATTTGGAACTGTCTAGTAGGTTATGGATGATATGGGACTGGAGTTTGAGAGACTAGGACTGTACATATAGACCTGTACGTCATCTGCATAGAGATCACTGAACTCATGAAAGCTGATGAGGTTTCTAAGTGAGAGGGTATAGGGAAAAAAAAGAGAAGAGGACTCAGGACAGAACTTTGCGTTGCAGCCACAGTTAGTGGCATGAAATGAATAGATCTTGAAATCATGGATCCTTCCATTATGGAAAATTTGATGGAGCTGTTTAGTCTTCTGCCCATCACAGTAAAAGCTACTATTTTTAAGTCATAATTTCCATACACGATTGGGAGCTTTTCAGTTATTCTCATAAATCAACAAGTATTTATAAAGTGCCTACTATGAGATGGAGAAGGAAATTGTAAATCACTCCACTATCTTTGCCAAGAAAACCCCAAATAGGATCACAACGAGTTGGACATGATTGAAATGTTGGAACAGCAACTATATGCCAGACACTGTAATAAGCTACAAGAACGTGATCAGAAAATAATGAAAGAATCCCTGACCTTATGTAGCTTATATTTTATTGGCAAAGTATGTATACACACGTATATACATATATGTATGTGTATGTATGTATGTGTATGTGTACATGCACAGCAGAAATGGAGATAGGGAGCATTAGCCACTGAAGGTTTAAGGAGGCCTTGGAGAAAGTCATCAGATAACCCTGATGAGAAAGTAGATCTTCCAGGAATTAAAATCATCAAAAAAAAATCCTTGCCCAGTGGCAAAAGCGAAAGAAGGAGAGAGAAAGATTAGGGGGAAAATAGGTTGGAGAGAAATAAAAAGTTAGTAATCATATCTGTGAATATGAATGGGATTAACTCACCCATACAATAGAAATAGGTAATAGAATGGATTAGAAATCAGAATAATAAAATTTGTTGTTTATGGAAAACAAACTTGAATCAGAGAGACACATACAGAGTAAAGGAAAGAAACTAGAGCAAAATTTATTATGCTTCAATTGAAGGGAAAAAAAGCAGGTATAGCAATCATGGTCTCAGACAAAGCAAACGTAAAAATAAATCTAATTACAACATCAGCAGAGGAGGTAGATGACGTAATGAATAGAGCACCGGCCCTGGAGTCAGGAGGACTTGAGTTCAAATCCGACTTCAGACACTTAACACGAAAAACTAGCTGTGTGACCTTAGGGCAAGTCACTTAAGCACAATTGCCCTACCTTCCCCCTCCAGAAAGCAAAAAGAAAAGAAAAGAAAAGAAAAAAGACATAAGCAGTTCAACCACATTTTGCTAAGAAGTACCACAAACAATGAAGTAATATCAATATTAATCATATATTTACCAAATGGTATAGCACCCAGAATATTACAGAAAAGTTAAATGAGTCATAGGAGCAAATAGAAAATAAAACTATACAAGTGAAGGACTTTAACTTTCCCCTCTCAGAACTAGATAAATCTAACAAAATAAATAAGTAAGAAGGAACTTTAAAGAGATGTATTGATTTTTGGAAAAGTTAGATATGATTGACCTTTGTTGAAAATGGAATGGGAATGCAAAGGAATATACCTTTTTCTTGGTGATACATAGAACCTACACAAAAATTGGCAATGTATTAGGGCATAAAATCCTCATAACCAAATGCAGAAAAGGAGAAATATTAAATGTATCCTTTTCAGATCACAACACAATAACAACATCTTGCAAAAAGGGCCATGGAAATACAGACTTGAAATTAATATGAAACTAAGTGTCCTAACCCTAAAAATGAATGGTCAAAGAACAAATCATAGAAGCAATCAATAATTTCATTAAAGAGGATGACAGCAATGACAGAACATACCAAAATTTATGGGATGCAGCCAAAGTGGTACTTAGGGAGAAATTTGTATATCTAAACTTTTATATCAATAAAATGAGAAAGAGTGAATCAATGAAATAGTTGTGGAACTTAAAGAAAAAAAAAAAACAAGAAATGGGAGAAGCTCAATTCAATACGAGATTGGAAATCCTGATAATCAAAGGGGAGATTAATAAAATGGAAAGTAAGAAAGCCATTGAACTGTAAAATAAAACTAGGTGCTGGATATAAGGGGAAGGAGACAATAAAATATAATTTGATTTAATAAGAGAAAACCAAATAAATCTATAGCATTAAACATGAAGAGATTGAATTTGCCACCAAGGAAGATGAAATTAAAACATTTATTAGGAGTTTTTTTTTCCCTATTACATTCCAATAAATATAGCAATCTAAGTTAAATTGATGAATCTCTATAAAAACAAAAATCACGCAGATTAACAGAAGAGGAAATAGAATACTTAAATAACCCTATCTCATAAAAAGAAATTGAATCAGCTATCAATGGTCTCTCTATTTAAAAAAATTAATACCAGATAATTAATGAATTAGTACCAAATAAATTATTTTGGAAAATGGGCAAAGAAGGAGCTCTACCAAATTCCTTTTATGACACAAATATGTTTCTTATATCTAAACATGATGAACAAAAATAGAGAAAGAAAACTACAGACCAATTTCCCTAGTGAATGTTAATGCAAAATAAATTAAATAAATAAATGAATAAATATTAGCAAGGAGGTTATAGCAGTATATCATAAAGATCACGACCATGTGGGATTTGCACCAGGAATGCAGAGCTGGTTCAATATTAAGAAAAATGTTTGCATAATTAACCACAGCAATAGCAAATGGAGAAAAAGCTTTTAAACAAAATACAACACCCATTCTTACTTTAAAAAAAAAAAAAACCACTGGAAAGCATAGAAATAAATGGAGTTTTCCTTAAAATGATAAGAAACATCTATCTAAAACAATCTGTGATGGGAACAAGCTAAGAAGCCTTTCCAATAAGATAGGGATGAAACAAGAATGCCCATTATCACCACTGTTATTTAATATTGTACTAAAATGCTACCTATACTAGTAAAGGAATAAAAAAAAATAAGTTGAAGAAATTAGAATAGACAATGAGGAAATAAGATTATCATTATTTATGGGCAATATAATGGTATATTTAGAGAATCTTGGAGAATCAACTAAAAAATTAGTTGAACTAATTAGCAACTTCAGCAAAATTGCAGGAGATTAAAATAAAGCACCAAGAAGATCCAGCAGAAAGAAATAGAAAGAAAAATTCCATTTAAAATAACTGTAGAAAATATACTTGGCCACCACAAAGAAAAGCTGCTATGAATATTTTTGTATACATAGGTTCTTTTCCTTTTTCTTTGAACTCTTAGGGATATGGGCCCAGTAGTGGTATTTCTGGATCAGAGGGTAATTCCAAATTGCTCCCCAGAATGATTGGATGTGTTTACAAATCCAACAATGATGCATTAATTTCCCAATTTTTCCACAATCCCTCCAATCTTTGTCATTTTTTCTTTTCTGTGTGATTAGCCAATTTGTCAGGTATGGGGTGGTACTTCAGAATTGTTTTTATTTGCATTTCCCTAATTAGTAATGATTTAGAAGATTTTTATATGATTATAGATAGCATTGATTTCTTCTTATGGAAAGTGCTTATTTATAACCTTTGGTCATTTATCAATTGAGGAGTGGCTTTTATATTTATATGGCTCAGTTTCCTATGTACTTGAGAAATGAGATTTTTGTCAGAGAAACTTGTTGTAAATTATTTTTGATATTGTTTTATTGCATATGGCTCCTTTTAGCAAAATGTAGTTTTCTTGCTCATCTCTTTTAATTAGGTCTCTTTTTGCTTGTGCTTTATCTGAGATCATGATCATTATTCTTGTCTTTTTTACTTCAAATGAAGCATGTTAGTTTCTTCAGTCCTTTATTCTGTGTGTATCTTTCTGTTTCAGTTATGTATGTCACTTTTACATAACATATTGTTAGTCTCAACTGTAAAATGGACAAGTAATGACATCACCCACTTTCCAAGGTTACTGTGAGGATAAAATAAGACAAAAAATTAAAATATTTAACACAATGCCTAGCAGAAAGTAGATGCTACATAAATGCTATTATTATTATTACTTTAAAATCAGTTGAGACTTGTCAATGAAATGCCATGAAAAACTAATTCCATAATAGGTTCATTTATTAGAAGTATTCTTGTTCGTAGTACAGTGGATAAAAGGAATGAGAGAGAGCAGTGTAATGTCTGATTTCCTGACATTGATGTCCTTTGAATCAAGTTGACCAGCCCTAATCTCATGGAGAATATTTGGGGTCTTTAACTAATGGGACTAGAACTTCAGTCAGTGGTTTCAAGGATGATTGTAAGCCCTTCCTGTAAGGATTTTGAAGGTGCCAATATTACTGGGCAAGTGATGAAATCAAAGAGTAATATTTCAGGGATGTGTAAGAAGGTAATAATTATTCAACAGTTCCATTCCACAAACATATATTCAGAAACCATGCCTTATATAAGGCTAAATGCTAAGGAAGCAAAGCCAACAGTTGAAATATTCCCTGCTCTGAAGTGGTGGGCAGATAATAAGAGAGTAAGAGTGAGAATAACGGTGGGAGAAAAATAGAGAAAGCCTAAACAAAAAGAGTTAGTGCATTGTTATATAAAAACATCCATGCAGCCTTATTATTTTTTTCTCTTTTGTTTTCCATGACTTGATATGAGGATTTCCTCAGTGGTCTGGATAAAACCACAGTTGGCTTAGGAAGCTGAATATTCTCTCCATTCCTTGAAACATCAGACTTATGTGCAGAGGCAAAAATAGGCAAGAGATGGGGGGGATGGATGTTGGGACATTTCTCATAATGAGTGAAATAAGGAGAATTAACAGTACCATAGCTCACTAGCTGTTATTGCACTTTTTTCTGGCATCTGAAGATAGATGCCATAAAAGATAACTCATTAAGAATATATTATATACAATATCAAATGATCGGTGTCAATATGAATGTAGTGATATCCTGAAACTGAGTAAGTGCCATTGAACATATTTGTCAGGTGTGCATTCGCCTAATAAATTTACAGGTAGGACATCTAGTCCAATCTCTTATTTTGTTGATGAAAAAAAAAAAACTGACACCCAGAGAGATGGGCCTCATCCCAAATCACTCAGGCCGCAAATGGCAAAGCCAGAATTTGAATCAATGGAGGTTTAAAGTTTATGATTTCATCCTACAATCAGATGGACAGATGGTGGTGATGAGGTAGAGTACTAAGGTGATAAAATTTTCCCGACAATAAGCTTCCTAGAGCATGGTGGGAGAAGTTAAAGAAGTTCCAAATTAATGAAGCCTGGTGAAAAATGAGATGTTTTGAGCTGAGCTCAGAACCTCTCCTTATGCCTACCTGGCTGCACTACTTTGGGACTTTTCCACCATGCCCCTGTGTCAGATACCTTGTCACCAGCCCCCTGGCCCCATCCTATCCCCACTCTTCAGCTTTCTTTTGTATTGACTTCCTTCATCAGATTGGAAGCTCCTGAAGAGCACAGACTATCTTTCTTTTTTCATATTTCTATCCCCAGCTTAGCCAAGTGCCTGGCACATAGTAAACACTTAATAAATGTTTATCGACTATCTAACTTGTCATTTAACCTTTTTGGGCCCCATTCTCTTTACCTGTAAAAGGAGATGTTTGTACGATATGACCTCTAAGGTCCATTCTAGTCCATTCCACCTTTAAAGCTATCATGCTATGGTTCCACAAACATGACTTAGCTGCTATGCTCTTCAGTTTTGACCTCTGTATAGTGAAGGTTGTGACCCCTAATTCCCATTCCCAATTCTCAAAAGTAAAGAACTGCAAGCATAAGAACTGCAGAACAATCATTAATGATTTTATAACAGAAAGTCCTAGCCTTGGAGTCCAAACTGAAGCAGCAAGAATTAAAAACAAAACCAAACAACAATAACCAAAAAAACCAAAAAACGAAAAACCAAAAAACAAAAACAAGATGCACACACAACAACCCACAAAAGTATTTGAAGAATTGAAAAGATTATAGTAAGTACAACCACTGTTCCTCTGTAAATGGCTCCCAAATCTGCATCTTCAGCTCTCATCCCTCACCTGAGATCTAAACCCCAGTCAACAAGTGTTACAGCTGCTACCTGCTGATTAGGTGACACCTCAGTGTTAAGTGTGCAACTCCAATTCAACATTTACAAATGGAACTCATTATCTTTTAATACAAACCCAACTCTCCTTCTAATCTCTTAATTTCTGTTGAGATCACTACCATCCCTCCAGTCATCTTCTATATTCAATAGGTTGCCAAGTCTTATCTATGCCATCTTTTCAACATCTTTTTCATGCATTCACTTCTCTCTATTGATACCACAGCTACAGTCCCAGCCCCCATCACTTCTTGATTGCACTGTTGAAACAACCTCCTTATTTTCAGTTTTTCCCCTCTCTAACTCACCCTTCACCAAGCTGCCAAACTGATATTCCTCATATGCAAATGTAACCATGTCACTCCTTTGCTAAAATGATTCAGGGTCCTTCAGTTAAAATGCAGTGTCCTTAATTTGGCATTTTGTACCCATAACAGTCTGGTGCCAACCTGTCCTTTTGGAGTGATTACATATTGCCCCCTTCACATAACCTGCCTCCATACACTCTCTGTTCCAGTCAAACTCACCTACATGCATGATATTTCATCTTTAGCTTTTTTGCCTTTGTACAAAAGGTATCTCCAATACCTGGAATGCTTTTTCTTCTAAGTTTTTGGAGTCTCTTGCTCACTTTAAGAAACTCAAGAACTACTTTCTTCAAGAGATCATGGAAGGAGAAGGATATTTTGGGGCATAGCTGAAGTGTGAATTTACTATGCTTATTTATTTTGATTTTTTTTTGTTTCTCTTTATTTTCAATTAGAGATGGATTTGGGTAGGATATGGGGAAGTAGGAATAATGTTGCCAAAATAAAAGAATGGAGAGATGAGGCATTAAAGCATTTAAAAGAAAATGCTCAGAGGGGAAGAGAAGAAAGTTTAGAAGGTTGACACATCCAAGCAATATAACTTTGCAAGTAAAAGATCAAACTACGTAACCACGGTGGCCATGTTGTTGAATGCTCCTGGCAAATACTTTATTGTTGCCTTGAAGGCCCTGACAGCATTGCTAGAATTGCTGGCCCCAGTTTCCATGCTGCCATTGGCCTTGAGTTTGCTAGATTTGTTAAACAAGCCTGCAAGAAACACTTCTTCTGGGGGCAGCTAGGTGGCTCAGTGAATAGAGAACTGACCCTGCAGTCAGGAGAGCCTGAATACAAATCCAACCTCAGACACTTACTAGCTGTTTGATCTTGGGCAAGTCACTTAACTCCAATTGCCCTGTCTTCCCCCATTCAAAAAGATAAACAAACAAACAAAAAAAAAAAACAACACCTAAAAAGCCAAAAAGAAACACTTGATTTTGTCCAGTATGGATTAGTTCAAATACTTTGTCAAAGAAAAAAACCTGGAATTTTTAATGATCCAAAGAATTGGGGAGATGAAGAAACAGTCAAATTGGGCTCTGTGAAACTGTGAAAAATTGAAGTATATAAAGGTATCTCCTGCTGAAATGGAGAAATATGCTTCTGACTTTGGAACAGGAGGCCAAATAACAAAGATTGCCAAAGTCAAGAGTAGACTGATTAGTTAGATGTTTAGATATAGGTGCTTTAGATAAAGTTGTTCAGGAAAGAAATGATGCTCTGAGGTTTCTTTAGATGGTCAAGAAAAGTCAAGAGTAGGTGCTGTAAAAAAAAAAAAGCCATTTTTATATGTGTTATCTGACACAAGCACTATGATACCTAGACAAAATATAGAGCAACAACAAAAACGTTCTTTGCAATGCCTTCTGTAGAACAGTTTGTCAGATTGAGGCTTGCAAAGAATGTGTGATGATGCAAAGAAGAAAAATTGAAAGAGAAAGAAAGAAAAATGTTTCCAAAAAAAGTTTCCAAACAGTTGTACTTGAAACCCCCAAATGAAATCTAACCAAGTATACAGTGACAGATCTTAATTTGACAGCTTCTTTTCCTAGTTCTATTACAACCTAGTAAATTTAATTTTTTTTTATTGAAATTATAACTTAAGGCTTGTAAATATATAAAAGTAAGCTCATGATAAGAGGTTTATTTAAAAATACCATCTCAATCTTTACACATGAAGTTTGGATATCGCAAATGATTTTGCCCAAAAAAAGATACAAAGTAAGAAGTTGAATTTATTATCTACTTATATATCTAATAGAGATTCACAGTATTATATACAATCATCTTTTGATCCACTTTGTATGTGTAAATAATCTTTGCTATTTATTTAGTGCAGAAGAAAAAAATTAAAAGTGCAAAGTACAAAAGGAATGTTATTTTTTCTTTTTCTGCCTCCACTCATAACTCTCCCCCATACATTCATCCATACAAACTATGGTGGTTAGATCACTTGGGCACTCACTTCCTTGACTGAGTTAAGTTAGTAGATTAGTTTCTGCTTTGATCTTCTTCAGCCTCTGAGAGGGTTCTGACTCTTTTCCATCTCCTTAGATCAAGCTTCTTCATCATCATCTTGAGTGGGTAGAAATTTGTGCCTAGAGCTATGATAGCGTGCAGACGATGATGATAGCAGAGGAAAGAGAAGGGTGGGTAGAAAATGTTAAAACTGAAGGACCTCCTCTTTCTCTCATATTTAACTAGCAACTTCTTCACTACATTTAACTGGCAACAGAAAACCTAACCATCACCTAGTTGACATGAATAATTATTAAAAATTAAAAATTAACTTCCTATATATCATTTCTTTTTCATAGCCCTTCCTATAACAAAGTAGTCACACATTTTGCCTCTACTTCTCCCACTGTTCTCTCCTGTTTCTTTTCCTTCCAGTCTCCTTTTCTGGATGATCTTCCATGTACCTCCTCTTAACTACCAGTGATGTATAAGGTTGTTTGCCAAGCCTTTTTATTCTCTCTGTGTGTAATACCTTATCTCAGTGATCTCATCAGCTGCCATATGTCCTGCTATTATCATTTTGCATCTAATTCCCTGACCCAAACCTACTCTCTCCCTTGTTCCAGTTCTGCATTAACTGTTGGGCATCTTCATTTGGATGCCAATAGATATCTTAAACCCATCATGTCCAACGTGGAAGTCATTACTCCCTACCCCACCCCCCTGATCCACACGTCCTTATTTTGGGTCAGAGTATTATCATTCTTTTCCATATCCAGTTTACAACCTTCCTTGTATCCTTCAGTCCTCCCTCAGCATCACTGTTCATATCCAATCATTTGCCAAGTCATGTAGGTTCTATTTCTATGATGTCTCATATCTGCCCCATTTTCTCTAGATATATTGCCACTATTGTAGTTCAAAACCTTATCACTTCCTGTGTGGACTAAAGTAAAAGCTTTCTAGGTGGAGCCTGAATATTCCATTTTGTTCCTTCACTTCATGCAACTTAGTAATCTTTCTAAAGTACAAATCTGACCATGGCCTTCATCTTCTCAAGAGCCTCTAGTTCTAGTACTGTCAGAAAAGACATAGAAAATCCATTTCCTCAAGTCCCCTCTCCCCAAAAACATCCAGACTTCAGAATCAGGTGATGAGTTGGAACTAAGCAAGCCATTTCTAGTCATCTGTACACTCACAGCCACATGCAGAAGTAAGTTCTAAAGTTTCTTAATATAGTTTTGTGAAGGTGAATAGGCTGTGTTTTCTATATTTAAACTCTCTTTCCAAGTACTTGTTTCTCAGGAAATTCATTCTCATAGTCATTAGGACTTAATTGGATAATATAGGTCTTATATAGAAAATGTGGAAAGGAATGTCTAATCTGATTTGACTTTCATTGACTTAGTGGTAAACTATGGAAGTATGTATTCAAATAGTTTTAAACAATGCAAAGAAGAAATCAATGTCTTTTAAAGATTAAACAGATATTTGCAAAACACATGATTGATGTGCTTACAAAATCATCATTTTGTGACTGGAAAAACATATTTTTGTGCTTAAATGTAGCCTATCAGTCATCTATTGACATATTTTTAGCAATAACATAGAAAGCTAGCATAACAATGTCCAGTATAATGGAATAAAGATGACCTTCAAACAACTGGGCCACTTTTAAAATCTTTGATTCTCTGTTATTGTAAGATTTTTTTGTACATACTAAAAACATGTCTCAATCTTATTTTTGCAGGAAATTTTGAAAGAACAAGATTCAGGTGTATATTTTACTAGCTAACATATGACTCCATGATCCTAATATGTATTACTTCTGTCTTACCTCTTTTCCCTTAGATCTCCCAATGGTCAACTTAATAAATTTTCCTTTATGTTGTTGATTGAAACAATTGATGTCACAGAAATATTTCAAATGAACTTAATATGTAGAATGAAACATTTTTTGGACTTACCCAATGAGAAGATTTGTTTCACTTGATTTTGTGTATTTGTTACAAGGATTTTGTTTTTGGGGAATGGTAAGGAAAGAAAATAAATTCTTGTTAAGTAAAACAAAATATAAAGATAATTATATTGAAGACACTATTTGTGTCAATGCATTAGCAATTTTTGTTATCTGAATCTTAGTAGCCTAGAACAAGTCTGGGGAACCTGCAGCCTCAAGGCCATATGTCACCTTCCAGGTCCTTGGGTGTAGTCTTTCGCCTGAGTCCAAGTTTTACCAAACACATCATTTTATTAAGGGGATTTGTTCTGTGAAGACTGGATTCTGTTAAAGGGCCACACTTGAAGACCTAGAGGTTCACATGTGACTTTGAGCCTTCAGCTTCCCCACCCCTGGCCTAGAATTTTGGTTACAAGTGGTCCTTGCTTTTTTGTTGTAATATGTCCCTGGAAACTATTGTAGAAAAGATATCAGAGAGCATTTTCCCTTAAGAGCAATGACATAGTTAGAGGTTATGCTCCTGACCTTGGTTTTGGTATCAAATAAATCTTAGATATGAGCAAAAATACAGGTTACGCTGTGGCACAGTGGAGAAAGGAGTGGACCTGGTGTCAGGAAGAACTGAATTCAAGTCTAGTCTCAGAGACTTTGAGCTCTGTGACCCTGATTAAATCATTTCATCATCGTCTGCCTCATCTGTCCAGCACTGACTTCTTACGGTTATTATGAGATAAAATTGGTTAAAATTCATAAAGAATTTTGCAAACCTTAAAGAATCATAAAAATACTATTAATTTTATTTTATGAAATCAAAGATAAAAGAACAATAAATCTCTAGAACAATTAAAATTATTATTCTATAGTAATTATATGCTTCATCTACCTAAAGCTAGAATATTATGGATAATAAAAAATAATTAAATATTTAATGTACAATTTGGCTTTCCTTCTTCAATTTAGGCAGACTTTTTTGGAAGGAACAAGTATAACAATTCAGATGGCCCCTGCTCATCTTTAAAAAGTTGCCCAAGGATATCATGACTAATATAATTGCCTCTTGATAAATTTTCATACCATAAGCATAGGCACTGAGAATCATTCCGTTGTATTCATTTAGGATATTTTTAAAATAACAATTGTAAGATCTCAATATTTGAAGTTCTTACCAAGAATTTTATTTGTAGGTTTGGGGATCAGAAATTCTTCTGGTTTTTTTTTTTTTTTTTTTTTTTCTGTTCTTTCCTTCTTCTTCCATACCAACAGCAAAATCCGTGACAGTTTGGACAAAAGAGCTGCTGAAAGTGCGTGTGTATGTGGTGTGTGTGTGTGTGTGTGTGTGTGTGTGTGTGTGTGTGTGTGTAGTATATTGTTTGGTGTGTGTTTGTGTCTGTTTGGAGGGGACCTTGGGTTCAGATAGAGAGTCCTGACAGTCATACTTTATGCTGTTGATTGTCAGGGCTAGTTGTGAGCTCATCATAAGGACATACATCTGAAAGCTTTCAAAATGCTACCTGTGGGGCCACCACCTCTTTCCGCTTCTTGCTTCTGTAAGGCTTTGTTCATCTTCATTTGAGGAATCTTGCTGAAGACTTTCTCCTAGGAGTGGGTATCGGTGGCAAGAAAGAACAATTAGAAAGAAAAGAGTCTTGTAAAAAAACAAGATTTTGGTTTGAATTATGCCTTGAACACTTCTAACTGTATGACTAACTCTGCCTCCTAATCTCACTTTCCTTATCTGTCAAATTAAGACAATAAGATAAATTTATAGAGCATTTTCCCAAAGCATCAAAACATTCTTTTAATGTCAACTATTATAAATGCTCAAAGGACCAGAATTTAACAATACCTCAGCCAACTAAACTGGCAATTAAAGCAGTGAATTTTCTCATAGTAGCATGAAAAATATAATTTTGAAGTAACAATATTTGCTTATAATTATTTGTACTTGAAGTGCATTTACACAGGAGAAATAATAGTAAAATTATTTAAAATACTAAAATTATAACAAAAGAATAAGAAAATAAAATAAGAAAAAGATATAATGTAACTAATGTCCATATTTGGAGCCTTGAAGAGCAGAATTCAGATCCTTAGATTTATATTTACTTGATAGTGGGTAAGACATTTCACCACTTAGCTGTCCCAGGCAACTCTCAAGACTCTTAAGTGGCAAAGCAGATGTTCATCTAGAATGAATCTTATCCTGAGGTTCATGAATTTGTTTTCAAAATTACATTGATGACTATATTTCAATACAATGGCTTCTTTTGTAATTCTATATGTCTCTAATTTTTTGCATTCTAAAACCATATTCTGATATGTGGTCCACAGATTTCACTAGAATGCCAAAGGGATCCAGGATACAGAAAAGGCTGAGAATCCCTCTGGTAGAGCGGATTCTCAAAGCTGATGAAATCACAGGTCAGATCTATATATACATGCACACTTACACATATATACATTCATATACACATATTCTGTATGTGTATTATTTAAAAAGTTTTGAGAAGGCATTTAAATAACTCATGCTTTGCCAAAGTGTTACCTATTATTCTCACTAATAGGAATAATAGCACTTGAACCTTTTGTTCAAAACTTCCTTTTCCTTTTAGATATTAGGTAACTGATGTTTGAGTTGGTCTTCTATTTTTAGGTTTACCCTTACTACTCTTCAGCATATGTTACTGCATCATCAGAAGACTTGTCACATTTATACAGGATGCCTTAACATATGTAGTATGCTTCCTTGAGTTTTTCTCTTCTTCTCTCCTCTTGCTTTATAATGGAGGAATTGTTTTAGCTTTCTTTTAAGAGCCCTTTTAGACACCATCAGGCTTTCTCTTTGTGAATAATGAATTGAAGATGCAGATATTGTGATCTTAAAAACTAGAATCAATTGGAGATCACAGAATAACCTATAACTTTAGTGTTATAGGAATTAGGAAGGAGAAAGGGCAAAATCTTACAGGTTATATTGAAGGGTTCACATCTGTAAATCATGAATAAGTTCTTTGATAAGAGAATCAGAAAGCACTGGACATAGTGAGCAAAAAACAACATCACACACAAAAAAAGAAATTGATTATATTTTAGCATATAGGAAATGACTCATTGTTGATATGGGAGCCATTCTTGAGTCAACTCTCGGTATATATTCAAACCACCGACTTGTAGAAAGGATTAAAATTAGCACAGACAGAAAAAAAACATAAATGGGAAAAATGAAACGTAATTAGAACAGCTCTATCCAGTTCTATTTAAATGTTATTGATAAAAATAGCATATGCAGGAAAAGGAATCTATGTCTGAAGCATACTTTTTAACTTTATTTTTCTTGAGGTTCTTTTTTTACTTAAGTTTTCTTTTGCAACATGATTAATATGAATATGTTTTGCATGGCTACACATGTATAACCTCTTTCAAATTGCTAGCCTTCTCAATGACAGGGAGCAGAGGGCAAAAGGGAAAGAATGTAGAATTCCAAGTTTTAAAAATGAATGTTAAAAATTGTTTTTACATGTAACTGGGAAAAAATAAAATGCTAAATAAATTTAAAAGAAAAGGATTTATGTAACACTACAATAATCTCATGTGGAAGTTTAGCTTGGGTAAATCATTTGCCATCACCAAGAGACCACAAGGTGATTTAGTGAAACTCTTGACATAATTGCTAAGTAGAGAAATATGGTAATCCAGGACAATACAAATTTAGAGTATAAACTTATTTTTAAAATCTTACAGAAAAGGATGATCGAATATCGTGAGCAATATTGTCACCTAAGACAGAAGCAATTGAGGATAAAACCAATTTAAAGAAAGCTTTGGTGAGAGAGCCATCTAAGAAAAGTCATTTTGAAGGCATTTGAATATAAAAATGGAAGGATGATAAAAAGCAGAAGAAAAATAGAAAGGAGCTGCACGGATTTTATATATATTTTTAAACCATCAAGAGCAGTATTGTCCAGGACATTTCTAACATCATTGTCCTGGATGTATTAGAGTCAATTTAAAATTTAGTTAAATAAATTATTTAAAATATTTGAACAAAATTAGATGAATTGGCAACATTGCAAATACAGGGGATTTTGTTAGTGACAATCTCTGTGCTCTACTAATATTTTCTTGCTGTCTAGTTAAAGCGAGAACACTGTTTCCAGCATGTTGGATAGATCCCCTGTGGTGTACTTATGCAAGGGCATGGACAAGACTTATAAAGGACAGGCAGGTGTGGATGGGTTACAATCTAGATTAGTTTGTATGTTATAATTGGCCAAATATTAGGTAGGGTCTAGGGGGTATGCTGGCAAGAAATGGTAATGGGGAGAATTTCAGTGAAGAAGGAGAGGAAGAGAAAGGAGGAGGGTATAGGTTGCTAGCTTGCTTCTGTGAAAAGGTCATGACAACTGACTTTTTGATCATTATTTTGTCATTGTCAGATTTGATGATTTAAGGATAGAACTGATGATCAGATGTGAATGGTCAATTGTAGACTACAAAATTAGTGTAAAATGTTGCTTGATTTTCTTTAAGAATGCAATCCATGTCTTATTAACAAAAGAACAGACATTATCATCTCAAATAATAGAATATATGAGTTACAGGATAGAGAAAAATAGAGCATAACTACATTCAGAAAAAATCTACTTCAGATAAGATGATTTTATTCAAGATTTTACTGTTACACAGGTTTCCTTTTCATTTCTTTTTTTTAAAATTTTGCACAGCACAGAATTATGTAAATTATTAACCTTTATTATGTATGCACATCATACAACCACATTAATTTATTTGGAAATTTAACTATGAGTTTCAGCCATGCAGAAGAGCAGCCTGAGAAAATGTTTTCCTCCCCTTGTGTTTAACCATTTTTTGAGAGCTTTCCTCTTCCTTGCCCCCTCCCTCTCACTATAGTTGTATCAATTCAACAAACATTTATCAAGCACCTATCCCTGAATCACAGAATTTATATTTTTGAAGGGGGAATTCAGCAGTCATTGAGCCCAAACTGTAAGCAAAAGGAATCCCCACTACAACATGCTCAATAAATGATAGTTCAGCTTCTGCTTGAAGATGCCACTCCTTGAGGCACCCCATTTCACTTTAGGACAGTTCTAATTGTCAGGAAGGTTTTCCTAATATCAAGACTAAATTGGACTCTTTCATTATAACTTCCACTTTTTACTCCTAATTCTGCCTCTGGGCCCAAACTGAATAAGTCTAATCTTGGCTCCATTTGACAGTCTACAAATAAAGAAGACTGCTCTCATATAACCCTAGTCTCCTTTTATCCAGGCTAAACCACATCCTTCCATTGATGTTTATATGCTATAGACTCAAGTTCTTTTGTGACCTTGGTTTTTCTCTTCAGGTCACTGCATAACTTCATAAGATGTTTTTGGGTACCAAAGTATATGACTTTACATTTATCTCTACCAAATTTCATCTTATTAGATTAACTCAGTATCAAGATCTTTTGGGATACTGACCGTCTTCCAATATTACCCATCCCTCCTGGTTTTGTATCATCTGCCAGTATGATGAACATACCATGTATGCCCTTAGTTGTTAGCCACACAATTAGTAAAAATGTGTAACAGCACATAGCCCAACACCAATGCCTACAGTACTCCACTGCAGACCTCCAGTCACATTGACATTGAATCATCAGTAATTACTTTTTTACATCCCATGTAGCAGGCAATATGTAAGAACTTAGAGTTACAGAGACAAAAATAAAACATTTTAACTTGGAGAAGGGGAAGGGCATGCAATAATATACTACATACACAGATAAACAGAAGGCAATAAATACAAGGCAGTAGTTTAGTTAGGAGATAGCTGGAAGCTTATTTCTCCATTTTTCCAAAAATTCTTGGTTCCGTTTAATTTTCACTAAGCCTAATAGTTCAACAATAATAAATAAAAATTTAGCTTGTAAAGGATTTTACCTAGATTCTTAATAAAAGGTGTACTAGCTAGCTAAGCTGAAGTACCATTAGAATCAGCATATTAGTCAAAACAAATGCAGCAAGCATTTATGAAGATTCATTCCCCGAGAATCTGAGCCATTCTAAAAAGAGTTGGGCAGTCATTTGTCCTTCTTATGTTCTTAACAGATGAAAAGCCCCAGGGTACATGCTTATTTGAAAGCAAAACAAATCTTGGACAGTGATTGCTAAGGGAGACACACACACACACACACACACACACGGTGAATATGGATATGATGACTTTGAGAAATGTATCTGATAAACCATTGGTGAGGGGGAGAGAAAGGAATTTTGGAGTTAAGCCTAGGGAGACATGATGATCTGGCAGTTCTTCATGGATTTCCATGGATCTACGGGATTGAAATCTGATCCATTTGGATGGAGACCAAGCAATCACCAGAATCAGAGAGAATACAGACCGCAGAGAGATAGAGAGGATCAACTAATATTGAACCCGTCCTAAGATCCTTGTCATAGAATTATGTGAGGCAGAGATTTGACCTATTGGTACCATGAATTTTTTTCAGAATAGAAATTGAACCTTTAAATGGGGTTGAGGGTGAAAGGAAAGAAACAACAGTCACTGTAAGATGGAAACAATAGTCATTGCAAGGTGTGATCTTGCAAGCCATAAAAGTCTCTGAGCCTCAGTTTCCTTATCTGTAAAATTAAGGGGTTGGCATGAACTTAGATACCTTCTGTGATCCCTTCTAGCAGGAAATCTTCTGTGGATCCCTTGCTAACTAGCCTCGGACATGAGGCCCTTTATCTTCTTTACATGACTTTTCTGATAGGGTGATAACTTGTAGCCTAAAGCTTGCAAGAGAAATGGGGACCCTTAGTTGCAAGTTCAGATGAGCCAAATTCAGATATTTCCAGGAACTTAGCAAGGCTGGGCCATTCTTTATATAAGCAATGTATCCAAATAGGTGCAACTTCCAGACTTCTCTGAATTGCATATTCTGGAAGTTGCCACTACTTGATATTTCTTACCCAGCTTTAATGTAAAGTTTTATGCAAAGTTTAGAGCTGGATCAACACACACACTGGAAGATATAGGAAGAGAAATACCAAGGTTAGGACACAACTTTAAGAAGAAGGCAGAAACAAGGAGAAAGAAATGAGCACATCCTGCTGAAATGCTTGTGAGATATGTATTTTCATTCCTGCAGCTGGTTGACTTGGGAGCTAATGTAGCAGCACTATGACAGACCAAAGATTCTTCCCTTGTTGCTGATTACACTAGACTAGAGGACTTATTAGGGCCAAAAAGTGCTTGAGATCTTGCTCTTTATAGAAGAAATGGGAACTTCAGGATCTGGTGCACTCACTTTGTTCTATCACAAGAGACACCTTGGGTTAGTTATTGAGATGAAACATAATGAATGGTTGTCTGGGGTAGGTCCTTACACAATAGTCTCAGCCCCTTGAATCTAAAGTATCTCAAGTATAGCCATTTGAACAGAGACGCAAGACTGTGAGCTGGAAGTAGTGAGTATGGAAGGAAATAGTTTGGGTGGATGATTTTCTCTTTTATGCTTTGTTTTCATTTGCTGCTTTCTAAATATCATAATATTTTCTATTTTGAATAGGTTATTCTTGTCCTGATTTCAATACAAGGCCATGCTGATTTTGATAATTTAACACCAGAATAATACATCCACGTAGAAAGCTCATATATTCAATCAAATAAAATCATAGTTGACGAAGACTTAAGCATCACCTACTTTAACCCTTTCATTTTTCAGATAAGGAAACTGGATTCCAGAGAAAGAAACTGACTGGACTAAAGTCATCTGAATCATTAGTGGCATGTCCAAGAGTGGAGTTCAGATTTTGTGAATTCCGGTCCATGGTTCTTTCATTATAATATATCGAAATGCCCCCAAATCTCATTCTTTTGTTCTAGGCCTAGAGACTACATTCCAGAATGATAAGAACTGAAGTGAACATGAATTTATGAAAACAGTAACACTCTCATGACAAACGGTAACACTCAGTTACTTTGCCCATCATCTTTGCTTTCTCTCTTTATGACAAATAGCCAAAATCACAAATTGTGAATCCACAGAAATATGGGGTCCAGAATGAAGGAGGTGATATAATGTTGAGTTCTTCTATGATGAGATACTATTTGAGAAGATTGTAAAATTTTGAAAGGAAAACTCCAAACTAAATGTAAACACCCAATGATCACTTTGCAAACCATCTGCTTCCTTTCCTCTCTTGCTAGTATGCTTAGGGAAGAGATATGTGTTGTCTCAGATTTGGGGGAAAGGGGTTTTTGACAATGCCTCAAAATTTGATTCTCAACTTAATTCAAGGTTTCTGGCCATCTGCAACAGGAAAATGTTTTTTTTTTTTCTTTTTTCTTTTTTAATTCATAGTTTCCCAATCAACCTGGAATTCCAGTCTCTTTTCCAAATGCACTTCTTTCTTTTGTCCCTATCAAAATTTCACTCTTATTGCACATAAATGGAAAGGAAATTAAGATATAATCTACTTGTTTAGAATCATTTCTGACAGTGAGACTCTTGTTTTTTAAAGGTATTCAGAGAGTAGAATGTCATTATCTCCCTTTGCAATCCATTAAGACTCCACCACTCTTCTGACTTGAGGTAATGTTGAATGCTAATCCTGTCTTTGTAACATCCTTCTTTGTGTAACATTTCATCCCAATTTGTTTGGTGTCATCTACACATTTTATGAGCACTGTCTCTAGTCCCATCACCCTACTCAACATAATAGGATAAAAATATACCCAGGGATCTCAAAGATAATTTGATTTCTCTCCTCCCTTTCTCCACCTTTCTGGCCCCTAAGTGTTTTTTAAAGAAATAGTTATCTTTTATACAATTTATGATTTTAGGCTGAAAAATAGCATCTCTTAGTATTTCCCAGGTATTTAGAACTTTATATTCCTTGTTTTCACAGCAGGATGAGAAAGAATGAGTTGAATTAAAAACATAGTAGACATTCATGCTTTTGGAGTTTTTTCAGATCTAAAGTAGAAAACGTCCCAATAGTAAGGATCTAGTTAGTGTATATGTCTGTGAATGTGTACAGATAGTGGCAGGATAGATGTTCTTATATCCTAGGTAGGCCTAGAGTATCAGCAATTCACAGTAACTATAAAATAGCACTACTGCTTTAAAATAATTTTTTAAAAGCATATTGATTTATATGATTTGGAGCTTCTTCTGTTTGGCAAAATGATTTTTTTTCTAAAAATGCTTTATTCATTGTTTTTGTTTTTTGAATCATCATGACTTCTCTTTACCACACTCTACAGAACCTTCCTTTGTCACAAAGAAAAACAGTTAAGGAAAGCAAACGTTCATTGTAACCACAACTGATAGCTCATGAAACATTTCAGGTCTATAGTTTATCACCTTTTTAATGAAAGGAAGGAAGTGTATTTCATCATTTGACTTCTGGAACCGAGTCATTGCATGTAATCTGAATTTTGATGGGTTTTGTGTGTGTGTGTGTACAGAATTGTAGACGTTGTCTGTTTTCCTTTTTCTGACTTTTTTTGCTTCATATCAGCTCATATTACCGTTTAAAAAGAATACAACATAGTCATGTCAGCCTTCCAAAGTGGCCCTTCTTTTTGACAAAGAAAAATCATTAAACAGAAACAGGAAATACAGTGATCACATCCATGTGCAGGGTGCTGTCCTGATAGTCCGCCACTTCTTTGCTTTGATAAAGAGGTATGTTTCATTTCTAGTTCATTTTGCAAATGTCCTGGAGATTAATTTAGGTTGTTTTAATCATTATTTTTATTATTCTCTTCTTTCAGCTCATTTTATTCTGTATCAATCCATACGACTCATCTTATATTTCTTATGAATCAATACTGTCATAATTTCTTTCTGAAAAATGATATCCATATACATTCATATACCATTTTTTCCACAACATTCCCCAAGTGATAAGCTCCTTCTTTGTTTCCAAATCTTTGCCTCCATGAAGAACACTGACATATAGAGAGTTAAATAGATAATTAGACCTGAGAGTCTGTTGAATTTCCATGTGGCATATACTTAGTAAAAGGATCTCCGAGTCAAAGGGACAATTTAATCACTTTTCTTGAACAATTTCAAATTGATGAATACAAGTTTTCCATGACAACTGCTCATGGGGGATGATGTTGACATAAACAATTTCTTCCAACCCACTTTTTGTTTTTCTCAGCAGTTCAAAGAAATCATCCTCACCCTCCCCAACAAGAATGTATATCCTTAGGATTATCAAATATGGGCTATCCTTTTCAATTGCTTCTGGATTTTGTTTTCTAGTCTCTTCCACTAACATACTTCTCTGCTTTATTTCAAAACCAATTCCTAATTGTTTTTATGTCTACTCTTTTCTGATTATTTGAAGTCTAGTATTGCTGTGACCACATCATGAGAACATTTTCATATTATTTCCCTTGCGATACTTGACCTTTTGATTTTCTAAGTTAATTTTAATCTTTCATATCGTTCTAGTAAGTATTGCTATAGTAATCTGATTGGCATAGCATAACATGTCTATATTCCTTTATACAAAAATATTTTTTTAAATTATAATTGGAGGGATCAATCACTATTAACAAATACCTCTCCAATTATTTTCCTTCTGTTGTTTTTTTTGTGTTTTGTTTTCTTAGATTATTTTTAATACTAATTTACATTTATAAAGGATTTTAGGTGGGATTTATATAGATTTAAGGTTTATAAAGCCTCACGTAGCCCTCTGAATCCTCTGAGTTAGGTGGTCTAATGCCTAAGAATTAAAATAGATTCACAGTATTACGGCTGTGCATATAGAACTTCTAATGGTTATTAACATAAACCTTATACAAGTTATAACGAATATGTACTTACCTGATGTGTGACCACCGTCCCTAAGATTGCTTAGAAAGTCCATTCCACATTCTTGGAGCTTTCCTGGAATTGTTCTATGCCGTTAGGTAACCCTTACTCTTGCAACATGACCTCCTTTAAATGTCTTTACTTCATTATTCCTTGTTTATATCTGCATAAAGTACTACAGTTCTCTGTTGTGTGAATAAAGATTTATTTATTTTTTATTTCAAGGAACTAATATTTTTGCATTTAATCATGCCGCATTTAACTTTCTTCCTGGTTTTTAATCTATTTATTCAATATAGTAGGGATAGTTTTAGCCATATGTTATCATCAAATAATTCAGTACTTGAAAATGGTTTTACAGAGTTACTCTGTATGGGATATTCAGGAAGGATTAATACCTCTAGTGTGAGAACTTGTTGGAGTCATTCAATTCTCACCTGTGACTCCAAGTAGCTGTAACATGCATGGAGGCAACAACATGGTAAAACTCTCTTAGTCAATGGGATGAAATAGGTTGAAGGTAACTAACAGGCCTCAAACTTGTCAGTAATTTAAGAGGACGTCTACTCCAAGCATGTGAAGATTTCTCCTGGGACAATGGGTAGATGAAAATTTGTTCCAATGGCCATGAAAGTAGCTGAAGCAGGTCCTATAAAGTGCTTAGAGCTTGGTCAGACATCAAAGACACCGAGGTCATCCATTGCATCCTGGGCCATCACCAGCTGTCTTGACTTTTATCTTGCCATTGAACTTTGAAAACTCAAGAAGAGATAATGAGGCAGATAATTTTGAGCAACTTTGTCTTATTTTAAAACAATTAGAAAAAAATGTCAAGACATCACCCATGCTGACACAGGACTGTCTGGCATCACATGCCTATGTCAAATGTGCTATACACCATGAGCAAAGCAAAATCTCAGCAGCATAAAGTAAACATAAGTCATATAAATCCAGAGCCATCCCCATTTGATGTGTTCTTTTTTTAAATTAAATTTTATGTTTATTTTAAATTTACAACATTCATTTCCACAAGATTTGGAGTTACAAATTTCTCCCTGTCTTTCCCCCATCCAATATCCCATAACAGTGATCCCACTGAATACCCCCTCCCCCAATCCTCTCTCTCCTATATCCTCCCCTATCCCCCCTCCAACTTTCTGGTAGGGCAAGATGGATCTCCATATCCCAGTACCTGTATATCTTATTTCCCAGTTGCATGTTAAAAAAAAAATATATTTTTTAAAAAAACATTTTATTTGAAAACTTTATTCCTCCCTCAACATCCACCCCCACTGGGAAGACAAGCAATTCAATACAAGCTGTATATGTGTAGTTATGCAAAACATCTCCACAATGGGCATATTGTGGAAGACTGACTATATTTCCCTCCATAGTATCCTGCTCCCCACTTGCTCTATTCTCTACTTTGTCTCTGTCCCTTTACAAAAGTGTGTGCTTCTAACCACTCTTCCCCCAAATCTGCCCTCTCTTCCATCATCCCCCCACTCATCCCCTTCCCCCATACTCTCCTGTAGGGCAAGATACCCAATTTAGAGTGTATGTCATTCCCTCCCTAAGTCAAATTCAATGAGAGTAAATTTGATCTATTTCCTTTACCTTCCTGATCTTCCCCTCCATTGTAACAGTTATCCCTTGCCTCTTCTGTAAGAGATGATTAGCCCCATTCTGTCTCTCCCTGTCTCCTCTCATTCTATTTCTCTCCCACCTCTCAATTTCATCTTTTACAGATCATCCCTTCCTATTATTTAATTGATCCCATGCCCTCTTTCTATTATACCTGTACACATATATACACATACTCACATATGTATTCATATGCACATGTATCCTCTTATATAGACATATATGTATAT
>CM053592.1:22648354-22666825 GCA_028646515.1 Pseudochirops corinnae
GAAGGAATCTACGGTTTGGGAGCTGTTCTTACTTTGCTTCTTATGCTTATTCTTACTCATGGTTGTTCAGACTGTGATTTTATTTTATTTTTTTTTAATCTCTATGGGGCTCTGCTTCCAGAAGGGAAAGCTCTGTCCCAAATCGCTGGGGTCCTCTCGGCTGCCGTAGACTTCCGGCTGACTGGATAATGAAGACTCCAAGACAGAGGCCCAAGACGACGATCCGGATCCAGGCCGATCAACGCGAGAGCCCTGGCCTGAAAACAAATGCTCAGTCCCCCTGCTGTCTGCAGGCTGCTGGCGGGAAGCAAAAACGCGGAGGTGGGTGCAAAACCTCTGCCTTTCGCTTTTCTGCTCTGGAGACCTTTTGGCTAGACTGCTTATTTCCCCCTTTTGCAATCCCCACTCGCAGCTGGTGCTAATCCGCTCACCTGAAAGGGTTCTCTGCACCTCCCGCCCAGCTGCCCCCAGGGCACAGCCACGGCTTCAGGCCAGGCTGGCTTTGGTTCGCAGTGCTGATATGGTTCCTCGTAGCCGAGCTGACTTTAGTGGGAAGTATCCTTGTGTGCATTTTGGAGGTCTAGGATTGGTTTAGAGTCCTATTTTACGGGTATTTTGGGGTGGCTATGTGAGAGCTGCTATATGTTGTTGCTTCTACACCGCCATCTTGGCTCCACCCCCTTAGATTCAATTCTTTAAAGATACCAATATTCCAATAATTTCTGTCATTTATCTCTCAAATAATGTTGGTATTAAAGATATAGGTTTGTGTTTTCAGGAGAAGGTTGGGTCAAGACTCAGTCAAGCAAGCATTTATTAAACACATCCTATACACCATGGATTGTGGTAAGGTTCAGGGCAGCAAAGACAAACACAAAGTAGTCTTTTTACTCAAGAAGCTTGTATTATCATGGAGGAGACAACATGTGAATCTATAGATACAGGCAAAGCACATTAAAAAACTAATGGGAGATAACATTGGTGTGAGGGGAAAGGCACTACTAACTTGGGGTAACAATAAATGCTTGATGCGTAAAGTGGTTCTTGAGCAGAGTCTTGGGTAAACTTGGGATGAAATAAGGAAGAAAAAGAGTGAAGGAAGGAAGGTTTTCTTTTTTGACAGATAGGGAATTTCAGAAAGGTCTGAATGAAAAGATAGTATTCAGTTTGGGGCATGTTGAGTTTGTGTTTCCTATAAGACACCGAGTTTGAAACATCTAATAGATGATGATTGTTAACATTAGATCTGTAATAACTCTAGTATATGTTAGAGCTTCTCTTCTTTTCAGGGGAGCAGGATAATGGAGCTATACAATAACCAGTCAATTAAAAGGATTTCTGGGGCTCAGAGATACTTTACATGCCATCGATCCTTTGCAATTGAACTCTAAATTAATATGGAGATGCCTGTAGTTGGCAGAAACCCCAGGACCAGCCTTGATCAGCTCAAAGGCCAGTTACAGACTCAAAACCTTGCTCAGGACTTTCTAAACACTCTGATAGCTGGTTTATTGTGTCTATAGATGTCTTCTCTCTTAACCTCTGTTCTCCACTCAAAAGCCTCTAGAAACTATATCTTGCCCTTTTTTTCCACTCCCCTTTGAGCAGCGGAAGGACTCTCTCTCCCTTCTAGCTCCCTTGTAAGATCTTCTCTACCCTACAAGTCTATTTCTCAAGCAATAAAAATGCTTTTAAGTGGTTAACAGACTTTTTCATTTTAGGTCCCTCTGTGGGCCTGGTGGTCATTTGTTAACATGACACAAGACTGGAGCTCTGGAGAAATTGGGGTCAAATATATAGATCCAGGAATTATCTGCAGAGAGATGTCAATTAAATCTAAGTAAGTTTACTTGGTCACTCTGTGAGCTAGTACAGAGGGAAAAGAGAAGAGGGTTAAGTCATTGTGACAGGGATGAATATCCAGAAAAGATTGGGAAAGCAGTCAGATAGTTGGATGGAGAACTAGGAGACAGCAATGGAGAGAGAAAGAGAGAGACAGAGAGAGAGAGAGACAGAGAGAGACAGAGAAAGAGAGAAAGAGACAAAGACAGAGAGACAGAGACAGAGAGACAGACAGAGAGACAGAGAAAGAGAGAGACAGAGAGACAGAAACAGAGTGAGTAAGAGAGAGTCTTCAGCGGGAAATAATGTTCAGTAGTCTGAAATGCTGCAGAGACATCAAGAAGAATGAAAATTTAGTGGGGAAAAAAATTAGATCTCAAAGTTAAGAGGTGAACAGTAACTTTTGAGAAGGCAGTTTTGATTGAGTAATGAGATAAGAAGTCAGTAAAGCACTAACTCTTAATTCACTGACAGGTTGGGTCCCCAGAGGATGTTTGGCTTCCTATCCTTTCGGGGCTCTGGATATAATCCTGAGAGGTTGGTCCCCATCCCCACCATGATTGCTTAGGCTTATTGTTCAGAAGCCCCTACTGTATCCCCGCCCCCAGCCCCCAGTGTATTTTCCCCATTGATTATCAATGGAAACAAATTAGCCAACCAAACTTGCTTAATTTTTACTTAGGGTTATAAGCTGATATTAAAAAAAAAAGTTGCAACAAAATACCTCATCCTAAAGTCTAGGATACAATCTCACACAAGTAAACACAGAATTATGAGGGAAATGGGTACAGAGTGCTAATATGACAAATGGTTAACTCATAGTTCCTAGAAGCTGGAAGTCCTTTTCTTTCCTTCATGGGGTTCTTTTGAAGTTCTCCTTAAGCATTATATAGTTTTTGCCTAGTACCTTGTAGAGTCTGAAGCTAACTTTTCTTGGTGTGTTTAATTTGTTCAATCCAAATTCTACCCGGTATCTATTTATGTTCTGGGAACACTCTAAGGATACCCATGAGAAGTCAAGAATTCTTTGACCTGTCATAATTAACAAGTTCATCCACTGAGCGTAGAGAAAGCAAGAAGAGATGGAGCCCTCCTCCCTTCTAAGAATTCCCTCTTGTGGACTTGGATGACTCTGCTTCCACCCTTGCCTGGCCAACATGTAAGTGCTTGATGCCAAACAAGCTTTCTGGTTTTATCCAAGACTCACAAAGTCTGATTGACACTCTTCAGCTAATCCAAATACATTCCCTTTGTAGAATCATTCCAATTCATCCAAGGGCTAGAAGCATTTGGCTTCTTCCAAATTAATTAAGGGAGTTTTGCACCTAGTTTAATTCCTTATATCAGTTTATGATGGATTTAATAGAAGTGTGATAATCTGATTGGGATGTAGTGTCTCATATCAGTTGGTTTAAGTTGAATGGGGTGATTGATTGATTCATTGATTTGATTAAGCCAAGAAGAACCAGAATGAGCAGTGTTTAGGAAAAAAAAAAAACAGAGAGGATGTGGAAATAAATAACATAGGTATCTTTTTTCAAGGAATTTTGCTTAGAAACAGAGGTGTGGTATAACATGATTAACTATTGATGTTGGTGGAATCTATTAATGGCATTTTTTTCAAGGATGATGAGATTTGGGCATTTTTGAAGATGGCAAGGAAGAAACTAGTAGATAGAAAGAAACTGAGGATTAGAGAGAGGGATGATGATTGTTAGGGCAAACTGATGGAGAAGATGGGAAGCAATGAGATCAAAGGTAGATTGGCAATGGTGAGGAGAAAGACTACTTCATGGGAAATTAGAGTAAAGTGAGAGATAGTGGAAGAAGATGTCAGTGTATTTGGAGATGTAGGAAGTAAAGAAAAATTAGCTCAAGAGAAAGGCCCTGATTTTCTGGGTAAAGTTTAAGGTGGGAATAAATTTAATAAATTAATCAAAACACCAAACTCCTGTTTAAAATAAGTATCAAGACGCTCAAGGACATGTTTATCAGGTGAACACATATTTCAGTTGTTCACTTTGTTACTAAATAGGAATAAGTTTTGAACACTTCTTTAAATCGATCAAAGATATTTCAATTATCCAGATCTTAGTACAGGGCCTGGAACATAGTAGGCATAATAAATGCATATTTATTGATTGAATTTGATATGGCAAAAAATGTGTTCTGAGTGGGTAATTAATAAGTGTCTGAGATTGGATTTGAAATCAGGTCTTACTGACTGTTGATAAGCATGTGATTCACCATGCCACCTAGCTATCTATCATATAGGTGATATCTTGATTGTAACATCTTGCCGTCATAGTTGGTAAAGATTATATTTTATTTCACTTTTTTCCTGTACCTGATTTACAATGGTTGCACATTGAAGTTCTTATGAGATGCCTCAAGGTGAAAATGTGCAAACTTGTTATTAAAAAACTATGTAAACTTTTTCTAAAAAAAATATGCTCTTTGTTTTTACATTCCTGACACTTTTACCTGCCTCCTTTCCCCCGCCTCTCAGAGAGCCATCTCTTAAAAGAAAGAATCTTATTACAGGAGGAAGAGAAAAAATATTCAGCAACAATTTAAAAAAATCTGATACTGTCTGTAAAGTTCCACTTCTCTGAGCTCCCACTTTTACAAAGGAATAGGGTAGGGAAGGTCTTTGTTATATCTATTCTTTGGGTGAAAGCTTGTTCTTTCTAATTTCACCTGTACATTGTTGAATTTATTCTCTACATTGTTTTCTTCTCTTTGCTCATGGACTGCTATTAGTTTAGCCATTCCCCAATCTGCTTTGTTTTCATTTCTGTGTTTACACAAAAAAGTATTGCTATAAATATGTTGGTGTATATTGGGGGGAAAATTTTTAGTAGCCTTCCTGGAGTATATGCCTAGGAATATAATCTCTGCATAAAAGTATGTGATCATTTTAGCTATTGTATTTGTACAATTTCAAACTGATCATATCAATTCACAGCTCCACCAGTCATGCATTTTGTGCCTTTCCACAACCCCTCCAACATTCACTATTCCATCTTTTGCTACTTTTGCTCCTTTGTAGGATGTGAGATGAAACCCTGGAACTGTTTTGATTTGCATGTCTCTTATTGATTTGGAGCATTCTTTCCTATCGCTGTTAATAGTTGGCAATGATTTTTTACTTCATTTTTAATTTATGTAATAAAACAAACATTTCCATAACATAGTATAATAAAAAAAAAAGAAGATTGCATGTGAACTGTTTGCCCACACCCTTTGGGAAATCATTGGTTTTTAACCTGATATATGTGTAGTTTTCTATATGTCTTAGATATTAAATCCTTACCAGTGATATTTGATTTTTTTATAAAAAGGGCTTTTCCCCCTAGTCTACAGTTTTGCTTCTTATCCCAGGCACATTAATTTTGTTTCAGCAAATGCTTTTCAGTTCCATGTAATCAAACTTATCTATGTTGTTTTCTGTAATTGTTTTTATCTCTTGTTTTGTCAGAATTCATCCCATATGGATAGCTGTGAAAACTCGAAGGAGTTGCTTTTAGAGAGAAGGCCTCAATGAAAATTGACCCTGGCAAAGAACTAAGCCTTGAGCTCCTCTCTGAAGAAACTTGTACAAAGCTAATTAAAAGGCTGGTTCACAGTCATTCCAACCTGAATCTTTCCTACCTAGCTTTTATGTGAAGGGAAAATGATGTGCAGAGAAGTTTTTCCAGGTTATTTGAGGGAAAGAAACTGCAGAAGTGCCTCTGATGTAGATACTGAATGAAAATCTGCAACCTTGCAACCTACTTTTGTGCACTGGGAACCAGAGACATTTTGGGGTATATGTTATTTAGGTGTATTCGTTTGCACTTTCATTTCCCAAGGGTTGAAAAAAAATATGTTCACTCCACATTCTTTCATCAAAACAGGAAAAAGGTCCCACTAGCATAACTTTGTTTGGGGGCTTGTTATTAAGAAGTAATTTTAAAGAGATAAAGAATGTTTATCATCAAGGGTGTGAGAATAGTGTTTAATTTTCCTGAATTATACAATTGACTAGAAGACAAATATTATAATTGCAGCATATCATGACCAGCCTCTGTCCTTTCTGTTTAATCAGTTGGTTGCTGATCACCTACATGACCTTTTCTGCAGTCCTGCTGCCTAGCTTTTTCTCTTCAGTTCCTCTCTTCTCAGTGTGATCAACTTGGATTTCTCTTATACCTATCACCTCCAATCACTCTCTTAGGAAATTCTCCGGCCCTTCTCTGGCTCTCTCTTTGGTTCTTTCTTTGTATTTCTGCCTGGCTTTCTCTGTATGTCTATGTCTATGACACTGTCTGCCTCTCTTTTCTCTCTCTGTAGACATTGCTGTCTCTCTCTGCCTCAGCCTCTCATTCTCTGTGTCTGTCTCTCTCTATCTCTCTGTCACTGTTTTTTTCTTTCTGTTTCTTTTTGATCTGTCTCTCCTATTGTCTCTGTGTCTCTTTCTCTGTCTCCTTTTTCCTATTTATTACTATCTTCTGATGCCTTAAGCCCTAGTGTAACTTCTTTATAGATATCAACATCTGTCTATAAGGAAGGGGTGAGTAGAAGTATAAAGTAACTTAGGAGGTTTAATCTTTTCATAAATCTCTCTTTAGGATCCTAGCTCTAGACATGGAAGGGACCATAGACATCAGTGCTTCAACACTCTCATTTTCAGATGAGGGAACTGACACTCAGACAAGAGATGTTAAGTGACTTGTACTAAGTCCCACGTAGTAAGTGGATGAGGCAGTATTTAGATTCAAATCCTATATAAATGATTCCACTGGTTCTCTCCAGGTTTTACCCATTCTTGAATCCCCAGAGCCAAAATTTACTTAATAGTTTGTTCCATGGATAGTAAAGGAATAGCTTAGCCTCTAGGTTTTCAAGACTCATCCAGCTTTGTTGGGAGACTACTGAGTTCCCCAGTCAACACAGGCTCACCTTGAAGTCTTAGTACCACCCAAAAGCAAAAGTGACAAATAATGGTGAACCTAGTAAATACATATTCCTTGAGATTTTTTTCTTTCAATCCTGGTCTAAGAAACACTTTTCCAGTATGCTCTGTAGTTCCATAAACTGAATGACAATGTGCCTTGATGAATATGTATTGGTTCTCATTAATAATTCATAGATATTCGATGAATGCTTCTTGACTTCACTTGCCTTTTAAACTCATGGGGAATAATAGAGCTAACAAAGAAAGGAAAAGCTTTCAGATACATTGGGCTTCTGGATACTGTAAGATTATCCACATGACAATAAAAAGCCATGGTTTAGAAAAAAAAAAATTTGTACACATGTACAGAGATGCAAGATTCTAGCAAAAGTCATGGTGGTAAATAGAAGGACATCTAAAAATCCTTTTTGCTGGAAGGGACCTTGAGAATTCTCTAAGCCCAGGCTTGTGAGGGGCCCCCTGACTTCTAGCCTAAGGTAAGTAATAATGTTAAGCAAGAAGTGAAGAATGCAGATTTCGCCACTAGCATAGCATATTATGTTACCAGGGATGAGTGAGATATTTTCAAGTTTATACAACATAAAAACATTTTTTGTACTAATTTAAGATTGATAAGCTGTCCCTGACTGGAAGGCCCATAGAACAATGAGGGAATATTAGAATTTGATTGAACCTAAAGAGTTCCCTAAAAAGAGAAGATAAGGGAAATAAACTACAGAGATAATAAGAGACTCGTCCAAGGTTGCACAGTTAATGGCAGAACAGAGGTCTCCAAATGGTCACTCAAGTGCTTTCTTTTCTTCAAAAAAGTAAGTTTTATTAATGCCTTTTTAATTTATATCACATTTTCATAAATATACTGTTATGCCTCCTCTACTTGTTCCAGATTGAAAGTTTCCTTTTAATAATTAAGCAATAATTTTAAATATGTGATATAATATATAATATAATATTAGAATATATTATATGAAAAAAATAAAAAAAAATAAAAAGACCTGATTCAGTGGCTATGTCTGACAATATGTTCATCATGGCACAAGTTCTTGAAGTTAGACTAGCTCATAGTGTCTGGAACTTGGTCCTTAATAGGCATTTTTTGAGTCATTGTTTTGGCACTTGAATCCATTCCAAAAACTCCCAGTCTTCCCTTTAATAATGCATTCCTGATTTTGGCCAACAATTGAAGTCAAAACAACGTAGGATTGTTTAGAATTGCTCCCAAACCCCTTCTGTCTCCCTCCAAACATTTGCATTCCTAGACTACCTTAGCATTCTGATCTTTAAGTTGCACTTTTCTTGCCTTATCTAATCATTTCCTGTTATGGAACAGTCAGCATGTATTTAGTTAAGTCCCCACTATGTATCTCTGAGACAACAAATACAAAAGGGAGATAGTTCTGCCCTCTAGGACCTTACTTTTTACTTCTGATTATAAAGTGAACATGTGTGAAGAAAAACTCATTTTTTTTTTCTTCCCCAAACCAACCCCTCTTCGAAATTTATCACTAATGGACATGCCTCCTTCCTTCCATTCCTTCACCTTTACAAACTCAGAATTGCCCTCAACGTTATCTTTCAGTCCTCAACTACCCTCACTCCAAATATCCATTCAGCTGCCAGAAATTGCTGACTTTGCCTCCAGAATACCACTAGAACATGTCCTTTCCCCTCCTCTCACACATGCACCACCCCAGTACAAGACTTCCCCCATCACTATTTGCCTCAACTATTGCAATAGCCTCCTTGCCTCAGATCCCTTCCTATTCCAGCACTTCTTCCAACAAAATGATTTTCCAAATGCACGAATCTGACCATGGAATTCTCATGCTCAATAAACACCAGTGGCTCCCTGTTATCTTTAAGATTCATTGCAAACTGCTATATTTATCATTTCTAGCCCATTATGCCATACTCTCCAATATACTTTTTAAAACTTATTTCATATCATTCACTTTCACAAATGTAATATTAATGGAAGTTGAACATCTTCTCTGCCCATTAATAGACCTCATTTGGAGCCCAACAAGAGAAAATTGGTTAGGGGAGGCTTATTGGCTTATTTTTCAGGAAGACCCACACCTTTTGTTACTTTGCCATTAGGCAGTTAGCCACAAGGGTGGTGATGCCTTCTGACCCTGAAGAAGTGTGTATATGTGTGTGTGTGTGTGTGTGAGTGTGTGTGTGTGTGTATGTGTATGTATGTATATATTGTGTATATATGTGTATATATATGTATATATATATATATATATATATATATATATATATATATATATATATATATATATGCGTGTGTGTATACACATACTCACACACCTCTTAGGTTAGCATTTTACTTTGGGGCTTATTCATGGGAAGAGTTTGTGTGATGTAGCCAGATAAGACTCTCAGTAGCTGTTAAGGAGACCCCCAGCTTTGAAAACTCAGATGTCGGTGCTTCTCCCTCTGGTAACAATGTACATATATAATGGTCAGACAATTGTATCTGTCTGTTGATCTATGATATATATATATATTATTTGGTAAGACACTGAGAAGCCCTGTCTGTTGGTCTTTATGCTATTATCTGTGCTTGGAATTTCTGTTTGTATTTTCTCTGAAGTTCATTGTGCTGGCTTTTCCCACTGAGCTAAGTATCTATATCCATCTATTTATCATCTATCCATCTATTTATCTATCTATCTATCTATCTATCTATCTATCTATCTATCTATCTTTCTATCTATTTATCTCTATATAGATATATAAGTATAGATATATAGAGATAGATAGATAGTATTTATAGGTATATACTGTTTATATAGTGTATAAACATATGTGCATATAGCATGTAAAGTGCTTTGCAAACCATAAGGCATATTTCACTGTGTTTCCTTGATGATAAAAAGGAGACCACTGTTAGGTAGAAGGATTTCTTGCTCAGGGGCTGGTTAGATGAGCTGACCTAAGAATTTCTATGATTCTTTGTATCTCCCTAGTGGCTCCATGTAGACATCCCCCCTTCTAAATAGCTTTCCTCCCTTTGCACTATCTCCCTTAGTGATCTCAACTGCTCCTGTAGATTCTAATACCACCCTTATGCCAATTCCTCACCATGTCCAAAACAGAACTAATTATCTTAACCCTCAAAATGTTCCCTTTCACCAGTGTCTCTCTCTCTTACTCTTTCTACCTCTCTAGGGGAACCCTGAGCTCAAAAGACTCTAAAGCTTGGAGTCAAGATCAACTTCTCACTCATTCTCATCCCACATACCCAACGAGGTGTGAAATCTTGTCATTTCTACCTTCACAACATTTTTTCAAATATGTCTCCTTCCCCTCATTTATGCAGTGTAAAGTCATGCACAAGCAGCTCTATAGAGGACTGCTGCTATGAAGAGCTTTCAAGGTTCTGATGACATAGTAGAACAAATTCTCTATTTTTTCAGTAACAAATCAGAGCAACACATTCAAAGAAAATCAAAATACAGCCTTTACCATGTCACAACTCAACAATTTATCACTAAAATGACCACGTAGTTTTCACCAATGTGGTCACTTAATTTTAAGCAAAGTACTTTCATTTAGTCAATCACAAAATCCTTAATTCAATCATGAAGTACAAAAGTCAAAGTCCTCCCCCCCAGGAGTGCAATTAAGTTACAATTTCATCAGTCACTACTCAGTACCCTCTTAACGGGTAGTGGAAAGTACAAAAGCCATCCACCCTTAAGTCACAAGTAAGTTATAATTTCATCAGTCACTACTCAGTACGCATGGAGAGGTCTTTTCATCTTGATTCAAGGCAGGCTCTCAGCACCCATGGTTCCTCTTCCATGGTTGCAGCTACTGCCTCACTCTAACCAACTGCCATCTGAGTTCAAAGTTCCTCCTTCATATTGAAGCTCACAGTGTCGAGTCCACCTCAAATCTCTCACAGTCTCTGTTCCTGGGAAGATAAAGCTTAACAAAGCCACAACAATATTCATCCAAAGTACCGGCACCATAGTTATGTTTCCTCAGTCTTTGGCATCTCCAGCTGGCAGCTGGAAGTCTTTGGCCACTGCCAGAAGTTGTTGGTAGCTGTTCAGCCTGATTCTTGGAAGAAGTTCTGTGACCACAAGTTTGAGTTTTGTCACCACAAGTCCAAGTTCTTTGTCAGTTCTCAGTTCTCATTTTTCTCCTCAATTCTCAGTGCAGCAGTAGCAACACAGCCTCCTGATGCCCACTGAGAAGAATTCTGTCTCCAGCAGTAGATGCTCTGCCTCACTGATGCTTGCCCTAAGAAATTCTGACTCTCCCAGTTGGGACTTTTCCTTATATATGGTATTAGGGCCTACCTGTTTAGCCACTTGCTGTTAAGTCAGCAACAGGGGTTCATACCTTCTGTTTCTTTAACAGAGGCTTGATGTAATTAGCTTGACACTAAGTGCCAAAGGGATCTTCACATTTCATTTCTATTACATACAGCCACCATCTTTGTTCTTTTCCTTTCTTGCCTTCATTGATATAGGCTTCTATTTGCTCTTCCCACTTCAAGCCTCCCCTCAGTCCAACCTTTTTCTATTTCCAATAAGCTGACAAAATAATTTTTCTAAAACTTTAGATTTGACTGTGTCACCATCCTATTATGTCAGGATAAAATATAGCCACCTTTGTTTGCATTTACAGCTTTTCACAACCTGACTCTTCTTTCAGTACCGTATTTCTTACTTTCTCAATAGACAAAGGACAAACAGGAAAGAGAAAAAAATCAAGACTCAAAATATTTATTTTTCAGTGAACAAACCTAGCTGCTTTTTCCATTCCCAATCTTTTTACATTTTGTTCTACAATATGACTACACTGGCACACTGGTCCTCATACAATACATTCCATCTGCTGGTTATCTCTGCACTGGTTGTCTGAAAATTTCTCCTCTTCCTCTTCCTCCTCATCATCCTCCACCCATTCCTCCTTCTCTTCCTCCTCTTCCTCTTCCTCTTCCCACCTAGAACTGGCCAGTTTTGTCCCCAATGGGTCACCTACTACTACTACTACTACTACTACTACTACTACTACTACTAGTTGTTCATCCTTTATTCTTGAAGAGATCAATTTGGGATAGCATATTTTGGGAAAGGATTTGGCAGATGGAGCAGAGTCCAAAGGAGGCTGTTCGGGATGGTGAAATGACTATATGCAGAGACTAAAGAGGTTTGACATGTAATAGAGAAGAAATTGGAGGGACATTATAGCTGATGTTTTTGGAGGTCTGCCCTATAGAGGAGAGATGAGACTTTTCTTCCTTGAACCTAGAGGGCAAAAGCATAAATAATGGGAGTTACAGAAAGGTAGAGTGTAGATAAATAAAATATTATCTTTCCCATAAAAAGTGATCCTGTCTGTATTCTAAATGATTTTTACATTTCCGGCTACTGTGTGTAGATTCAAGAAGTTGAGTCCAAAACATTGGTATTTCTTGACAAAATGTTACAACAAACCCACTTTATCAAGATGCAGCTACATTCAATCCAAAAGAATCAGGGTCAGCAATGCTCCTGTGCAACCAGTTCAGTTTCTAGGCAACGTATATGTTTCCTTGAATCAGTCACAAGGGAATATGGAAAATCTAGCCAGATTTCATCCTCTAAGACAGAAGACTAGTGTTTAGCTGGAGAGAAGCCCACAGAAAGTGATGGTGAGAAAAGGAATTATTTGGAAGGCAAACTTGTAAAAAGGAGGGGGGGGGGGAAGGACCACCCTAATTATCAACTCTCTAGTGTTAGGCAGAAAGTCAAACATCTGGACATTTGATGTTGATCAAGCAAAACCACACACACCTACAAAGCCTTCCAGGGTTTGTACTCTGACCATAATTGTATTGGGAAAAGAAATGGAAGCTCTCTCTCAGGTTTCTGAGTAGCCTGAGTGTTTGGCTATTGGAAACAAGAGTAATTCAGGAAGAAGGAGAACACTCCTCAAACCTATAGACACTGAATAATGGAAAGAGTGGTATTGTTCTCTACCTTCAGCTTCTGCTGAATCAAAAACCATCCTTATTCAGTTTTAAAATAGTTTTTCTTTAGAAGGTATTAGTAATATTGTGTTAGAAAGCATTATTATGAACATTCATAGCATCACAGATTAGGAATTTAGAGAAGAAACCTTAGAAAACTTCTAAGACCCTCATTTTACATATAGGGAAATGGAGGCATGGGGTAGAAGTTACACACACACACACACACACACACACACATATATATATATATATATATACACACACACACACACACACACACACACACACATCTACATGCACACATGTATTATCTTTTTATTTGTTATATATATTATATTATACATATAACTGATTCAAATTTATAAAAATAAGAGCTGCCCTTCAACTAATAATGATATAAAGATATGAACAGCCAGTTCTCAAGGAAGGAAATCCAGGCTGTCAATGGTCATATTAAAAAACAAATTCAATCACTACTAGAGAAATGAGAATTAGAAAAATTCTGAGATTCCACCTCACATCCAAAGATGACAAAAGGAAGAAAATGATAAATGTTGGAGAGACTGTGAGAAAATAAGCACATTCACGTGATGTTGATGGACTTGTAAATGAATACAGCCATTTTAGAAAACAATTTGGTATTACATACAAAAAGTTTGCTGAACAACACATGCCTGTTAGCCAGCTACTAGGCCTATATACCTCAAATATCAAAGAATTTACAGAAAGTCCTATATGTACAAAATATTTATTGTAACTTTTTGTGGTAGCAAAGACAAAACAAAGCAAAACTGGAAACTAAGATGATGCCTATTAACTGAGGAATGACTGAATAAATTGCCTTATGTGAATGTGATAAAGTGCTATTGTGCTGTAGGAAAAGAGGAAATAGATGATTTCAAAGAAACATAGAAAGATTTATTTGAACTGAATCAGAGTGAGGGAAGCAGAACGAGAATAATTTATATTCCGACATCACTATTGGGGCAGCTAGGTTGCCAGATCACTGGATAGAGAGCCAGATCTGGAATCAGGAAGAACTGAGTTCAAATATGGCTTCAGACACTTAGTAACTGTGTCACCTTGGGCTGTTTGACTCAATTCCTCATCTATAAAAATGAGCTAAAGAAGGAAATGGCAAACCACTTCTGTATCTTTGTCAAAAAACTCCAAATGGGGTCACAAAGAATCAGACACATCTGAAACAACTAAACAACAAACATCAGTATTATGAGAAATAATTTTGAGGACATACAAACTGAAGAATGAAATGAGCAGGAATGAAAGGAAAAAATTATACAATACCAACGACATTGTAAAGACAACTTTAAATCTGTAGGAAATGTGATCGACAAATACAAGCAGCATCCATGATTCCAGAGGACTTGTGATGAAAGATGATAAATTTAGGAGGTAAATTCAGGAATAGAGCTAAATATATAGATAGATGGATATATGTGCATACATACACATACATACAACACAAGGAAATTTGTTTTGTTCAGCTATGAGTATGTGTTACTCATGTGTTTTCTTTTCTGTATTTTTCGTGAGCTGATACCAGATTTCTGTTATTATTTTTAAAATAAAGTGTAGGATTGCTACAGATGTAGAATATTGTATGAACTTTCTAATGAGGTCATTATATTGTTAGTTTTACTTAGTTACTTTACATTGTTATACAAGATCTTTTATGGAATGGGGGGATAATCTGTACATGTTTGTAATGTAAGTACAAAACACATTAATAATGTATGTATGTCCTCACACATGTACACACACAGACATATGTGTGTATTATATATACATATATACACAGATTTATATATTTATGCATGTATGTATGTAGGCACGTATGTAGTTAAGTGGTCAATTAATGACTTTTTTCCAGGCATTGGAGTTCTGTTTCTGATAGAATTTTGTGGGTGCATTTTCCAAGACCTAAAGTCGATCATTGCCTTGAGTTTGGAAATAAAATCAGTAAAAGTTCTATATTTCAATCTGACTTGAAGTTTTTTAAATAAAATTGAATTGATGAGAAAGTGGGTGGTTACCATGATAGAACAGTATCCTTCAATTGCTGTAGGCATCATTCAACAAGAAATGTGAGGGAGAGATGTATGAACATTGATATATGTAAAGGAGGCAATAATATAAAATTTCAACTTAAAACATGATCTAAGATTTTTTTCCATACAAATGGTGAAATACAACCTCCTATTCAACCCATAAATAAATTCGTGTAACATCTCTTGGCATCCATAAATTTACTAACATTGGTTGTCAATTTATTCTATATTCACTTGAGAGTGGGAAGAGCATAAGGGGACATGTATTCTATCAATATTTTAATCTCTCCAAATCTAAGAATGAATGATCTTTACCAACTTATGCCTTCTTGAAAAACCTACTAAAAGTAAACATGTTTTCTAATTATGAAAGCAGAATGATTGAGAATTTAAAGAATTAAGAGTGGGATTTAAGATCAGAATTTAAAACCCAAATTCCTTAATTTGGCCCATCATGATTTGGCCCCCAACCTACCTTTCAAGAAACTATCTCTAGTTCTTCTACTTCACCATCCCATACTCCTGCCAAAACTAGCCCATATGTTATTTCCCAAATAAATGGCATAATTTCTTGTCTATTTCTCTTTGATCTTTTTCTTTTCTCCATCTGAAATTCACTTTCCCCCTGCTCCACCAGCCTAACTCCTATTCATCCATTAAAATCCATTTTCTTCCTAAATGTCTTTTCAGCCATGAAATTTTCTGTAGTCATTCCTTGATTCAACAACCTTCAATGGCTCCCCATTCTCTACCAAAAAAGTATAAGTTTCTGATTCTTGAATATAAGGCCCTCTATAATTCAGGGCCAATCAACCAATCCAACTAATCTCATGGTCTTCTCTGTTATATACCCTCTGTTCCATAAAAATTGGACTAATCTCCCTCCCTTATTCTTGTCCCACTTTCTCCTTTCTCCATGCTTTCTTTATGTCATTAACCATGCCTTCCAATAGACTACCCCCTTCCCATTCTTATCTCTAGAATCTCCATTATATCAAAACCCAGCTCAGGAGTCCCTTCTCCTTAAGGTCTTTCTAAATCTGCTTCTCTTCCCATGCATAAGTGATCTCTTCCTTCTTGAATTTCTTAAATAAATTATATTTATCTTTTCTTCATTTATAATACACCCTCATCTATCTTATTTATTTGTGTACATTTACTTATTTGTGCTTTTCTCCCCTTTCCTTTATATAAATTCCTATAGTATCAATTGTGTCAGCTCTGTGGTATCAGTGTTGTCTCTCTTTGTAATGAGTACCTGATATAGTGTCTTCATGTAGTAAGTCCTTAATATTTTCTGTGGTGAATTGCATTGAACAGAATTTTCTCAACTGGAAGTAACTTTTTCCTCCTTTGAAGTCATATCACACCATGATCATACGTGTTATGCTCTTATATTCTATTTTGTACTCTAGTTACTTATTCCATAAAGTGTGTATAAGATATAGTGAGGCATCATACATATAGACTTCACTTCAAAGGTAGGAAGACCTGGGTTCACATTCTCCCTCTTAAATATACTGTTCATGTCACTCAACACAAGGCAATTCTCTAAGACTCTAACTTGTAGGACAGATGTTGATCTGATTTGGCAGAAAACACTACAAGGGACTTGTATTTATTCTGTTTATATCCACAATATGGACTTGCATGTAGTGGAGACTCAATATTAGATGAATGGATGGATGGATGGATGGGTGGATAAATAAAAATAATAGGCATTCTAAGTTTTGAAAAATACATAGAAAAAACCATGAACATGCATGAAGGAATAATAAGAAATGAAAGTTTGCAATGTACCAGAAACTGCTAAGTACCTTACTTATATTATTAACTTATTTGATCCTCACCATAAGTCTGTGAGATTAGTGCTATTACTATTCCCATTTTACAGTTGAGGCAACTTAACCAGAGAGATGTTATGTGACTTGCCCATGGTCACCCAGGTAGCAAGTGTCGGAGGCTATATTTGAACTCATGTCTTTCTGTCTGTATTTTCTGTACCCTAGACTTAATGGTGTTACCTTGTGTAAAGCCAAGCATGTGCAGCTTTCCACAGGTCTACTGCTGTGAACAGCCATATGGTTCTGATTACATAGTGCAGTTAACTCACTATTTATTCAGCAGTAAATTAAAGCAAAACATTCACAGAAACCAAAGTACAGCATTCACAATGTTATAACATAACAAATTATCACAAAGTGGCCACAGTTAATCATGATCTTCTAAATCATGATCTTCTCAGTCAGTATTAAGTACCCAAGGAGGGTTTTTTTCATCCTGACTCAAGGATGGCTCTCAGATCCCATGGTTCCTCTTCCATGGTCCCAGCTTCTACCTGAATCTACCCAATCCTCCCCTGGATTCATAGTGAGGCAGCTCTCAGCTCCTCATTCAGTTCTTTATCTAGCTCCTTGTCCTGTTCCTAGTCCGGTTCCATACTGAAGCTCACAGTGTCCAGTCCACATCAAGTCCTTTGCAATTTCTGTTTCTGGGAAGACCAAGCTTAACAGAATCAAAACAACATTCAATCACATTGCCAGTACCATCATCAATTTACTATCTGCCTGTGAAATCAACAGAGACCCACAAAAAAGGTCCAAGAGGTCAACACAAATTATAGATAATGTCCCAGGACCTCTGAAACCCTCCCCCAGGACTTCTGTAAACAGACAACATGAAAATCCTCTCTCAGGGCTTCCAGTAAGGTCCCATGGCTTCTGTACAAATATCACAAACAAAAAATCAACACAAACAGAACAGACAAACAGAGTGCCTGACCACCACCAAGTTCCCCTTCTCAATTCTGCCACCACAAGTGCTCTCTTCTCAGTTCTACTCTTTCCCAGCTTGGGTTTCTCCTTATATATGCTCATTAAGCTCTTTCCTGTTCTGTCCCTTTCTGTTGCATCATCAACAGGGGTTCACAAGCTCTGGGCTTCACAAGTTGTTGGGTTCACAAGTTCTGTTTCTTAACAAAGATGATATAATCATGGGCAAGGCTTAAAAGAAACTTGAACAAAACAAGGTGCTAAATAATCAAATAGCTGAAACAAGGTGCTAAGTACTTCTTTGTTTGCCATTCCACTTTGATGACATGTGGCAGACTTCCATTTGATATTTATGTTCTTTTATAATACTTTAGATAGGGAGGCACATCAAATCGAGTATCAAATCAGCTCTATGGCCCAAGCACACTCAAGAAAATGACTTTAGGTGAAACAACATTATGGAGGGCAGTTAGAAACAGTTGAATAGAAAAGAACAGGGTAGAACCTGATCTATTCTTGTAGGAAATGTAAAAGCAGGGTTTGGAACTTTGCTTTGTTATTGCAATGTGGATATAATATAGAGTATGTCTATAAGTTAAAATGCCTAAAAGTTAAAATTAAGAGCAGAGAATTTTCCCTACAGGAAAGCTATATGGCCAATGGGAGCCTGAGCAAATAGCACTAGGGCAAAAGCTGCTCCAAGATCATCAGGGTTCCATGGAACCACCTAGAGATATGTATCTTACTTGGCCTTAAGAGAGTAGGGCTAGAACAGAAATTCTATATTTGACTTCCTTCAAAACTCTGCTTAAGCATAAAAGGATGTCTTCTCTGATCCACTAGTAGTTC
>CM053592.1:22667325-22682345 GCA_028646515.1 Pseudochirops corinnae
GGAGGGTGTATGTATATATACGTATATATGTGAGTGTTGGCATATGTATGTTCATGTATACATAGACAGAGGGCACATGATGAGTTGAATATGAAAGGATAATATCCAAAAAATAAAATTAAGAGGTGAGAGAGGAATTTATTGGGAGAAGGAGAAAGGGGGAGATAGATTAGGATAAATTATCTCATATAAAAGAGGCAAAAGAAAACTGTTATGCTGGAGGGGAAGAGCAGGAAGGTGAAAAGGAATGGGTCAACCTTACTCTCATTGAATTTGGCTTAAAGAGGGAATGATATACATACTCATTTGAGTGTCTTATCCTACAGTAAAATAGGGGAGTAGGGGATAAGAAGGGGGATGATAGAAGGGAGGGCAGATTGGGGGAGAGGGTCGTTAGAAGCAAACATTTTTGAAAAGGGACAGGGTCAAAGGAGAAAATAGAATAAGTGGGAAGCAGGATAGGATGGAGGGAAATATAGTTAGTCTTTCACAATATAACTATTACAGAAATGATTTTGGTAACTACACATGTACAATGTATATTGAATTGTTTATCTTCCCAGTGGGGTGGGTGAGGAGGGAAGAAGGAAAAAATCTGGAACTGAAAGTTTTAGGAACAAATGTTTAAAAAAATTGTTTTTCACATGCAACTGGGAAATAATATATACAGGCATTGGGTATAGAAATCCATCTTGTTCTACTAGAAAGTTGGGGGGCGTGATGGGGGAAGATATAAGAGAGAACAGATTGGTAGAGGGCTATTCAGTAGGAAATTTCTATTTTGGGGTGAGGAGTAGGGGAAAGATGGGGAGAAAAAAATGTAACTCAAAATTTTGTGGAAATGAATGTTGAAAACTAAAAATAAATAAATAAATTTTTTAAAAAGAAATCCTAACTCCTGGCCCAATTTTCACTTGTTTTCTACAGACATAAAAAGCAAGACAAGAAAGCAGCCAAAAAAATCTTCACACCACTCTTGGACTATTTAATGTCTTTTTCTGTTTTGTTAGGTTCTGTATCTCTGTCTCAGATTCCCATACAGAAAATGAAGATGGTAATTCTCACCTGATTTGCATAGGTGTTTTGAAAGATGAATTAGTTCATGATGTTGATGTACTATGAGAATGAAATACATTAGACAAATGGGATACATTAGATAAATGGTTCCATATCATGAAAACTTTTTAGAACAGCTAATAGATTGCCAAGAATATTTACCATTTCAAATTACTGACAAGTGTCTCCTTCATTATGAGTTAACATAGTGAAGGCAATGTGACAATACATGTTTATTCTGAATAGGAATAAGTTCATATACATTTGCAATGGTTTGAGTTATGAAATATTTATTTTTTCTTAAGAAAATCAGGCTATCTAACATTAAAGGTACATTTCTACAACTCAAATTGCACATACCACACAACCTCTATAAATGCATTTATCTTATGAAACATTTGAAGATTATGGTACCAATAAATAAGTAAAAACAGTAAAGCCCTAAACACATTTTTCTTAATGTTTATTAATGTAGGATTTTTTAAAGTTACAAATATCTTAGAAATTGTTGAGTCACTGTGACTACTGGTGTAAAGAAAATCAGATAAATCTTGGTAATATAACTTTTAAAATGATATCAGAAAATGCCTGTGTTGATTACACAAATGTGACTGACATACAGTATCTACCCATTCTAAGGAAAACTATGTAAAATTAATGTACGTGTAAAAAGATAGGGAATAATGTGGGTGGGTCTTGTATTAAAAATAAATGAAGTGAAAATTCAGTTGAATGAAAATTTTGTTGGTCAGTCACATCCAACTGTTTATGACCCCATTTGGGGTTTCTTAACAAAGATCCTGGAGTAGGTTGGCATTTCCTTCTCCAGTTCAGGAGGAGGAAGAATTATTGAATCTGTGATATTGTCTGTGATACTGAATATTGTAAAAATACTGGTGAAATAAAAAGAAAAGTTGCATCATTTTTTTTTGTGGTTTTCTGTAATACTACAAGGAATAAAAAGTGTTTATGTAAATAGAAATGGAGCATCTTTTAGCTGTATGGATAATATTGAAATAAAATATTTCCCTTATAGGAAGGCAAGTCATTTAGACAAAAGCTTCAAGTTATTCAAAGCAGCAAAAGAAAAGGAAATGAAACTGATAGTGAAAAACAAAATAAACAAAACAAACTGAAAGCATTACTTGGTTTGATTTCTTTAAACATCAAGTTCAGTTGCATGAAGTTAAAAATACCAGAAAATAGGCCAGTGCAAATGAGAAAGGGGGGCGGGGTGTGGAAGTGAATTTTAAAATATTGTGCAAATAGTAATTTAATAGTTTTCCCTCTCAAAAGCAGACTGATGATGTTTTGGGAATTGCTCAATTTACACTCAGAAGAACTGGCTGTTGCTGATCTTCTTTTAGGTCAATGCCAAGTGTTGGAAGACATCAACAATGATGTTGAAGGAAATAATGTGCAAATGAAGGATATCACTCTCAAAGAATTTTAAGATATCATTTGAGCTATAGAAGACATATATCCAAAAAGTATGAATGCTGACCCAAATGTGGATTGAAGCATGTAAATTCACCAGCTACTACACCTACCAGTGTTGCAGAAAGTTTTAAAGAGGAAACAGTTCCATCTACATAGCTAAAATATTTTAAATGACAATAATGATGTTTTCATTATATCATGACTGTAGATTGCTCTTTAGATAGGATTCAGTAGTTTAATTTAATTTTGTTTTTTTTTTCTGTTCCAGAACTTCTCTTTTAATCAGAAATAAAATTTTCTTAGCCTTTGCTATCATTAATAAGTAGATAAAAACTTTAAAAGACAACATTGCATATTTCCATTGGGCTAGAGCAGCAGTTCTCAACCTGTGGGTTATGTTCAATTTGTAACAATGAAAATACATCCTGCATATCAGATATTTACATTATGATTCATAACAGTAGCAAAATTACAGTTATGAAGTAGCAACGAAAATAATTTTATGGTTGGGGATCAACACAACATGAAGAACTGTATTAAAGGATCATGGTATTAGGAAGGTTGAGAACCACTGGGCTACAGCTTATGACCATTTTTACATGTACTTATAACTTTTAATGTTGCAACTTTGAATAATGTGACTTCTTTATGTGATGTATTATTCACACTAATTGGGACCTAGCTGCATTGTTTTGTAGTGAATAAATATGAAAATGAGTAGTATTTTATATCTTTAGTGCTTTATCAGTTGTGTTACTGTGAGGATATGGCTGCAGAAATAAAAAAGAAAGCCCATACTCCTTTCTGAGATTTTCATCAAAGAAACCTTCAGTGTATAAATGGAGATGAGGAAATTGCATGGAGGTGAGAATGTCCATATTTTCACTGATAATTGCTGTTGCCTTTAAAATTGTCTTTTCCAGCACGAATGCCTTCTTCTCTATATCTTTGGTGATGTTCAGTAACTTTTCCTTACTACATCTTCTTAAGTACCATTTTAATTATCTTTTATAAATCACTTTGTACTGAGCTTGGTGGTACAGAGAATAGACCTGGGCCTGGAGTCAAGAAGACCAGAAGGCAAATTGTGCCTCAGACATTACCTGTGTGACCCTAGGCAAGTCACAAGACAGAGGTTACTCTGTCTAGTTCAATCTCCTCATTTGTAAGATGGAGATAATAATAACATCCTATGTTGTGAAGATAACATGAGATCTTTAGAAGCTGCTTCACAAACCTTAAAGGGCCATATAAATGCCAGAGATTATTATATTATGAAAGTTCAAGTGTGGTAGTTCCGCCATTACTAGTAATGAAAATAGGCTAGCAGATTTGTTCCATTTCACGTTTAGGTGGTATAGTCTTTCCTTTTTCATCTATAAATACTTTTGGGATTATCTAATTTAGCTAGGTCCTATGCCAAGCCTTCAGCTTTGCTGTTTTTGAGTCAATACATTTTGGAATCTTCCATTATCCTCTCCCATAATGCTTTGAAAATGTGTTTGTATTCTCAGCTGTTCTTGCCCTTGGCTGTCACATCTCTTTGTTTGGCAAGGAGATCAAGTATTTGCTGGCTTGTGGTGATTTCTGGGTTCTTTTTGCCTTATTTTGGCAACAACTTTATAGCACTTGTATTTAAAGAAAATGTGATCATCAGAGTCAACTTTTATCCATGTCCAGGTTTCAGAGTCAATTGGAATGTTTTTGTGATGTTGGTCAGTCTTCTCCAAGTCAATAGCTCCTAACTCTCTTCTTGACACAGTTATTCATGATATACAGGTTTGAGGCTCCTGAGTAAGCCATGAGCCTTTGATTTCTTTCATTTTCAAGCACTGAGAAGGGTGTGTGTGTGTGTGTGTGTGTGTGTGTGTATGTATGTGTGTGTGTATATACACAAATGTACATATATATACACGGATATAAAATTTTATATGTGCATATGTATGTGAGAAATTATATGTACATATATTTATACATATGTGCATACATATAATTTTTAATTTGGTTATTTTAATATATTATGTAGTATATAGCACATATTAATTCATAGTGATATTTATATGTAGTACATACTATATATTACATATTATAGGCTGTTTGTATTTATATGTGTGAACACATCTACACACAATACATGCATGTACATTCACACGCATATACACGTGTGCACATGCATACACACGTATGGATGTATGTGTGTGTGTATATATATATATATATATATATATATATATATATATATACACACATATACACATATATATAACCCTATTTGGTGTCTCTTGACAAAGATAATGAAGTAGTTTGACTTTCCTTCTCTAGTTCATTTGACAGATGAGGAAACTGAGGCAAACAGGGTTAAGTGACTTGCCCAGGGTCACAGAGCTGGCAAGCGTAGGCAGTCAGATTTGTACCCATCAAAATTTTCCCCAGTATTCCTTTCTCTCTGAGAGCTATTTCATATAACAAATAACATTTTTAAAAGACTAAGAAAAAGAAAAGGAAAGAAAAGGGGAGAAAAATCAGTGAAATTGATCAACATGTAAAGAACCTGAAAATATATTGGATGTACTAAGTTCATGGACCTCTCAACTCTTCAGTGAGGTGGATTACAGATGTCTTCTTATATTTCCTCCTTCCAAGCCATGCTTATTCTTTGTAATTTCACAATATTCACTTTTGATCTGTGTGTGTGTGTGTGTGTGTGTATGTGTTTATGTGTGTGCGTGCATGAGGGGGTATGGAGGGCTATGTAAGTGAGTGGAGCGCATTCTTTCTATTTACATTATTGCATTCATTGTGCATATTGTTATCTTGGTTTTACTTCACTCTGCACCAATTCATGTAGAACTTTCCAGGCTTCTCTGTAGTCCTCACAGTCACCATTTTTTGAAGCATAATATTATTCTACTCCATTACTATACAGTAATTTTTTTAGCCATTACTTTGCTAAAGAGTTTTGAATTTAAGTTTTACAAAAAAGAGAATACTGATAGGTTCTCCTTATATAAATGATAAGAAAAGCAGGAAAACATGAAATATTATTTTGATAAATATATGTATATATATACATGTATGCAAAGTTTGCTACATGTAAAAAATTAAATTATAGAACTTATTTCCTAAGGTTTGCATTTCAAGTTCTGTCAATAAATTTGAATGCATCTATTTAGTTGATAAGTCCTTTAAATTAAATATTTGTTCATTGTGATTAATTTTAAGACCTTTTTAAAAAATGTACCTGATATAGGTAATAGAATATTTATTAAATCAAAAGAAACACAAATAGGAAAACGAATCAACTTCTAGTCTGGCCTCCTATATATTAATAAAATATAACTTTAACTGAGCCATTACTGCTATTCTGGCATCCTGTTATTAAATAGTTAATTTATTTTTTAAAGTATTTATTTTAACATTTCTTTCTTTTTACATTTTCAGTTCCAAATTCTTTCCCTCCCCGTACCCTCTTCCTCAACCACTGAGAATGCAATTATAATGTGAAATCAATTATAGTGCAAAATACTATGCTAGCAAGAAAAAAAAAAGAAAGTGAGAGAATTATACTTCAATTTGCACTCAGAATTCATCAGTTCTCTCTCTGGAGGTGGATAGCATTTTTTGGTCATGATTACTTGAGAATTGTCTTTATCATTAAATTGATTGCAGTAGCCTTTAACAGTTGAGCATCATTACAATTTTGCTTTTACTCTGTACAATGATGTTCTGGGTCCTTTTACTTCACTTTTCATAAGTTCATATAGATCTTGCTGTGTTTTTCTGAACCTTCCTCATCATTTCCTACAGCATAATATCACTCCATCACAATCATATTCACAATTTGATTCCTTAATTGATGAGCATGGCCTTGATTTCCAAATCTTTGCCACTCCAAAAAACAGTTGCTACAATTCTTTTTGTGTACATAAGTCTTTCATTTTTTACTTTGATCTCTTTGGGATATAGAACTCATAGTGATATTACTAGGTCAAAGGGTATACACAGTTTTATGATCTTTTTGTTATATTTCCAAATTGCTTTCCAGAATGGGCAGACCCATTCACAACACCACCAACATTGCATTAATATGCTTATTTTTTCTCTTTTCCCTTCCAGCATTTGTCATTTCTCATAGGTGTGGGGTACATCAAATAATTTCTCTGATCTCTCCCTACAGCAGTCTTTCCAAACCAGAGATAGTCATGTTCTTTAATCTCATATTATTTCACACAAGGAATGAGAAGAGAGAGGAAAACATCTAAGCAATTGTCCCTTCATGCACCTTCCCTCTCTACCTTGAAATCTTTCTATCTGTTCTCTCATTTATGCTTAGTAGAATGTATTGCATATCATAGAAGTCAACTAAATAGTTGTGAATGAATGAGGAGAGTTTCTAAAGTTAAACTCCATGACTATGCAGAGTAAAGTGTCAATAAAACGCAACATCATGCTGAATCAATGAAAAAGCATTTATTAAATGCTTACTATGTGTGACGTGCTAAACTAAGTCATATGATACAAACAGAAAAGCAAGACATTCCCAGCTCTCTAATGGCTCCAATTGTAATGGTGGCAGGGATCACATCATAATAAAAATGGCTGGCACTTAGTTAGTGCTTTAAGGTTGTAAAGCAATTTAGATATGTTATATCATTAGATCCTCCTGATAGTTTTGGGAGGTAGGTGATATTAGAGGTTTACCTCACTTTATTGTACTTCCCAGATGCTGCGTTTTTAAAATCTTTATTTTTATTTTACGAATTGAAGTTATGTGGCAACCCTGTGTTGAGCAAGGCTACTGGTACCATGTTGCAACAGTGTGTGCTCACATGTCTCTGTGTCACATTTTGATAATTCTCTCAATATTTCAAGCATCTTATTATTTTATCTGTTACGGTGATCTGTGGTCTCTGATGTTACTATTATAATTATTTTGGGGCACCACAACTGAACCCAAATAAGATGGCAAACTTTATAAATGTTGTGTGTTCTGACTGCTCCACTGACCAGCTCTTCCCCCATCTCTCTCCATCTCTTTGGGCCTCCCTATTCCCTGAGCAACAATGTTGAATAATATTACATAAAAACTAGTTGATCAAGCAATGGCAGGGTTTGAGAGGATTGATTCCAAATCTGAGAAAAATTCAAACAACAAAATATGATACAGAGGAATACTTTTGTGAAAAGAAGAGTTAATTGATGTGGCAAACATCATTATTTTCTTCTTTTAAGAAATCACTATCCAATAGTCAGCAACCACCACCCTCATGAATCAGTAGCCATCAACATTGAGGCAAGACTCTCCACCAGCAGAAAGATTATTACTTTCTGAAGGTTCAGATAAGGGTTAACACTTTTTAGCAATAAACTATTTTTTGATTAAGCTATATACAATTTTTTAGATATGATACTATTGCACTCTTAAGAAACTACTATATAGAGTAAACATAACTTTTATATGCACTGGGAAACAAAAAAAAATTTGTGACTCACTTTAATGAAATATTCTATTTATTGGGGTGGTCTGGAATCAAACCTGCAATATCTCTGAGGTTTGCCTGTTATTATTCTCATTTAAAAATAAAAAAAAATATTACATGTTAAGAAACTTGTGCAGGGTTGTACAGATAATACATATCTAAGGCAGGATTTGTAAACAGGTCTTCGTGACTCTAGGTTGAACATTCTATCCACTGCACCATCTAACTGCCATAACATAAGGATGGTTCAGTTACAGGATAGATGGAAAGACTTTGTGAGCCTTAAGATATAACAACATTGCAGATAATAATGAATCTTTTAAAATGTCATTTCCATTTACAAAAACTATATTGATTTCTATATTGGGTCACTTGACAATGTCTGACTTTGCTGGTGAAATCTTTCTTTTCCTTGTCTTTAGTATATAGATGCTGATGAGCTGGGAGCTGTTTTTCCTGCAGTAAGAGTAGCCAGGTAACATCTCCATGAGGGTCATTTTCTTGTTCTGGTTTTGAGAGCTATGCTGGAAGCAGGGCTAAGAGCTCAGATTGGAGAGGGTGCTGCTGCTTCTGGGGATCCTGTTTATTAATGGCAATTGATCAACCATTGATGTTGACAATGGTGGGAAGAACAAGTTCCTCCATAAGTTGCCCCCTATCAATAACAGTGTGGGTTGGATTGGAAATAGGGTCTTTTTTGTAGGAGGCACTGGGCTAGTAGGGTTGAGGTCATGGACTGCCTCCAACTGAGACTGAACAGAGGAGATAACGGTAATTTAATGTACATACCATCTGCAATCTCTTCCTCATTGTGCCTCATGTTACCTCCTTTGGATCCTGCCATCTAGACCCCATACTGATTTTGCCTCAGAATCTTCCAGTTTTTACTTCAATAGATACTTCCCCATGGTCTTCACATTTGCTCAAATCTTCCCTATCTTTCTTTGTGTGGGGGTAAATGGGCATTAATAGAGCCTACTTCTTCCTCTAGCCAATTTTTTTTTTGTTTTCCTCTCTGTCAAATTTCTTCAATGTCTTGCTCTCAATATTACTACACAACTAATCATGCTGAGATTTTCTAAATTTACCTTACTATTCTCATCATCAGGTACATTTTTTTTTCTCTCAGTTTCTATTTTCTTCAAATTGACAAAGTTAATCCCTTTTTAGTTCTTGAAACTTTGGTATTTCCACATCCTTGCCTTTTTCTACCTCCTCCTACTCCTCTGCATAATCCTGCAGTTGACATCTATATAGCAAGTTGGAGGATTTTTATGCTAGCTATCTGACTCTGTGAATGAGATTTTTGTGTTTTTATGATAAATCTATAATATACCCTATCTTAAAATACTTGCAGTATTATTTCTGAACTTTATCTTTCATGTGGGGGATTATATGAGCAACTACCCAGTTTAACCCCTGGAAATTTCATTGCATTCTTTTTTTCTCCTTTCCATTTGAAAATGTTATCTCCATCTATAGGGGGCTTGCTGTGGCACCTACTCTGCTGGTTACACGCCTGTAAAATATAAAGGGTTTAAAATTGGTTGCTACTTGTCCTTGATAGGAATAGTAATTTGTCACACGTTAGATAAAGGAAAGGGCAGTTAAGTGGTACAGTGGATAGAATACCAGGTCTGGAGTAAGAAAGACTCATCCCTCTGAATTCAAATCTGGCCTCAGACACTTATTAGCTGCGTGCCCCTAGACAAGTCACTTGACCTTGTTTACATCAATTTCCCAAATGTAAAATGTGCTAGAGGAGGAAATGGCCAATCACTCCAGTGCCTTTTCCAAGAAAATCTCAAAATGGCTTCACAAAGAGTGGGTCACAACTGAAAAATAAATCAACAACAACAAACAAAGGAATAATCCTCTAAGAAATTTAGAACTCCACCAATTTTCAGTCTGAAAAGTCTTCAAAGCAGAAAGGCAGAGAGCACCTATCCAAGTGAAAGCAGCGCTTTCCCATGAGTTTTATTATTGCCTGCCAAATGACGATGTGATGGACTGCACAGGGTAATATTTCATATTCATTTATTTATTGTGTGGTATCCATCTATAGAAATAATGTATCTCCTTACATCAAGTTCATTATTGAAATGAAATGCTTAGGGCACTAGCTTCAAAGCTCTGGATTTCCAAACCAAGATTATTAGAACAAGACATAAGCTTGATGATGACTGAAGTAACTGCTTTCTTGGCTTCAGACTTCATAGAGAACAAGTTCAAAGTATTACTGACTTAATACTGTCAGTAAAGTGGGCTTGAAATGTAGTGAATTCTCCCTTAACAGGGAAAATCTCTGATGTTCTTCCTCCTCATTTACCCTAGTATGTTTCAAAGAGGCCAACCTCAACATGGGGAAATCTTGGATGAAGCCTTGTGAGTGACATTGCCCATGATGCAAACGCATTCAGATCTCCCTCTATTTGAGGTCATTCCAGGAAGATCACAGCTTTATGAAGGTTAGAGCATGAATGCAGTTCTTTCTGTAGCTAAGTGTTTGGGAACTAGAGCATGTCACAAAATATATTGGCATTTTACCCAAGAAGACAGTTTCAAACAGAGTCTCTTTCTTTCAGGTGTTGAAAGGTACTACTCCCCAAGCTTAAACAGGCAATGATTCATTAGCATAATGGCATAGAAAAACAGATGACCTTGAAATGTATGAATGGATTATTCTATGACTTGGGTTTGTGGCAGTGAATCAACATTTCCACCTCACACCCCTCCCTTCTTTTCTTCTTGGCTGTGTTCCCTTCCCAAATAATTGGGAGGAGACTTAAAACCACAAGAGTCAAGGAATGGTGGCTTGGCATTTGGACTGATGAATTTTGTTTTGAGGATTTCATTGACTATACCATTTTTACAGTCAAGTTCAAATTCTTTCTTCTATTCAAGGTATAATTTTTTTTTTCTTGCAGTAGATTTTTGCATTCACTATTTCTTGAAATAGGAAGAAATACTTAACTGGTTAATGATAAGGTGACATAAGTCTGTGTATTATGGTATTTTTTCCACTGAAAAAATGTTTTGTCCTTTTAGTGAATTGTCTGTGTTTTCAAAATTTGTGAATAGATAATTATATCATGTAGACCAGGCTGAGGTATATCTATATTGATATCGATATCTATCTATATCTATCTATCTACTTATCTATCTATCTCTCTATATATTACTGTCTTGTATTCAAGAAGGTTGTTAGTCAGGAAGGGTGGAAGAAAGAAGGAAGGTTATTAATAAACAGGCCTGAAGGATAACAGAAGTCAAACCTAGAATGAAATTCTCCTATAGACATAGCAGATTTATGGACTTGGGAACCCATTTGTAAGGAAAGAGAAATATCAAAATTATCCACTTTGAGTTAACTTATATCCACACTGCCTCTAACCAAGAAGTCAGGAGTATTTAATATACTATACCACTATATGATACTGCTAATATACTACTGTAATGTTAAGAGAAACTCAACTTGGGCCAAACTTAAGAGAACCCAGCATCTAAAAAACTGGGAGTGGGTCTTGAAGGTTGGTTAGAAAGTATATTCAGAGTATCCAGTGATAGTAGGAGTTTCTCCTTCTCTCTCACTACCATATACCTTCTTAGGAATTATTTCTCAACTGATTTTCCTCTTGGAAGCCTCTATGGAATGTTGACTCTTAACAGATCTGAGACACCATATGGACTCAGTTCAATGACCATTCTTTATTCCCTCCCTTCTTCATTCTTGTCCCTGGGGTGGAAAGAAGCAGCACTAATTTCCCCATCATTTTAGCACAACTGATACCTTTGTTTCAAGTCCAAATGAGTTTTCTCATCACAAAATCCTCTGAGTTAATGCAGGAGGACAGCATTACCATGCATAGTAAGCACACAACTTCACTTGTCAGGAGAAGCCAGAAGCCTTTGCCCTAGCAAAGTACAGGCAAGTGAGTTTCAAAGGAAAAGCCCTTCATGAATTAACCCAGGTTCCCAGAGTTGTCCCATCCATTCACCTGTTTCCTGATGTTATTCTTTGGGCTTCTCAGCTAAGGTCAGCAAGTGGCAGTAATGATTAGATGATTTTGCATACAAATTTGTCTCACAGAACTACTCCCTCCTACAACCTACCCATCTTTTAAAGTGCAACTTAAATGTTCCTTTGTGAAACTTTTCCTAGTCGAAAATCACTTTCTCTTTCAGTCCCTGTTTAGAATTATGTTTTGTCAGCCAACCAACACTAATTAAGCACCTAATATTTTTTGGGCACTGCCCCCAAACCTGGGGATATAAAGGCAAAACCCCAAAACAAAACAAAACAAAACCAGTCCTTGTAATGGCAATGGAATTTAAAGATCCCCCTGTATTGTCTCAGTTTTCGGGTTGAGTGTTGAAACCCAGAGCTTGTGAATCCCACCTGTGGGATGGACTTGTTGACTTAAAGAGAGAGGGCTGAACTGGGAGGAGCTGGTGCCATGGATTTAGAGAGATGCACAAGCAGAGAGAAGACCCAAGCAGAGGAGGCCAGAAGGATTTTGGGGGAGCAGTATTGTGGAGGCAGAGAGAGAGAGAGAGGAGAATTGCCAGGGCCCAGAGTTGCTGAGAGAGGACTGCTGAGGATCAGTTGGAGCTGCCCAGGACTATTGAGAACTGCCAACTGGAGCTGTTGAGGACTGAGGAGGCATGGCTGTAAAGCCCGTATTTTGTCTGTCTGTTTTGATGTTGTTTTGCCAGATTTGTCTGCAGGTGAAGGGCAGTGTTGTTGTTGCAGAGGTCCTGGAACCTTGATTTTGGTTCAGAAGCTCTGAAGAAGGATTTTCATGTTGTATGCGTACAGAAATCTTGGAAGAGGGTCTTGCTGATGTTTTCAGGGCTGTTCTACAGGCAGAGAGTGGATTGATGAGGACACTGGCAATACACATTGTGACTTTCTTAAGCTTTGTTTCCTCAGGAACAGAGATTGCTTAGAACTTGCCTCATGTGAAGATGAAGAAAAGATCTCTTCTTGGGTATTAAATACTGTGATGATATCTAACCTTGTTGTAGCTTAAGGATGGATGGCCTTTTATGCTCTTCACTGCCCTTTTTGAGAAAAGTACACGGTGTTAATGATGGTATTGTAATTCAGTTATGATCCAGGGCTGGGAAACTTTTGACTTTTTGTGCTCTGTGACTGACCAAATGAACATGCTTTGTTTTTGATTGGAAACTAATCTCCATTTGAGAAAAGAGACTTTGTGATTGACTAAATGAATGTACTGCCTAGGAATGGGGTACTTGGACCTTGGAACTTTGTCACTGAGTTGAGGATTTACTAAATAATTGAGTTATGCTATATTCTGATTTTCTATGAATCTTTTGCCTTAATTTGTGGCTGAATAAAATTGAGTTGCTATGCCGGTATTCCAAAACTTGGAAGTTGCCTTTGCTTGGAGTTACAGTCCTGTTCCTTGAAGAGCTCACAATCATAAACACTTATCATGTAAAATTATTAATTACAAATTTCAGCCTCCCAATAACTAACTCAGTGACAAGAGGCACAATATCTTATCAATTAAATTCAGTACAATAGACAGTTTTAAAGCATTTATTGCACAAAAAGCATTATGCTTGGTTTTGGGGAAGCAGAGTGAAGAGAAAAACAGTTCCTGTCCTGAAGGAGTTTACATTATCTTGTAGAAAACAACATGGAAATAAATAAATACACACACTCACACACTTGTGTGCATACACGATACACATTTATGTTTATTTAAACACAAGTATAATGCACATGAGTAAATATACACATAGGTGTATTGGGGGGATGTTCACAATAAGCATGTGAAAGCTTCCCCCAGTGAAATGAACAGATGGGAAAAAAACAGCCATGGAGGCAGCTGAAGCAGGTGCTGTGGAGAAGTTAGAAGTTGGTCAGATATTGAGGTCATCCATTGCATCTGGGTCATTGACATCTCTCTTGACTCTTGCCTTATCACTGGATTTCAATGACTTTGGAAGAGAGAGTGAGACTGACAACTTTATGTAGCTCTGCCTCACTTAAAACCAATTCACATGTGAGGTAAGACATCGCCCCTTGTTGTCATTAGCCCCCTTTGAAAATGAAGGATGAATGATATGTATAAACACACACTCACATATGTGCATATGTACATATGTGTATATATAACATATATACGCGCATCATATATATACACATAACAGACATACATTATATACACACAGTAGCATCTGCATGGTATATACACATATTTAGAAAATATATATATATATGCACTCATATGTGTATGGATATGTAATACAAAAGACAGGAAGGAAACAAGCATTTATATAGCACCTACTATGTGTCAGTCACTGTGATAAGCAATTTTATTGTTACAAATATTATCTCATTTGATCCTTATAATAATCCTGTGAGGTAGATGATGTTGTTACTCCCATTTTATAGTTGAAGAAACTGTGGCAGACAGAAGTTAAGTAATTTCCCAGAAGTGAAGTAGTTGTCACACTGTTAGTAAGTGTCTGATTTGAAATAAGGTCTTCCTGATTCGGGGCCCAGAGCTTTATCTGCTGTGCCATGCAATAGCCTAGAAAGTGGTGACATTCTGTAGGTAGGCAAGGGGACTTGGAAGAAGTCTTAACAACTGAGGGAATTTGGAAGGCTTCTTGTAGGAGGTGACCTTTGAGCTGAGCCTTCGAGAGAACTAGCCAGGAGATAGAGGTAAGGATGGAATTCCTTACTTCTAGGCTTGGAGGCTAGAATGCTGTTATGGGAATCTAAAGATCTTCCCTGCCCCTAGGCCCTTTGCTGAAGTGGCTACGTGACTTTGAGGACCCTTGGATATTTGAAAGTATACTCTGTTCCCTAGTAGGCTGAATGTGGTCACGTGGAGCCTGTGGCGCCAGGCTTTTTTTCCAGGAATGCCCGTGTCTTGTAGCTTTGTGATTGGGCAGTGGGTCTAGAGGGCTGTGACATTCTCCAAGCCAGGAGAAGGCTATATATACGCCCTGATGTGAGGTTTTGGTTTGGGGCTCACTTTGAGAAGAGTTGTGTGATTTGGC